>CM016620.1:30871864-31471864 GCA_005393395.2 Gossypium australe | reverse complement strand
TATACTGTTATTACTGGCAGCCATGCTGCGATATTGGTGTGTTGGTTGGGTGGGTCGATTTTATCCCCACATGGTGTGTTGGTTGGTACGGGTGGTGTGTTGGTTGGATTGGGGTGGGTTGCATATGTGCACCATATTGATTCTATATTGGGCTTAGGCTAACATTGATTACTGTAATGGGCTTAGCCCATACTGTACTGTTACTGTATAGGGCCCATGCCCAGACTGTTACTGCATGATAGGGGATTACACACTGAGTTCTTGTAACTCACCCTTTTTCTTTTAACTGTACAGGTAATCCCCAGCCTTAGATTATTTGGAGCTGCGAGGGACTCGAAGGTGGCCACACGTTCGCTAGTATTTTATTTTAAACCTAGTTATTTAAATTTTTATATTGGGTTGATATTTATGTAATAAGGCCCCTGGTGATTTTATTTTCTTTTAATTGGGTTTAATTTTTTATTTTGAAACTGCCAAACTGATACAAATAAGTTTTAAAAAGACAAACACATATTTTCAAACTTCAAAATGACATTAATTACAGTAGCTTCCGCGGGCTTTTAACCAACTAAGAAACCAATAGTAACAAACATGGCAATCGTTTAAAAATGGTTTTCTCTCAACAAGCCTGATTTTGAAAAACACTTCGATGTGACACGTCAGATTCGATCGTAATGTCTAGGCCGAGTTTGGGGTGTTATAAGTTAAAGGAATGGGTTTTGTTACAGTTTGGTATTTGTGTTTAGAAATGGCTTTTGCTTTAAAGTGATATGCGCATGTTATAATAGCACAAAAAGCATATTTGGTTGTGTTGTAAAGTTAACTAATGTTTTATATGTGAAGGAATATTAGGTTGTGTTTTATGATTTGTCTTGTTTGAAATGCGCATGTACATGAGCTTATTGAATGAAATGTTTGACATTTAGTCAATAAGATAGATGTATATAATTGAGTGATGCGATGCATATGTTACGTATATGACATTGTATTGTAATAAGTTTATTTATAATTTGATTATTCGAATAACATGATTATAGGTTTATGGTTCAACTATTAAATTTTATAAGACATTGGTAATATGATTTGATATATGTCGTTGGTTCGAATATGTGAATAAATGATGATACTAATATGATTGAATTTCAAAGCATAGTTTGTTTATGTGAAATTATTATTAAAGCCTGTTTGATTTTTAATTAGCTTTATGCTGTATTTATATACGGATTTGACTTGTATAATTATGTGAATGTTTGAAACTGTGTTATGTCAGGTAATGCCTCTTAACCCATTCCGACGACGGATACGGGTTAGGGGTATTACACAAAGAGTTACACAGGTAAGAACAAGGGCTGGGACGCAGCCGTGTGCCTCACATCGAATGCCCACACGGCTTGAGATATGGGCATGTCACTTGGCCGTGTAAGCCACACGGCCTACTCACACGGGCGTGTGACCCTTGTATATAATTTTTTTTGAAATTTTGAGAAAAATTTTTTGAGATCCCGATTTAGTCCTGAATTGTTTCTAATGCTCAAATTGGGCCTCGAGGGTCCATTCAAGGGACGGTGTAACAACCTAAATTTCAGTGAAATCAGAACAGTGGTTTTGAGACCACAAATCCGATCCGAAAATAAAGTTTATTTTTATTTTATTATATGATCCGTATTATGATAGATATGACATGTGAAAATTTTGGTACGAAAATTTTATCGATTTAGTGCTTAATTACGAGAATGACTAAATTGCATAAAATGCAAAAGTTGAATTCTAGTAGCTATAAGGATTAAAGAGTTATGGAATTCAAAACTAGAGGTCCTTATATGGTAATTAGACCATTAAGAGAAGTATGTAGATTTTTCTTGGTGACTCATGCATGGAAAAATAAAAAAAGGCTAAGGACTAAGTTGGAAAGATGAAAAGTTATAAAATGACAATTTAATTAAATGAAAAAGAAAACATTTTCATATCATCTTCCCCAAATATTTCCATGGAAACCCTAAGAGAGAGGATGAAAACTTTTCAAGCTCAATAAGGTATGAAATCAAGTCTCGTTTTTAATGATTTTTATATTTTTAGAATTAGGATAGTCTAATCTATTTATTTGGGGGATTAATTTGAAAAGTTATCAAGGTATGAAAAATGGGTCATGGATGTATATGCTGAAAATTAGAAATTTATGGTAGAAAATGAAAGATTATTGATAGATAAACAACTTTTACAAAGTGATTTTTGATGAAAACATTATTTAGGGACTAGAATGTAAACTTATGAAATTGAAGGAAAAATTTTGAAATTTTATGAATACATGTGCTGTAAATTTTGTAATGGGGATTTGGTTAGGCTTGGAATAGGAAGTAATTTGCACAAGTTTCATTTTCGGAGCCTAATGACGAAAATGGAATTTATGGAAAAGTTAGGGCCAAAATGGTAATTTTGCCTAGAACGTAAATTGAGTCCCAATGAGTATAAAATGTATGAATTTGACAATTAAAGTTATTTATATAGATCCGAACAACCCAAATTCGGAGTTAGAACGTGGAAAAGAGGAAAATGTCAGAATAGTATATATTTGTACACGAACCTTTGTCGAGGTAAGTTCGTGTAACTAAATTGTATACATTTTTATGCTTGAATTAAATTTTGTGTTTATGAATTGTATAAATGTATTAATTATGTGAAATGATCACATATTTGTCAATGCCCGATAAATGATAAATGATAAAAATGTAAATTTTATGTTTGAGTTTATTGTGAACATTTGAATTGCATGAATGTATAAATGTATGAGATTGATCACATGTCTGATAATGCTTGAAAATGTTAAATCCCATTTGAATAAATGGAAAATCGATGGATATGTGATTTCCCGAAATGAATGAGGTCCTGCATTTGTTGCTGGTGGGATTTATCTCGGTCGAGTAATCCTATTGACCTCATTTCTAAAAGGATTTAGCCCGGACGGGTAATCGTGATATAAGTCTTCTTAAGCATATGTTATGGATTGGATTTAGCTGAGACGGGTAATCCAGATCAAGCTTTTTAGAGCATATGTCATAAAAAGGATTTAGCCTGGACTGGTAATCCTGTTGTATACATGTGTGGCTCGAGAGTGTACTCTCTAAAATTGTACCTCATGGGTACTATTGGACATGAATTGACGGATTCTAATTTGTACACCTCGAGTGTACTATCAATGTATCCATCGATATTCCAAATAAATTCAACGGGTAAAACTCTTGACATGAGAAGATTATGAATAAGAAATGAGTTATTACATGTATCTACTTGAAATACATGAAAATGATAATATGTGATAATTGATACATGGAAATATGAGACAATGATATTTGTACTTGGAATTTGGTTGATGAATATAACTTCATCCTTGATTATAAACTTGTACACCTTGAGTGTACTACTACTTGTGTGACCTTAATATTTGCAAAATATGAGTAAAGTCCTGACATGAAATAAGTTGAACCCGAAACAAACTACTAAGAAACTATACTTGTAAAAATAAGAGATGATTTATACATGATAAATGAATACATGTTGTGAAAAGCATAAGTGCATGGAAACTTAATTGTTGTTGAGCTCATACATGTCTTGATGTTACTATGTATTATATGACTAACAAGGGCAATGAGGATATGTGTAGGGCTTGAGGTCAAATTGATTGTATATGCCTTACTTAGTTACCTCAAAATAGAATGAATGGTAAGTTAAGTACCATGTTATACGAACTTACTAAGCATGTAATGCTTACTCCATTTTATTCTTCCCTGTTTTAGAGTAAATCGGAAGCTCGTTGGATTGGGAGCTCGGCGAAGATCACTCACACTATCCATCGGCCTATGTCGGTATAGTATGGTAAATCAATTATGGTTGTAATGGCATGTATAGGTTATATTGGCCATATCGGCATGTAAATGTAAATGATGCTTGTAATCTAGCCATTGGAATGGCTAGTAATGGTATGTTTTGGTGCAGGAAAATGGTAAATTTGGAAGACAAATGAGGCTAGGAAATGGCTTTATTTTGTCCACACGGGTGTGTCACACACGGTAGGGTACATGGGCGTGTAGTTAGGCCGTATGTCCCCTGCAGCTTAAATTTTGAGAAACAAAATGCTCAGAATTGAGAACATGGGAAGAGACGTGGGCATGTGTCTCAACCTGTGGGAGACACGGCCTTGAACACTGGCGTGTGTCTTGGCCTTGTGAAACCTGTACTTAATTCGAATTGAATTAATTAACCACACGGTCTAGCACACAGGCGTGTGGCATGGCCGTGTGGCGCAAGTCAAAGAGCAACCTAAATCGAACACGGCTTGAGGCACCCTTGGACCACACGGGCGTGTGAGCCCTGCACCTTGGAAAATTTTTGAAATGTCACAAAAAAATTCTTAGAGCTTTTGATTAAGTCTCGACTTGATTCTAATGCTCGTATTGGGTCTCGAGGGTCCAACTAAGGGAAGTTATGAATGATCTCGATTAATGAATAGTGATTGTCATGATTTGTCTAAAAATGTTCTAAAAGTTCCCGGTAATGCGCCATAACCCTATTCCGGTGACGGATATAGGTTGGGGGTGTTACAGACGGTATGATTAGTTTTAGATATGAATAGCAAATTATATGAATTATCTGTAATTGTTCTATAAACTCCGGTAATACTCTGTAACCCTGTTCTGGCAATGAATACGGGTTAGGGGTGTTACACATTAAACCAATATGCCATATAGGCACCTCAATCACAATCAAACTTATATACCTAAACTTACGTATAATTGACCATATTTCATTCAACCACATTTACCTTATTTCCATCTCAAACATACCATACTTAACCACATTGCAAATACTTCATTCACATAACAAATTGGCTATTGAAGACATGCATCAACCCAACCATAATATCAAACATCAACAAGATACCATAAGTACCATGCAACACCCTCACACGTATTCAACACCGGAATAGGGTTACGAGGTATCACTGATCCATTCACAACACATATAGCATACATTTATGCAACAATAAGTATTCATTCTCATAAATCATTCCGCTCAATCACATTGTCCCTTATAAGGGCCTACAAGGAGTTAATCATGCTTTAGAAGTGGTTCGGAACTAAATCGATATCATACAAAAATTCTAGATACTTAGAAATTCACAAGCCTGTGTGAACAGGCCGTATGCCTCACACGGCTAGTAGACACGCCCGTGTGAAAATAAGGCATACATATTGACTTGGGTCACACGGCCGACCACACACCCGTGTCTAGCCCGTGTACCCTTCGAAGTGGCCACACATGCCCGTGTGCAAGGCCGTGTGTTAGGCCATGCCAAAACTGTAGGGTATATTGACTTATGCAACACGGCCAAGTCACACGTCCGTGCGCCAATTAGGGGGGGTATACTGACTTGTACCACGCGGCTAGTCACACGTCCGTGTGTGAGACCGTGTGGAGCATACTAACTTCAATTTAATTTCAACACCTGGGGACGCACGACCGTGTAACATGACCTTGTGTCACACACGGCTAACACACACGCCCGTGTCTCTGCCCGTATGGACAAAAATAGGCCATTTGCAAGGTCAATTTACCACCCATTTTACACATACCCACATAAATATAAATAGTACCATTTCAAGGCACAAATATGCAGCCAAATCAATCCCAATTCATGCTCATTTCATGCTATACAATTACAACCATTTCATATATACATTATAAATCATCAATTCTCAAGCACATAGCTTTCCAAATTACCTAATATCATTTAGCATTATAGATTCAACTTCAACCACACAATATAGGTCAATTACTAAACTCAAAATAGAACCATTTGCACATTTATAAACATCATCAACTTTCATTATCATAAGTCAACTCAAATGCCTCAAAATACATGTTCATCAAACATACCAAAATCACTCAAGCCTATACATGCCATATACCATATATACACAATTCAAAAGTACCAAGTAGATGGTTGGATAATGTGACATAGACTCTAACAATCCCCGAATCTGAGCTAGCTTTAAATTCACTATAAAACATGGGAAAAAACAAACAAAGTAAGCTACAAAGCTTAGTAAGTTCATACTAAATATACTCAACAATTCATAAAATACAAACCATCAATTTGAACAAGTTAATGTATCATTCATGATAATATCAAACCTTCCATAAACTTATTCATATACTTATATGCAAAGTTATCACCTTTTCTATTTGATCTTCATACTTACATGTACATACCTGTACAAATTCATAACGAACTCATACCTTCTCGTAATATTATTGAATACTCGATGTTTCGCACACTAAGTGCCATCGCATAGCCAAAGCTATTATAATTCCACACACTAAGTGCCATCACATAGCCGAAGCTATTATAATCCCATACACTAAGTGCCTTACTCGATGTTTCGCACACTAAGTGTTATCGCATAGCCAATCCCACACACTAAGTGCTAAACACAACCGATTTTGTCGTCGAACATGACTGTAGTCTCACATATACAATTTATGCAATATCAAAGCATTAAAAGCATAATTGTAACAATGTTTATCACGTACGAACTTACCTCGTATTCGAAATTGACGGATCAGATCGCTGCTCAATAACCTTACTTTTCCCCCGATCTAAATCCAAATTCTTTCTTTCTTGATCTATATGTATTCAAAATTAACTCAATTAATCATCTACTCATTCAATTTAATCCGAAAATACACATTTAGGCATTTTTACACATTTGCCCCTAATGTTTCACAACTTTTACAATTTTGTCCTTATTGCGTAAAATCACAAATTCATACAATTTAATCCAATTTCATGATAGTCGAATTTCACTAGTGTCCATATTAGCCCATATTTCTAATTTATTACACATTTTAACCACACATTTCTCACATTTCACAATTTAGCCCCTAATTTGCATTTTCACCAAAAATCACTTAACAAAACATGTAAAACTATCATTAAGCTTTCATATTTCAACATTAAACATCAAAGAACACATAGATTCAATAATAGAAACTCTCGAAATCTTTAATAGTTTCGAAATTTAAGGTACGGGCTAGATAGAATACGAAGCAACGATCTCAAAAACATAGAAATCATTAAAAATCGAGCAAAAATGGACTTACTTGCTCAAGGAAAAAGTGACCGAACCTTGAAGCTATTCTAATGGCTTTCTCCTCTTCCACATTCGATTGAGAAAGATGAAGACAAAGGTTTTTCTTTTGTTTTCTTTAATTTAATATCCTTTATTAACCAATTTACAAAATTAACCTTTAATAACATTAATAATTTCAAATTTACCAAGCCACTACTCTCAAATGGGTTAATTACCACTTAAGGACATTTACTTTAAGGTTCTATAGCTATTAAACACCTTTAGCTAATAGAACACTACTTTTACACTTTACGCGATTTAGTCCTTTTTCTCAAATTAACCATTTAAACGATAAAATTTCTAAATGAAAATTTTGTACATACATACTATCATGCTGTAAATACTGAAAATAATATTAAAATAATTTTCTGACATCAGATTTTTGGTTTTGAAACCACTGTTCCGATTTAGCCAAAAACGAGTTGTTACATACCAAAAGTGTACCAACCATAATAACACATATACATGCCAAACTTATCAACTAACATAAACCACAAGTCCACCTATACATGCCATTATAACATTAACCAACACATCAAAACTACCGATATTTATGCTGGAAAGTGTGATAGATCTCTGACAAGTTTCCAAACTGATCAAGCTTCTGATAATCTGAAAAGTAAAGGAAAGTAATTACGTAAGCAATGAATGCTTAGTAAGCTCGTATAAACTTTAAACATAACATTTCATTTCAACAATGAACTTTATAGGTTAAATAAAAACATATACCAACACCTCAAGATTTATCAACTACATAACCATCAACTCACAAATGAGTAAGTCTATCAACATCATATATATTTTTCATTCCTAACATAATAGGATTTTATAAGACATATTACACCATCATTAACCTTTTCTTAAGACTATGAACTACTCCCTTTATTTACTTTCCATTCCATTTACTTAACATAAACTTAAATAACATCAAATCACGAATTAGTGTATTTATTCATGACATATGTAAAATCATCCATAGCATACGTAAATTTCTCACATATAAGTATGTCATTCAACTCATCAATCTTTTTTTTTTATCATGTTACATCTCAATTATGAACTTACTGTTTCATTACCTTTTCTTACCTATTTCATTTGCATAATTCAAGACCTAAGCATAAATATCAACCACATGATAAACCATTTCATTAGAAAACACATCTTTTGATTCATACCACCTTTTCATGAACATAAGTATACTTCTATTTGGACACTTACCATTTCAATGTATAACATTACAATTAAGCATGATATAATCCAACGATAAACTTGGCACATAACACATAACTCAATTGAATTATCACAAGATAAGATAGATTTATATGAACATAATGCCTTTAAGTTCGTACTTTCCATAATCATAGATATACATTTATTGTCCATTTTCAATTCATACCTTTCCATAGATTTATGACATAGTCCATTGAAACACTTACCGTTCCTTCCCTTTTCAAGCCTGTTGAATCACTTAGAATAATATCGGATATGCGGGAAAGCTTACACAAAGTGTGCTAAACATATGGTCGAAACCATTCCTTTTCCTTTTCCTTTACATAGTTGCTCACTCAAGCCATAAAATGGGTCTGCTCACACAAGCTGATCGTTGAAATGTAAGCTACACAATGCCACTCGCACAAGCTGACAAGCATCCGCAACAAATGCAGGACCTCAACCATCGGTAGGACATTCAAGACCAGCACCCAAAACATGGAGCCCTAATGACATGTCATTTGTATCCCATGTAATCTTAATGTTCAAACGGGACTTGATAATCGTCGTAACTTCATTGGATTTCCATCATTTCTTTACATGTTAAATTGCATAATAACCTATATATATATATATTGATTCATTTACATTAGAACAACATATTAAACATTCAATTTAATCGACATTTAAGTGATTATAGTTCATATGAACTTACTTGCCAAAATTACAGCAATGACTAAGTACAAGGGCTATTTGGTAATTTTCTCTTCTCCTTGCTTTTCCACTCGTTCTTGATCTAAATTAAAATTTTCATTCAATTTGTTAATTTAGATTGTAACGGCCCGGTTTTGGGCCTAGTCAGAACAGTAGTTTTGGGACCACAAATCCTACACAACAAAGTTCATTGTTATTATATTTTTGTGGTCTACAGTTTCACGGAATGATTTCGTGAAAATTTTGTTTGAAAATTTTTATCTTTGGGCACTCAATTTAGTCAAAAGGAATATATTGTAAAAAGTGCAAAAGTTGAGTTCTACACGCTAGAGGTGTCTAATTGCTATGAAATTTTAAATTGAAGGTCCTTAGATGGTAATTGGACCATTTGTTAAATTAGTGGACAAAAATGGACATAGTGAGATAAAATTCCAAAGTTTAAAATGAGGGGCATTTTGGTCATTTAAAAAATAAAAGAACTAAAAAAGGGAAAATCAACCTAAAATCTTGTCCATCTTCTTCCTCATGTCGAAAATTAGAAGACACCATAGCTAGGGATTTCCTCAACTTCCAAGCTAGATTGTAAGTGCAACCTAGCCCCGTTTTTAATGATCTTTACATTTTTGAAGTTGTGTTCACCCGATCTTTCTACTTCTACCATTATTTTGAAGTAGGGTTCACGTTTGAAATTTGACCCATGTATGAAATGCATGTGTTTTGATGTTATATAGTAGAAATTGAAAGTTTGATGTGTGATAAACAACTTTTACTAAGTGATTTTTGATGAAAATGCTTAAAAGGTACCTATTTGTAAAAGTTATAAAATATGTAGTAAAAGTGTGTTCTAATGGAAATTGTGGGCTATTATAGTTATAAAAATGGTTCGGCTAGGCTTGTACATTAAACAAATTGCACACGTTTCATTATACGAGCCTAGGGGCAAAAATGTAAATATGTCAAATTTTAAGGGGAAAAATGTAATTTTACCATAATTTGATTTTTGGACTGAAGTGAATAATATGGATAATAAATAAGGTCAATTTGCTATAATAGATCAAGAAATATGAGGTTCGGACCTGATCAAGGGGAAAACAAGGTTATTGATGATTAGGTCCATTTCTGCTATTTTTGTACCGAGGTAAGTTCATATGTAAATAATGAATTATTATTTATGCTTTAATTTTGTTATTACTATATGAATTATGATTTACTCTTGAATGAAATCGATAAAGTTCGATAAATGAGAAAATCCTGGTTGAACCTTAGGAATAGTTAGGATACAAATGTCATGACATTAGGGTTATTGAGATTTCGTGTAAGACCATATCTGGGATATGGCATCGATATTAGACTTCGTGTAAGACCATATCTGGGATATGGAATCGATATAAGACTTTGTGTAAGACCATAGCTAGGCTATTGGCATCAATATAAGACTTCGTGTATGACCATAGCTGGGCTATTGGCATAGATATGATATCCCATGTATGACCATATCTGGGATATGGCATTGGTATGGTATTGTGAGTATGAGATGTCCCAAGTATCCTTTAGTATTCCAAGTTGTTCAATGGGTAGTTCAAAGGAAACGATAAAGTTGCGAAAGAATAAGTATGATGTGAAAGATTACAGTAAGTTGCAAGTTGGTACAGGTATGTAATTAAAACTCATGCTTAATGAGCTCGATATGTGATGAAACCTCGGATTGGTTTGATTGAGTAAGTTATGATGTTAAGATTTTAATAACATCTATGCTAATCTTGATTATGAATTAATGTTAATTTACTTGATGTTAAATATATGTTAAAGTTGTATGATGCTTATTATTTGCATTAGGACTTACTAAGCTTTAAAGCTTACTCCCTTTCTTTTTCCCTTGTCATGTAGTGTCACCAAGCCAGCTCGGGGATCGAAGATGGTCGGAGATCCATTCACACTATCAAATTATCGTTTTGGGTACCCATTAATTCAATATTTTGAGTTATGGCATGTATAGGGACTTGGTCATTTTGTTATGTGTCATAGTTGATTTGGCCTAAAGTGTTGGCTTATGTTAGTTGATAATTCATTTTGTAAATGGCCATGGAAATGGCTAATATTGGTTAAGTATATATGCTTATGATAATGTCTTTCATGGATGTGGACTTTGCATGGTTTGAAATGATAAGTTTGAGATGTTGTGTGTGACTGGAAATAGCATGTGAAAGATATATTAATATCTTGTTTGTGGTTGAATTGGTTGTATGGATATGCTTGGATTGGTGCTATTTTTTGTTGTGTAGGTTGGTGCATGGAAGGGTGGCAAAAAGGCTTGGTAAATAGCCTTATATTTGTCCACACGGGTAGACACACGGGCGTGTGTCTAGGCCATGTGCAACACACGATCGGCCCCATGGGCATGTGTATCGACCATGTGTTCCCTGCACCTTAATTATTTCAAAACAGAATGCTCAGTAATGAGCACACGAGCAGAGACACGGGCGTGTGTGTCAGCCGTGTGGACGGTACGACCTCGAACACGGACGTGTGCCCTGGCCGTGTGAAGTCTGCACCTATTTTATGAAAAATTACAAAAATTTAATTGATCACACGGCCTAAGCACACGTGCGTGTGACTTGGCCGTGTGACCTTAATCTGATGATGAGGTTATAAACAGAAAGCCCTCTAATTTAAATACGGCCTGAAGCATGGGCGTGTCATAAGGTTACACGGGCATGTCCCCAACTCACACGGGTGTGTGACCCCTTTTCATGAAAAAATTTTAAGTTTTCCAAAAGTTTCCAAAGTCCTAGGTTTAGTCCCGAACCACTTCCGATGCATGTTTTGGGCCTCGTAGGCTTGTAATAGGGACGATATGAATGTTTTGAAAAGTTTTAAATTTGGGTGGAAACTCATGTCTTGATTTTTTATGTTTGCTTATGAATAAGTCCGGTAATGCTTTGTACCCTATTCTGGTGTAGGATACGGGTAAGGGGTGTTACATTTAGTGGTATCAGAGCTATGATTTAGTCAATTCCTAGACTAACGTAGCGTGTGTAAGAGTCTACCTATACATGGCATAAATGAACTCTGATAGTGTGATGACTCCTGACAACTTTAAATTGTGTTTTCATATTTTAATGGATCCCAATCGAGCTGAGGTTGATGAAGTCAAAAGTAATGTGCTGGCTCTCGCTCAAGAGGTAGCCTCGTCTGATAGTAGGCCTCCTACGGTTAGTCAAGGAGAAGGAGGCAGAGAAGCCTTTCTCCATATGATGAATGAATGGTATACAGAATTTGTTTGAACAAATCCGAATCCCAACCTCCTCCACCCCCACCCATTCCTCGATCGGTTCCTGTAGCCCCACATGGTATGGACTTTGTAAGGATGAATAAGCCCTCGGTTGATAAAATCTGAAAGCATGCAAATGAAGATTTCCGAGATAATGTAGATGATGATCCCGAGAGAGCCGAGTTTTGGCTTGAAAACTCCATCAGGGATTTGATGAGTTGTTTTGCACACCAGATGAGTGTTTAAAGTGTGCTATCTCACTTTTGAGAGATTCTGTATACCATTGGTGGAATACACATGTATCAGTAGTTCTGGGAGAAAAGGTCACCTGGGACTTCTTTCAAGAGGAATTTCGAAAGAAGTATATTAGCCAACGGTTCATCGACCAAAAACGTAAAGAATTTCTTAAGCTGAAATAAGGTCGTATGATGGTGACCGAATATGAGCGAGAATTTGTCAGACTGAGCAAATACGCTCAAGAGTGTGTTTCTACGGAGGCTATTATGTGCAAAAGATTTGAGGATGGATTGAATGAAGATATTCGTGTGTTAGTCGGGATTTTAGAGCTGAAAGAGTTTGTGGTATTGGTTGAACGGGCTTGTAAGGTCGAAGAATTGAACAAAGAGAAGAGGAAAACTGATCTTAAAGCTAGAGACTCGAGGAAAAGACCGATGAGTAAGTCATTCTCATCTCAGTCTAAGAAATCGAAAGAGATGTATTCCCTTTCGAATGCTTCAGCGGGGTATTTACGCAGAGATCGTGAGAAACAACATTCGAGTTTTAAATCTCAAGCTACTTCGATGGCAAGTGTAGGTAATGTTAAGTCTAACAAACCCAAATGTCAACAATATGGAAGAGACATCCCGATGAGTGTAGGATGAATGTCGGGCTTGTTTCAAGTGTGGCTCTCAAGAGCACTTTATCCGAGATTATCCTGAATTGGCTGAGAAGGAAAAATTTTAGAGTGTGAGGCTGAGTAATACTGCTTCTAGAGAAAGACCCCCGAGGAATACTAGAACTGGAACCAGTAGTAAAGGTGTGACGAAAGAAACCGTGGTGAGATCCGAATCTCGAGCACTTGCCAAAGCCTATGCCATCCGTGCTCGAGAAGAAACGACATCTCTCGATGTTATTACTAGTAATTTTTTTCTTTATGATACCAATGTTATTGCATTAATTGACCCTAGATCTACTCATTCGTATGTGTGTATGAATTTGGTAAATAATAAGAAATTGCCTGTTGAGTTTACCAAATTTGTGATTAATGTGTCAAACCCTTTAGGCAAGCATGTTTTAGTTGACAAAGTATGTAAGAAATGTCCTTTGATAATTAGAGGTCACTGTTTTCTAGCTGACTTGATGTTATTGCCATTTGATGCGTTTGATGTCATTTTAGGTATGAATTGGTTGATGTTGCATGATGCTATAGTAAATTGTAGACAGAAAGTTATTGAATTGAAATGTGAAAATGGTGAAATTCTTTGAGTTGAATCAGATGAGTCGGATATATTGCCTGTGGTGATTTCTTCAATGTCAACTCAGAAATGTATAAGAAAAGGGTGTGAAGCTTACCTAGGTTATGTGTTAAACACGAAAGAGTTTGAATTGAAAATTGAATCAGTGCTAGTGGTGTGTGAATATTTGAATTTTTTCCGGAGGAGTTGCTAGGATTGCCTCCAATTAGAGAAGTTGAGTTTGGTATTGAGTTAGTTCTCGGTGTTTCACCGATATCAATTGCTGCGTACAGGATGGGTCTGACCAAATTGAAAGAGTTAAGGCTCAGTTGCAAGAATTGATAGATAAGGGTTTTGCGAGACCAAGTTATTCTCCCTAGTGTGCTATAGTATTGTTCATAAAGAAGAAAGATGGGGCTATGAGACTTTGTATAGATTACCGTCAGCTCAATAAGGTAACCATTAAGAACAAGTATCCTTTGCCGAGGATTAATGATTTATTTGACCAACAGAAAGGAGGGACAGTGTTCTAGAAGATAGATTTGAGATCTGGTTACTATCAGTTGAGAGTAAAAGAGGCGGATGTGCCAAAAACTGCTTTTAGAACAAGGTACGGACAGTATGAATTCCTTGTTATGCCTTTTGGGTTAATGAATGCTCTTGCTGTTTTTATGGACCTAATGAATCGAATCTTTAGACCGTACTTAGACAAGTTTGTAGTTGTTTATTGATGACATACTGATTTATTCTCATAATGAGTCCGAACATGCCGAACACTTGAGAACTATTTTGCAGACTTTGAGAGATAAGAAGTGAGTTTTAGCTCCGAGAAGTCGGATTTTTAGGACATATTGTCTCAGGTGATGGTATTCGAGTTGATCTAAGTAAGTTTTCGGCAATTGTTGATTGGAAACTGCCAAGGAATGTATCTGAAGTTAGAAGCTTTTTGGGCTTAGCTGATTACTACCTCCGGTTCGTCAAAGGGTTTTTGATGATTGCTACCCCTATGACCAAGTTGTTGTAAAAAGATGTCAAATTTGTATGGTCCGAAAAATGTCAGCAAAGTTTTAAGAAGTTGAAGGCTTTATTGACAGAGGCACCAATTTTAGTGTAACCTGAACCGTGAAAGGAGTTTGTGATTTATAGCGATACGTCACTGAATGGATTGGGATGTGTGTTGATGCAAGAGGACAAAGTGATAGCCTATGCCTCGAGACAGTTGAAACCACACGAGAAGAATTATCTTACGCATGATTTGGAGTTAGCCGCCATTGTCTTTGCTCTAAAAATTTGGAGACATTATTTGTACAGTGAGAAATGTCATGTTTTTACGGATCACAAGAGTTTGAAATATTTGATGACTCAAAAAGAATTAAATTTGCAGCAACGAAGATGGCTTGAGTTACTGAAAGATTATGAGTTGGTGATTGATGATCACCCGGTTAAGGCGAATGTAGTCACAGATGCCCTGAGTAGAAAATCCTTGTTTGCCTTGAGAGCAATGAACACGAGGTTAACATTGTCCAATAATAATTCGATTATAGCTGAATTGAGAGCTAGACCGTTATTTCTTCAGCAAATTTGTGAATCTCAGAAATGTGGCCGTGATTTGCAAGCCAAGAGAGTTCATTGTGAATCAGTTAGTGACTCAGATTTTCATGTCGGATCCGATGATTGTTTGATGTTCCGAGGTAGAGTTTGTGTACCAAAAAATGATGAACTTATTCAGAAAATTCTTCATGAGGCGCATAATGGTTGTTTATCTATGCATCTGGGTAGTACGAAAATGTATAATGATTTGAAGAAATTGTATTGGTGGTCTGGTATGAAAAGAGATATCTATGAGTTTGTTTTGAAATGTTTGATTTGTCAACAAGTAAAAGCCGAACACCAAGTACCTTCTGGTTTACTTCATCCAGTGATGGTACCCGAATGGAAATGGGACAGAATTACGATGGATTTCGTAACTAGATTACCTCTGAATTTGAAAAAGGAAGATGTCGTTTGGGTCATTGTTGATAGATTGACGAAATTGGCTCATTTTATTTCGGTACGTACCGGTTATTTGCTTGATAAGCTAGCTGAGTTGTACATTTCTGAGATTGTAAGATTGCACGGGGTGCCTACTTCAATTATTTCGGATACAGATCTAAGGTTCACTTCGAGATTTTGGAAGAAGCTACAAGAGGCTTTGGGTATGAAATTGAATTTTAGTACTGCATTTCATCCACAGATCAACAGTCAATTCGAAAGGGTAATTCAGATACTTTAAGACATACTTCGATGCTGTGTTCTAGAATTTGAGGGTAGTTGGGAAAAATATCTACCATTGGTTGAATTTGCCTATAACAACAACCATTAGTTGAGTATAAAAATGGCACCTTATGAGGCATTGTATGGCCGCAAGTGCCTAACGCCTTTGTATTGGACCTACCTTAACGAGAAACAGATTCAAGGGGTTGATTTGGTTAAGGAAACCGAAGAGAAAGTAAAGGTAATCCTTGATTGCTTAAAAGCAGTTTCAGATCAACAAAAGTCATACGCGGATTTGAAAAGAAAAGAGATTGTGTTTCAAGTTGGGGATAAAGTATTTTTGAAAGTATCTCCGCGGAAGAAGATTCTTAGATTTGGCCGTAAAGGCAAGCTGAGTCCACGTTTCATTGGGCCGTATGAAGTTATTGAAAGAATAGCGCCAGTGGCATATCGGTTAACTTTACCGACAGAGTTGAAAAGAATCCATAATGTGTTTCATGTGTCTATGCTGCGACGTTATCGATCAGACCCTTCACGTGTGATTTCTCCAACAGAGGTTGAGATTCGACTTGATATGACTTATGGTGAAGAACCGATCAAGATTTTGGCTCGAGAAGTTAAACATTTAAGAAATAAGAGTATAGCCCTAGTAAAAGTTTTATGGCAATGACATGGAGTCGAAGAGGCTACGTAGGAACCTAAGGAAGCTATGCGAAAACAGTACCCAAACCTATTCTCTGGTAATATTTTCGGGGACGAAAATCCTTAAGGGGGGAGAGTCGTAACGGCCCGATTTTGGGCCTAGTTAGAACAGTGGTTTTGGGACCACAAATCTGACACAACAAAGTTCATTGTTATTATATTTTTATGGCTTACAGCTTCACGGAATGATTTCGTGAAAATTTTGTTCAAAACTTTTGACGTTTGGGCACTCAATTTAGTCAAAAGGACTAAATTGTAAAAAGTGCAAAAGTTGATTTCTACATGCTAGAGGTGTCTAATTGCTATGAAATTTTAAATTGAAGGTCCTTATATGGTAATTGGACCGTTTGTTAAGTTAGTGGACAATAATGGACATGGTGAGATAAAATTTCAAAGTTTTAAGTGAAGGGCATTTTGGTCATTTAGTAAATAAAAGAATAAAAAAGGGAAAATCAAGCTAAAATCTTGTCCATCTTCTCCCTCAAGTGCCGAAAATTAGAAGACACCATAGCTAGGGTTTTTCTCAACTTCCAAGCTTGATTGTAAGTGCATCCTAGGCCCGTTTTTAATGCTCTTTACATTTTTGAAGTCGTGTTCACCCGATCTTTCTATTTCTACCATTATTTTGAAGTAGGGTTCATGTTTGAAATTTGACCCATGTATGACATGCATGTGTTTTGATGTTATATGGTAGAAAATGAAAGTTTGATGTGTAATAAACAACTTTTACTAAGTGAATTTTGATAAAAATGCTTAAAAGGGACCTATTTGTAAAAGTTATAAAATATGTAGTAAAAGTGTGTTCTAATGGAAATTGTGGGTTTTTATAGTTATAAAAATGGTTCGACTAGGCTTGTACATTAAATAAATTGTACATGTTTCATTTTACGAGCCTAGGGGCAAAAATGTAAATATGTCAAAGTTTAAAGGCAAAAATGTAATTTTGCCATAATTTGATTTTTGGATTGAATTGAGTAGTGTGGATAATAAATAAGGTAAATTTGCTATTATAGATCAAGAAAGACAAGGTTCGGACCTTGATCAAGGGAAAGACAAGGTTATTAACGATTAGGTCCATTTCTACTATTTTTGTACTGAGGTAAGCTCTTATGTGAATAATGCATTATTATTTATGCTTTAATTATGTTGTTACTATATTAATTATGATCTACTCTTGAATTAAATCGACAAAGTTCGATAAATGAGAAAATCCCAGTTGAACCTTAGGAATAGTTAGGATACAAATGTCATGACATTAGGGTTATTGAGATTTCGTGTAAGACCATATTTGGGATATGGAATCGATATAATACTTCGTGTAAGACCATATCTGGGATATGGCATTGATATAAGACTTCGTGTAAGACCATAGCTGGGCTATTGGCATCGATATGAGATCCCATGTAGGACCATATCTGGGATATGGAATTGGTATGGTATTGTGAGTATGTGATGTCTTGAGTATCCTTTAGTATTCCATGTGGTTCAACGGGTAGTCCAAATGAAATGATAAAGTTATGAAAGACTAAGTATGATGTGAAAGATTACAGTAAGTTGCAAGTTGGTATAATTATGTACTTAAAACTTATGCTTAATGAGCTCGATATGTGATGAAACCTCGGATTGGTTCGATTGAGTAAGTTATGATGTTAAGATTTTAATAACATCTATGCTAAGCTTGATTATGAATTAACAATGACAATTATGTTAATTTACTTTATGTTAAATATATGTTAAAGTGTGCATGATGCTTATTATTTGCATAAGGATTTACTATGCTTTAAGGCTTACTCCCTTTCTTTTTCTCTTGTCTTATAGTGTCAACAAGCCAACTCGAGGGTCGAAGACGGTCGGAGATCCATTCACACTATCAAATTATCATTTTAGGTACCTATGAATTCAATATTTTGAGTTATGGCATGTATATTGACTTGGTCTTTTTGTTATGTGTCATAGTTGATTTGGCCAAAAGTGTTGACTTATGTTAGTTGATAATTCATTTTGTAAATGGCCATTGAAATTCGATAATATTGGTTAAGTATATATTCATATGATGATGTCTTTCATGGATGTGGACTTTGCATGGTTTGAGATGATAAGTTTGAGATGTTGTATGTGATTGGAAATAGCATGTGAAAGATATATTGATATCTTGGTTATGGTTGAATTGGTTGTATGGATATGCTTGGATTGGTGCTATGTTTTGTTGTGTAGGTTGGTGCATGGAAGGGTGGCAAAAAGGCTTGGTAAATAGCCTTATATTTGTCCACACGGATAGACACACGGGTGTGTGTCTAGGCTGTGTCTGACACACGGTTCGCCTCACGGGCATATGTATCGGCCGTGCGTCCCTTGTACCTTAATTGTTGCAAAGCAGAATGTTAGTAATGAGCACGCGGGCAAAGACACGATCGTGTATCCCATTCGTGTGGACGGTCTAGCCTCAAACACGGGTGTGTGCCCTGGCTGTGTGAAGTCTGCACCTATTTTATGAAAAATTACAAAAATTTAATCGACCACACGGCCTAAGCACACTGGCGTGTGACCTTAATTTGATGATAATGTTATAAATAGAATGCCCCCTAATTTGAACACAGCCTGAAGCACGGGCGTGTCATAGGGTCACACGGGCGTGTATTGAACTCACACGGGCATGTGACCCCTTTTCATGAAAAATTTTCTAAGTTTCCCAAAAGTTTCCAAAGTCCTCGGTTTAGTCCTGAACCACTTTCGATTCATGTTTTGGGCCTCGTAGGCTCGTAATAGGGACGATATAAAAGGTTTTAAATTTGGGTGGAAATTCATGTCTCGATTTTGTATGTTTGCTTATTTAACAACCCGATTTTGGGCCTAGTCGGAGTAGTGGTTTCGGGAGCACAAATTCAACAAGGAAAAAATTTGTTTTTATTACATTTTTATGGTCTACAATTTCAAGAAACGATTTCATGAAAATTTCATTCGAAAATTTGGACGTTTGGTCACTCAATTTAGTCAACAGGACTAAATTATAAAAAAGTGCAAAATTTGAGTTCTAAATTGTAAAAAGTGCAAAATTGGTTAATTTTTTGGACAAAAATAGACATGAAATAGGTGAAATAGAATTTTTTAAGTTAGGGGCATTTTGGTCATTTAGTAATTAAAATGAATTAAAAAAATTAAAAGCCAATTTTTAGCCCTCTTCAATCCATGGTCAAAACTTGCATGGAGAAACCATGGATAGGGTTTTTCAAGCTTCCAAGCTCGATTATAAGTCTGTTCTAGCCCCGTTTTTAATGATTTTTACGTTTTTGAAATCCTCGTAACAAGATCTATCTATTTCTACCAATATTTTGCGATATGGTTGAAGTCTAGGGTTTTGACCCATGATGAATATGTGTATTTTGATGTTTAAAGGTAGATTATGCATGTTTATGGTTTGAGAAATGACTTTTACTAAGTGATTTTCGGTAAAGATGCTAAAAAGGACTAATTTAGAAAAGTTATAAAATTTGTCATAAAAGTATGAATTAGTGGAAATTGTGGGCTGTTGTAGTTATGAAAATGGTTCGGCTAAGCCTAAAATATAGGGAAATTGAATAAAAATCATTTTACGAGCCTAGGGGCAAAAATGTAAATATGACAAAGTTTAGGGGCAAAAATATAATTTTGCCATAATATGATTTTTGGACTGAATTGAATAGTATAATAACTTAATAAGTCAAATGTGATATTTTAGATAAAGAAAAACCAGTTTCGGACTTAGAACAGGGGAAAGACGAATATTGGATGACTCGGTCCCTTTTGCCATTTTAAGTCGAGGTAAGTTCGTATGGTAAACATTAATGTTTATTTGTTAGATTGACGAATAATTTATGAAATTACTTGTATTATTTGTTGAATATTGGAAACTAATGTTCGAACAAGTAAACGCAGGGTTGGACTATTCTGTTTAGTGCTAAATGATAATTTAATGGAAAAGACCATGGACGAATAATGGCATAGTGTGACAGTGTAAAAACTATGTGAAATTGTGACTAAGTGAATCTGGGTGCTGGTCTAGTACGTCCTACCAGTGGTTGGGTATTCTGGTATGTTGCGGATACCTGAAAGCTTGTGTGAACAGCACTGAGTAGTTACGTATGACCGACAACTTGTGTGAGCAGACCTGAGAATGTAAATGTAAATAGCTCGAGAACGAGCCTATGTGTGTTATGTGATTATGTGACATCCGAGTGCTGGTCTTGTACGTCTACCAGTGGCTAGGTAGTCATGCATATGTTACGGATACCTGACAGCCTGTGTGAGCAGCACTGTGTAGCTACGTCTGAACGATAGCTTGTGTGAGCAGACCCGTGAATGTTAAGTGATTCGGGTGCTGGTCTTATAAGTTGTACAGTGGCTAGGTAATCCGGCATGTGTTGCGGATACCTGACAACTTGTGTGAGAAGTACTGAGTAGTTACGTATGATCAACAGCTTGTGTGAGCAGACCCGAGAATGTAAATGTTAATAGCTCAAGAACGAGCATATATGCAAAATGTGGTAAGAGGTAGCTTCGGCTACATATATGTGGCACGTATGTGCAAGCGTTCAGAGTATCCGTTAATATTCTGATGTGTTCAACGGGAAAATGACTAAAGTGTAAATGAATGTGAAAATGTGACGATCAAGTGCAGGTATATGTATGTGTACACTCATGAGCAATGTGCTCGGTATATGATCGAATTTTGGTAAGAATGTAAACGAGTAAGTTATACCTATGAGAATGACCTTGTGATTATAAGTCCATGCTTATGATGTATGAATATGTGGTAAATGTGTGGAAATTAAAATTGAAATGGCTAGTAAATATTTGGAAATATTTGGAATGGCGAGTAAATATTTGGAAATGACTAGTTATTGGAATGGCTAACCATGGATATACTTTGGTGTTATATGTGTGTAAATTAAAATTAATATAAAGGAAACATGAAAGAGTAAAAGTAGCAATAAAACAGTTTGGATAGCAGGAGTTGTGTGACTTTGAAAAATCACAAAAAAATGGTGGAAATTGAATTAGTGGTTGAATGAGATATGAAATTAAAGCTTATTGAGTCTATTTCTAGATAAAAGAAATAGAATAAGCAAAAAAATTTCATATGGTAAGATATTTGGATTTTAGTGAGAAAGGGTCAGACTGATTTTGGAATCCCCTATTCTGAGTTGGGAAATTCATTAAAAATTGTACAAAAATAATCATGGGATAAAATTTATATGCTTGAATTTCTTAATGAGTCTATATTCAAGAGAAACAAGAGAAAATGTTATTCGAGTTCTGTACATAAAGATAATTAATTTTTAGTGAAGAGGGGTCAGAATTGTCGGATAGCGAAACAGGGGAGACTTTAAAGAATAAACTGTACTAATTGATTGAACCAAAAATTTTGGAAATTTTACGATAATAAAATACGTGAGTCTAGTTTCAAGTAAAATTAGCAGATCTTAATTTGGAGTTTCGTAACTCCAGATAAAAATAATTTGGTGACTGTAACTCGAGTAAATAGCTCAAGATGAACATAAATGAATTGTGAAATTTTATGCAATAATGATGGTATTATCTTGAGAGCTTATAATGAGGATTGTTAAAATCATGGTAATCAATTGTTTATTATTTACATACGTACTTACTAAGCTTTATAGCTTACTCCGTTGTTTTTCGTGTTTATAATGTACTCAGGTTAGCTCGGGTTGGAAGTCGCCGAAGAACCTATCACACTATCAAGCTTACAATTTAGGTATCGATGATTTTATACTTAAGGTTATGGCATGTATAGGGAACTTGGTCATGTGTATATGTTACTATGAGTTGTCCTAAAATAATGACCCATGATATTCGGAGTTCATTGTTGTATAAGGCCATTTAATGTGGCCAATAAATTGGTTATGCTATAAACTCATGATGATGCATTCCATGGTTGAGTAAATTGTATGCTATGACTTGTTACGTGTGTATGTGGTGGATATTTTGGTAGCTTTAATATGTCATGAAATGTATCATTCAAGTTATACTCAAGTATGGCCATGATAAGGTAGAAATTGGCTTGGAAAATCCAACTTCTTGGCTACACAGGCAGAGACACTGCCGTGTGTCTCAACCGTGTGGAGGACACAGCCTGCCCACATGGGCGTGTGATTCTCCAAAATAAGAATATTTTCTAAATGTTCTAATAGTTTTAAAAGTTCTCAGTTTAGTCCCGAATCGCTCCCAAAGCATGTTTTGGGCCTCATAGGTCCGTTTTAGGGACTTAATGATAAAAGTTTTAAATTTTAAACGAAAATTTATGCCTTGAATTTGTTCAGTTGCAAGTGTTATTGTCCGATAACGCCTCATACCCTATTCCGACGTTGAGCACAGGTAAATGGTTTTACATTTAGTGGTATCAGAGCTATGGTTTAGTCGGTTCTCGGACTAACCTAGCATGAGTAAGAGTCTAGCTATACATGCCATATGTGGACCGTGATAGTGTGATATCTCCGGGCTCTAACAAAATTGTTTTGTTAAGACAGAGGTGCTTTCCAACCGAGCTATTTTCGAAAATGCTGACATTGACACTGAGATGTTTGAAAATGTGTTTGTGATAAGTTGAAATGTGGTAAGGTACGAATAAGAGTTCATAATATACATGTGATGATGTATAAAATGAAATAACTATAAATTGAGAATTTTGGGTACAATGTTACTGTCCTGGTTGAATGTCGTATTTCGATGAATTATGGTGATTTTATGCGATAGATAAAATGTTATAAATGTTGAGAAGTTATGAAAAAGGAATTAAATGTGTAAACCGAGTAGAACGCTGGAAACGGGTACTTTCGTTTAGAGATATGTGATGAATTGATGATAAAGACCATGGGTTGACCATGGAGCATGTGAAAAATGTGACTATGTGATTTCCGTATAAGACCATAGCTGGGCTATGACTTCGGTGTGTAATATGTGTATATGTGAAAAACCATAGTTGAACTATGATATTGTGCAAAATGAAGTACCCAATTTCGTAAGACGTTCTCTAATTTGACAAAGTGTAGTAAATGAAAGTGTACGAGGATTTAAAGGATAAATTTGTAGTGAACATGAAATTGAGCTTGAATGAATGATTTTATTAAAGAAATATTGTGTATGGCAGGATGTGATAGTAAATTACATGTTGTAAATGGATGCTTAAAGTTCGATAATTGATGTATGAAACTAATATGGGAAAGTGAAACTAAATGAATGTTTATATTATGACAAGCATTCATATTTGTTTGGCATTCACATGATGTAATGTGCCTAACTTGTGTGATTAGGTGAATGCGATAAGAAAATTTTTCAAAATTTATGGAATGTATATATAAACGCGTCTGTTCGAATAAGATAATCGAAAATTTTGTGTAACATGAATATGTGTGTTAAATTTGCCTAAAACAGTTGGTGTGTTATGATGAAATTTTATGATATTTATGTTGAATGAACTCACAAATGAGAGACTAAAGAATTTAGTAGCGGATAAACTATTATGGTGGCCAGATAAAAGAATGAGTCGATAAGTAAGGATAGAACTAAAAGAGATATTCAATCATTTTGAAGATCATTCGGATTATACAAGGCTAAGGTTAAAGAAGTCAACTTCGATGAAATAAAACATATAGGTATGATACCTAAAGAATGTACTAATTGAGAGTTTTTCTAAGTTGGTTTATGATAGTGGATTGAATAATATAAACCTAATGATGGCAAAATTAGGCAGTCAGATAATGTTCGAATTGTATCGATAGCTAAGTGCAATGATTATAGTTGAGTAACCTACCTTAGTTCCTTTTGGGTATATTATGTGTTCGATAAATCTCAGAGGTATATGAGGTTATTTATTTTCAAGTAAAACTTTTATCGCAAGGGGTACGATAGCTAAAGATACAAGTAGGCGAAGGTCTTGTTGACCTGTTTGGATTATGTTCGGCATTTTCCTATCTTTCATTTGTATTTCATTTCTTTTATTAAAGAAAAGATGATGATAGAATTTGTGTGATGATGGTATCCGGTTCCTACTGGTCATTGTTCTGTTTAGTGTACAAGAAGATTGTGTTACTTCTGTTACAATTGATTGTAGTGTGGATGAGTGATGTTTCTTTCAAAATTACTCTGAGACCTCGTTGAGGTGTTTATCATTTGGCAGGAGTTGTGTTCTTAAATTTTGGTATAGTTTTAGCTAGAATATTATTTATCTATACAGTTGAAATATTGACTTTATTTTGGCATTTTGATTTTAAAAATATCCAATGGTTATGGCTTTATCAAATTTCAACATTGTGATGATTAGTAATGGAAGACGATTTGGTTATGCACCGTCTTCCTAGTTGTAATTAACTTGACATTGGTAAATGTGAAAATCAGAAAATATTAATGTTAACCAAGTGGTGTAATGGAGGGGGACCATTACACTTGAGAAGCCTAATTAGTTGTATTACTTATTAGTAAAGTTAGAAACAGTTGAAACATGATTAACAGAATCACCAGTTCTGATTTAGCCCAAGTTGAGAAAAAGGTTTATGTTTTTCAGTTAAGTATTATTGCATGAACTGGGTATAAATAATACTAAAATGTAAAGTGATGGTTCATATTGAGAATTTGGTGATATCATTTATTCGACGAAAGGTGTCACATGTTCACTGATTTCAAGGATTAAAGTAACGAATGTTATAGAAAGATCTGAAGTAAAGATAGTGTTAAAGACCCTAGCTATTGGAAGATCGCTAGTAGTTTTTAATTTATTTTTGGAAAAGCTGATATAATTACAGATGTTGAATGGAAGAATCTTTGTTTATGTTGTGAATGGGTTATACGGTTAACCTTAATTAATGAGGATCTAATTTTAGCCATATTGAAAGTTAAAGCGATGTTTTTTCCCCTTAAGGGTTAGAGAGGTTCACGAATGTGTTAGTAAATGAAATTTGCATACAAATGAATCCAGAACTTATGCAGAAGTTTTCGTACAAGGCTCAGAAGTAGCACGTCTATTTATTCAAGACCAGTAAGGTGAGCAGTGATATGTAGTAGATGTTCTGGTGATTGAGTATGTGCCACGATATTTTAAAATTGATGTTCAGATGTCTATTTGTTAGCAAGTAAGCCTAACATCAAGAGCACTCAAGACTATTGTATTCAGTGATAATACTGTTGTATTATAGATAGAATCACTATAGATTTCATATCCGGATTACCTTCATCCCTGAAATGGATGATGATGCTAGAATGTTGATTGTTTGATGAAATTCCAATGAATGTTTCAATAGGTAACGAGTACTTATTTGACAAATCAACTGAGTATATGTGTTCCTGAGAGAATAATTTAGGTCTTTGACGATATGCTCCGACATTGTGTGCTAAATTTCAAAGGTTATTGGAAAGAGATATATGAAGCTAAATCGATTTGTGATTATGAGAAATTAGTGAAAGTGATTCATTAGAGTTGAAAGAAGTTTCTTCTAGAAAGATTTTCGGGGACAAAAATCCCTAAGGCGGGAGAGTTGTAACAGCCCAATTTTAGGCCTAGTCGGAACAGTGGTTTCAGGACCACAAATCCGACGAGGAAAAAATTTATTTTTATTAAATTTTTATGGTCCACGATTTCACGAGATGATTTCGTGAAAATTTCAACGTTTGGGCACTCAATTTAGTCAAAATGACTAAATTGTAAAAAGTGCAAAAGTTGAGTTCTACACGTTAGAGGTGTCCAATTGTTATGAAATTTTAAATTTGAGGTCCTTAAATGATAATTAAACCATTGGTTAATTTGTTGGACAAAATTGGACATGAAATAGGTGAAATAGAATATTTTTAAGTTAGGGGCATTTTGGTCATTTATAATTAAAATGAATTAAAAAAACTAAAAGCCAAATTTTTGCCCATCTTCAACCCATGGCCGAAATTTGCATGGAGAAACCATGGCTAGGGTTTTTCAAGCTTCCAAGCTCGATTATAAGTCCATTCTAGCCCCATTTTTAATGATTTTTACGTTTTCGAAATCCTCGTAACAAGATCTATCTATTTCTACCAATATTTTGAGATATGGTTGAAGTCTAGGGTTTTGACCCATGATGAATATGTGTGTATTTTGATGTTTAAAGGTAGATTATGTATGTTTGTGGTTAGAGAAATGACTTTTACTAAGTGATTTTTGGTAAAGATGCTAAAAAGGACTAATTTGGAAAAGTTATAAAATTTGTCATAAAAGTGTGAATTAGTGGAAATTGTGGGCTGTTGTAGTTATGAAAATGGTTTGGCTAGGTCTAAAATACTAGGAAATTGAATAAAAATCATTTTACGAGCCTAGGGGCAAAAGTGTAAATATAAAAAAGTTTAGGGGCAAAAATATAATTTTGCCATAATATGATTTTTGGATTGAATTGAATATTATTATAACTTAATTAGTCAAATGTGATATTTTAGATAAAGAAAAGCCAATTTCGGACTTAGAACGGGGGAAAGACGAATATTGGACGACTCGGTCCCTTTTGCCATTTTAAGTCGAGGTAAGTTCGTATGGTAAACATTAATGTTTATTTGTTTGATTGACGAATAACTTATGAAATTACTCGTATTATTTGTTGAATATTGGAAACTAATGTTTGAACAAGTAAATGTAGGGTTGAACTATTCTGTTCAGTGCTAAATGATAATTTGACGGAAAGGACCATGGACGAATCATGGCATAGTGTGACAATGTGAAAACTATGTGAAATTGTGGCTAAGTGAATCCGGGTGCTGGTCTAGTACGTCCTACCACTGGCTGGGTATTCCGGTATATTGCGGATACCTGACAGCTTGTGTGAACAACACTGGGTAGTTATGTAGGACCGACAGCTTGTGTGAGCAAACCTGAGAATGTAAATGTGAATAGCTCGAGAACGAGCCTATGTGTGTTATATGATTATCTGATGTCTATATGCTGGTGTAATAGCCCGATTTATGGGCTAGTCAGAATAGTGGTTCTGGAACCGCTAATCCGAGGTCAAAGTAAATTACTTTAATGTTCTTTTATGAGTTATAGCATGATTATATAGGTGCATGAAAATTTTGGTGCTTTAATTTTAGCGATTTCATGCTTAATTGCGAAAAGGTACTAAATCGCATAAAGTGCAAAAGTTCTATTTTACAAGTAAAAGGTGTTTAAAAGCCATATAATATTAATTGGAGGCCCTTAATGTGCAATTAGACCCTTAGATATAAGGTGGCTAGCCATAGGGGACAAACAATGTCAAAATTGGTCAAAGTTGTTGGAATTAGGTGGACTAAATTGATGTTTTATAATAAAATAAAGAAAGAAAAGATATTATTTTTTCTCTCCATCTTCTCCACCGAAAAATGCAAGCAAAATAGAGGTTTGAAAGCTCAAAAATTTCAGCAAGCTTTTCTCCTTGCAAGTAAGTGCTTTAATGGCCATTCTTTGTTAATTTTTGTACTTTTGGAACCCCTAAAGCTTAAGCTAGCTAAAGAGGAGACTATTTTGCAAAGAGGTAGAAAGTTTAGGGTTTTGCCATGTGAGCATTTATGTTGTTTGCTGCATTTTTATGGAAGAAAATGAGTCTTAGTTGTTAGATAAACAACTTTTGTGAAAGGTGTTTCCATGAAAACACCTAAGAGGACCTCTTTGTAAAGGTTGTAAAATAGGTGTAAAATGTGTGAAATATTAAGTATTAAGAGTTGCTATAAGAGAAACAAATGTTCACCTAGGCTCGTTAAAGGAAAAAATTTGATTAGAATTGATTTTCGAGCCTAGGGGTAAAATGGTCATTTTGTGAAAGTCTAAGGGAAAAATGGTAATTTTGCCAGAGTATGATTATTGAAATGTATTGATTAATATGGTAATTGAATGAGCTAATTTGCTATTATAGATCAAGAAGAACGAGGAATTAACCTTGACCGAGGAAAAGGCAAGGTATCAGACTAGATCGGCAATTGGCCTATTTTGAAATCGAGGTAAGTTTGTGTGTAATAAATTCAACATCATGTTATTAAGTTTCTAAATGTTTGATATTAGTGATGTTTTATAATATTTCTATGAATTTGAGTAATGATGTTGAATGAGAAAATGATGAGAATTGTGATGTGGAAGTCCCGGTTGGACTTTAATAAATGAGAGAATAATATCATCAAGACTTGAGAAGGGTAAGATCCCGTATAAGACCATGTCTCGGACATGGCCTCGTCACCGAATTGAGATCCCGTATAAGACCATATCCGGGATATGGCATCGGCATCAAATATGAGAATCGTATAAGACCATATCCGGGATATGGCATCGACATCTAGAGGTGACCCCATGTAAGCCCATACCTGGGATATAGCATTGACGTTGTATTTATGTGAATGATGATGATTATGTATCTTTGAGTATCCCCAAGTAATTCAATGGGTAAATAGCTAAGTTTATAATAGAGATGAGATTAGTGCTAAAGCTATGTGATGAAGTGATACAGGTACATGTGAGTAATTCACGAGAAATGGTTATGATATGAGACATGTTATGAAATTGGTAAGAGTAAGCATAAGTAAGTTATGGCAATGTGTTTAAGACTTTGTGTTTTATTCAATGCAATGGATGGATGCCATTATGAGCCTTTATGTTGCTATTTATGTCATGCAAACTTACTAAGCTTTATGCTTACCCCTCTCATTTCCCTTTTCCTTGTAGTACTGCCAAGCTAGCTCAGGGATCGTACGACGTCGGAGTTCGAAATCACACTATCAACTTCTCTTTGGTATAGCAAAGTTAGATTTATTTTGAGTATGGCATGTATTGGACTTGGTCATTTTGTTATGTCATATTTGTTAGCCAAGTGTTAATGTTGTTCAATTCATTTTGTAAATGGTCATTGGAAATTGGCCAATACTTGACAAGTTCATCTATTTAATGCTGATGAAATTCATGAAGTGTATGCTTGTGTGGATGTCTTGATTTGAGTTCTTAGAAGTGCCTTATGGTCATCATACATGTTGAATTGAATTGGTATAAGTATGGTTGCTTTGTAGGGTGGCATTTGGCTTGGTAGATAGCCTTACAAATGTCCAAATGGGTAGACACACAGGCATGTGTCTAGGCCATGTGTGACACACGGTTAGCCTCATGGGTGTGTTGATAGGCCATGTGTCCCCATGCATGCTAGGTTAGCAAGTCAGTATGCTCAATAGTAAACACACGGGCGGAGACATGGCCGTGTGTCTCAACCGTGTGGGAGACACGGCCTAAGACACGGGTATGTGCCCAAGCCGTGTGAAGTCTTCACTTGAAATTAGGAATTTAATTCGACACATGGTCTAAGGACATGGGCGTGTGCCTTGGCCGTGTGACCTTATTGAGTTGATGACATCATAAACAAAATGCCAAGGTTTTCACACACGAGAGAAGACACTCGCGTGTCATGGCCGTGTGAGGGACACTGTAACACCCCAAACCCGGCCTAGAAGTTAGGCCCGAATCTGGCGTGTCACATTAAAGTGTTTTTCGAAAACTGCATTTTCATTGAAAACCCTTCTTGATATTTAAAAACTAATAGTCCCAGTTTGCGATTGTTATTAATAATCGACATTTATTAAGAAGTCATTACCTTCAAAACCTTCTTCGATGCGGAGGCTTAATTTAAAACAATTGACTTATGAAAACGTGATATTTACAACTTAGTTGCGAAAGCGTAGTGTTTTGAAAACAGATATTGTTTTGGAAAACCGCGATTAAATGTTGAGCAGATTTAAAACATAATAAACTAAAAATCCCAAACTAAAAATCGGAATTTAAGAGAGGCCTTGTTACAAAATATGAACCCAAAATAAAATAAAAATAAGTAGTATACGAAAATCCGAAACTGCTTGTAGTGTGGACACCTCCGAGTCCTCCAGTACGTCGAACCGCCTACTGAGGGTTACCTGGAAAGTTAAAAAGAGAGGGTGAGTTTGTGAAAACTCAGTGTGTACATCCCTCATCAGTAAGAACATGAATCACAACAATCTGGGCCGAAGCCCATTTCAGTAACGGTGGCAATTGGGCCTTAGCCCATAAAAGCCTCAGTTGGGCCTTAACCCATATCAAATGTCACATATCATATTTATCTGGGCCTAAGCCCATCTCAATATTAAAATCCATATATGCAATGCATTAATGCCCATACCAACCCTGCACTCCGTCTCCTGTCCAACCCTGCACTCCTGTGGGGATTTAATCGACCCACCCATCCCTACACTCCTTATCTAGCATCGGTTGTGGCACTAACTTATCGATGCGGCATGGCTGCTCGGTGGCTAAAAAGCCTTCAGTGGATCCACAGTCGTCAAGCGACCATGCAATCCTGTTAGCACTTCCTCCGTATTAATAATCTCATTCCCATGTAACATAATAACACATGAATGCAACATACCATAATAAAAATATGATAACAATCATAAATCGCATACAAAAATAACCATATAACATGGAGGGGCGTTTTCGTCATTTTGCCCTCAGGGGCATATAGGTCATTTTACCCATAGAGGGTATTTCAGTAATTTTACCCACCGAGGGTATTTCAGTAATTTACCCACCAAGGGTATTTCAATAATTTTACCCACAAAGGGTATTTCAGTAATTTACCCACCAAGGGTATTTCGGTAATTTTACCCACTAAGGGTATTTTAGTAATTTTACCCACCAAGGGTATTTCAGTAATTTCGCAAACCGGAGGTATTTCAGTAATTTCATAAACTAGGGGTATTCTAAACAGAGATAATGAGACGATTGGGCCTAGGGCCCATTCTCAGCCCAAATGGGCCCATACGCTCGTGTGGTCCATTTGGCCCAAATCTAGCCACAGATATGAGATTCCCATAGCCTAATCCAACATCTACTACACAATCATACAACTTATTCATATGGGCCCATAGGCCCACTTGGCCCATTGAGGCCCAAACAGCCTAACCCACAAGAATATTCATGATGGCCTCAACTATCGCGTCGAAGCCCCCACACGTGCCCTCGCACGCTCATGTGGCTACCATCATCGTGTGACCGGCATTTCGGCATTTTCCGCTCTACAGCTAAAGTAGGGCGAAATACACACCTGATAGGAGTCTGAAGCTAATCCGCGCTCCGAATGCTCCTATGCCCAACGCCAACCAGGTATGCTTCCTCTCCTCATAGACAGCTCCATTTATAGACAGCTTCTCACCTTCCCTCTTGCTAGCTTTCCGATGTGGGATCCCTCCTTTAGTAGAGTTTAAATCCAACACAACTCTGGCCGTCCAATCCGCAAAATAAATACTCCCTTGCTTGTCATGAGATTCGAACCCAAGCTCTCCCATCAGCCAATTCACGTCACTTGCCACTAAGCCACTAGCTCTTCTTGTGTCTAAAATCATGCACAACTAAATATAAATCTATGGGCCAAAGTCCAAGTTCACTTAAAAATAAATCAAAATGAAAAGCCAGCGCCAAGGCTTGGACCTTGGACCCCCCTTGCTTCCTTGTGGCGTCACTCCCTTGCTCCCTAAGTGGCGTCACTTTGCCACCACACCACACTCCTTTTTGTGTCATTTTTCTCCATATTTTATTCTTAAAGCCTACCTACTAACTCTCAGGGTTTTATTCACCTAAAACCAAAATTTTTCTAAAGCCTAAATTTGATCCCGGGACTTCATAGAAGCCCCCTAACCTTCCAAAATCACTCACCTAATAGCTCCAACTTGCCTTAGTGCCATTCTCTTGTTCTCAAAAAAATTTTAAACGCTCCCGTGCCCAAGGGCCAATGGGCCCAATTCTACTAGGCCCAAATTCAGGGCGTTACAGACACGGGCATGTGTCAGGCCGTGTGAAAACCCCTGTAGGTTCAAATTGAAAAATAATTCCACATAGGTGTGGAACACGGGCATGTGATATGCCACACGGACGTGTTCCATCCTTCACATGGGCTTGTGGCCCTATTTTATGTCAAATTTGTCTAAGTATTCAAAAGTTTCCTGTTTAGTCCTGAATCGTTCCGGGTACAAGTTTAGGGTCTCGTAGACCTATAATAAGGACATTAAGGTCTTGAATGAAAAGATTTAATTTGAAGTGAAATTTTTTGAATCGATGATGCATGATTGAGCAAGTTAAGTACGGTAATGCCTCGTACCCGGTTCAGGTGTCGAATACAGGTAAGGGGTGTTACAGCCGGTCTTGTACGACTAACAGTGGCTAGGTAGTCCTGCATATGTTGCAGATACCTGACAGCTTGTGTGAGCAGCACTGTGTAGCTAAGTCTGACCAATAGCTTGTGTGAGCAGACCCGTGAATGTTAAGTGATTCGGGTGCTGGTCTTATAAGTTCTACCAGTGGCTGGGTAATCCGGCATGTGTTACGGATACCTGACAGCTTGTGTGAGCAGCACTGAGTAGTTACATATGACCAACAGCTTGTGTGAGCAGACCCAAGAATGTAAATGAGAATAGCTCGAGAACGAGCATATATGCGAAATGTGATAAGAGTTAGCTTCGGTTACGTATATGTGGCACGTATGTGCAAGCGTTCCGAGTATCCCTTAATATCTGATGTGTTCAATGGGAAAATGACTAAAGTGTAAATGAATGTGAATATGTGACGATCAAGTACATGTATATGTATGTATACACTCATGAGCAATGTGCTCAGTATGTGATCGAATTTTGGTAAGAATGTAAATGAGTAAGTTATACCTATGAGAATGACCTTGTGATTATAAGTCCATGCTTATGATGTATGAAATTGATGATCATGTGTGAGGCTTTTAGGCCAAATTAAATTGAGAAATGATATGTTCAAGTCTTTGTTGTTGATGTATAGGTTAAATTGGCCAATGAATGGCTTGTAAATATTTGGAAATGACTAGTTATTGGAATGGCTAACCATGGATATACTTTGGTGTTATATGTGTGTAAATGAAAATTAATATAAAGGAAACATGAAAGAGTAAAATTAGCAATAAAACAGTTTGGACAGCAGCAGTCGTGTGCCTTTGAAAAATCACCAAAAAATGGTGAAAAATGAATTAGAGGTTGAATGAGATATGAAATTAAAGCTTATTGAGTCTATTTCTAGATAAAAGAAACAGAATAAGAAAAAAAAATTCATATGGTGAGATATTTGGATTTTAGTGAGATAGGGTCAGAATGATTTCGGAATCCCCTATTCTGACTTGGGAAATTCATTAGAAATTGTACAAAAATAATCATGGATAATATTTATATGCTTGAGTTTCTTAATGAGTCTATTATCAAAAGAAACAAATAAGAACGTCATTCGAGTTCTGTACAACTAGATAATTAATTTTAAGTGAAGAGGGGTCGGAACTATCGGACAGCGAAATAGGGGAGACTTTAAAGAATAAACTGTGATGATTGGTTGAACCAAATTCTGGAAATCTTATGGTAAGAAGATATGTGAGTCTAGTTTTAGGGAAAATTAGTGGATCTTAATTTGGAGTTCTGTAACTCTGGATAAAAATAATCTAGTGACTATAACTCGAGTAAATAGCTCAAGATGAACATAAATGAATTGTGAAATTTTATGAAATAATGATGGTATTATCTTGAGAGCTTATAATGAGGATTGTTAAAAGCATGGTAATCAATTGTTTATTATTTACATACGTACTTACTAAGCTTTATATCTTACTTCGTTGTTTTCTGTAACATCTCTAACCTGTAACCGTCACCAAAATAGGGTTAGGAGGCATTACCGAACAATCGGAGCATTTCATATTCATTTCACAAGGTTGAGACTAAACCGAACACATACGAAAATTTCTAAAATTTAAATATTTTTCTAAGTTACAGAGGTCACACGCCCATGTGGGTAGGCCGTGTGCCTCACACGGCTTCGGACACGCCCGTGCGTTCCAGCCATGTCAAAACAGGGCATACATACTGACTTGTCCACACGGCCTGAGACACGATCGTGTGCCTCACCCGTGGTTGACACTGACTTGCACCACACGGCCAGTCACATGCCCGTGTGTCCAACCCGTGGTCGCTACTGACTTGGATCGAATTTCAACCTTGAAGAACATGGTCGAGCCATACGCCCATGTGCTCAATCGTGTGGGCAATTACAGGTCATTTTTAAGGCCAATCTTACCATCCATACTTGAGTTAACCTACAAGCCTCATTTCACAAGCATTTATACCACAAATCGCACTCAATCATACCAATATATGCACCATTTAATCATCATCTAAACCATTTACTAACCAAACATCATTTCTACCCAAATATGCCCATCCAACTCAACCAATTTCACATCCCAATCATATAGGTTAGTCACCATATATACCATACCATATTTCACATTCAATCCACAATTTTCATCTACCATTAAAGCATGAAACATACCATATTCATCTCTCATATAACCCTACACATTTATACCAACATTATTCAATCCTCAAGCCATATCACATGACAAGGATCATTTACTACAAAACATGCTACATTACCAAGCCTATACATGCCATATTTAAAATATACACATCCTTCAAAAGTACCAAAATAGTTAGCCGATAGTGTGATTTAGTCACTAACGATCCCCAAATCCGAGCTAGCTTTACTGACACTGTAAAACAGAGAAACAAATCACACAGTAAGCTTTTAAAGCTTAGTAAGTTCGTAATATAATACATATTACTCAATAATACCACATCAATACATAATTAAACCATCACATAAATAAATGCACAATTAGGCACATCATCAATCTCAACCATATGCTCAAATATCTATTCATCCAACTTTTAAAACCATCATCAACCACATAGTTTCAAACATACCTTGATCAACACATAGTTACTCACCATTTATGCTACTCATTTGCTCGATATTACATCTCATTCAACCTTTGCTATTCTTTTGATTTCTTCGCACACTTAGTGCCAGTTTCATATCCGAAACATAATCGTCATCGCACACTTAGTGCCAATATGTTAAACCAAACTTATATTGGTATCGCACACACAGTGCCAAATCAATAAGCCGAAGTTCTATCTTTTAGCACACACAGTGCTAACCATCTCTGTTTCGTTTCTAATTTCGCACACTTAGTGCCTCATTTCTCAATCTCATATATATAACCTTTCTAAATCAATAACTATCATTCAATTCTCATCACATAGATATAAATTAACAACTCGTATTATATCCGAACTTACTTCGGACGTTGAAATACCGAAACTAGTCGATTAATCAAGTACTTTGTCTTTGCCTCGATCTCGATTCAAATCTCTCCTTTCTTGGTCTATACATATTCAAATTTAGCTCATTTAATCACCAATTCATTCAATTAAGTGCAAACACACATATTTAGGGCATTTTACAAAATAGCCCTCACATTTCACATTTCGACACTTTAGTCCCTATTTCATAAAATCATCAAATACACATAATTTCATATCAGCCATGCTTAGCCGAATATTCACTATGTCCATACAAGCCCACACATTTCATTTATTTCACATTTTAGTCCTTTCATTTCTCATTTTAACAATTAAGCCCAAAATAGCTAATTTCATCAAAAATTCAAAGACAAAACATGTTCATCCTTCACATATCTTTCATATTTCATCATCAACTATCACAAAGCTATTTTCAAAAACGTAGAAATTATCAAAAACCGATCAAAAATCATACCTTAATTAGCCAAAGTATGTGACGAACCCTATCTTGCTTATTTTCTTTCTTTTTCTTGCTATTTTTGGCCAAAGATGATGATAAATGGCCATTATTTCATCTTTGTTTTAATTATATTAACTTTAATAATCATTTACACTTTTACCCTTAATGAATTTTATTAATAACACCAAATGCCATGCTATTATCATCCATTAACTATCCAATGGTTTAATAACCTCATAAGGACCTCTCATTTAAGAAGTCATGACAATTTAGCACTTTAACAATCAGCACACAGCTTTTACATTTTATGCGATTAAGTCCTTTTCGCAAATTAATCACACAATCGATAAAATTTTCACACGAAACTTTCACACAGGCTAATTCACATATAATGAACACGGAAAATAATATTAAAATATTTTTCCGACCTCGGATTTGTGGTCTCAAAACCACTGTTCCGACTAAGGTCTAAACCGAGCTGTTACATTTTCCGTGTTTATAACGTACTCAGGTTAGCTCGGGTTGGAAGTTGCCGGAGAACCTATCATACTATCAAGCTTACAATTTAGGTATCGATGATTTTATACTTAAGGTTATGGCATGTATAGGGAACTTGGTCATGTGTATATGCTACTATGAGTTGTCCTAGAATAATGACCCATGATATTCGGAGTTCATTGTTGTATAAGGCCATTTAATGTGGCCAATAAATTGGTTATGCTATAAACTCATGATGATGCATTACATGGTTGAGTAAGTTGTATGCTATGACATGTTACGTGTGTGTAGTGGATGTTTTGGTAGCTTTAATATGTCATGAAATGTGTCATCAAGTTATACTCAAGTATGGGCATGATAGGGTAGAAATTGGCTTCCAAAATAGCCAACTTCTTGGCCACACAAGCAGAGACACGGTCGTGTGTCTCAGCCGTGTGGAGGATACACCTGCCTACACGGGCATGTGAGTCTCCAAAATAAGGAAATTTTCTAAATGTTCTAATAGTTTTAAAAGTTCTCGGTTTAGTCCCGAATCGCTCCCAAAGCATGTTTTGGACCTCGTAGGCCCATTTTACAGACTTGATGATTTAAGATAAAAGTTTTAAATTTTAAACGAAAATTTATGCCTTGAATTTGTTCAGTTGCAAGTGTTATTGTCCGGTAACGCCTCGTATCATGTTCCGACGTTGAACACGGGTAAGGGGTGTTACAGCTTATGAATAAGTCCGATAATGCTTACTACCCTATTCCGACGTTGGATACGGGTAAGGGGTGTTACATAGAGAGTACACCAATTCATTTTATGAAATTTAGTCATTTTTACAAAATTACCTTCAACTTTTTATTTTTATTCAATTTAGTCCATATGTCTTAATCATGCAAATAAACCAATTTTCTTGAAAATTCATACCAACCGAATGTTTATAGCATCCATTACAACCCACATTTGTAACAATTTCACACCAAGTCCTTGTATTTTTTTCTATTTCAACAATTTAGTCCTTAAACGTTATATTCATCAAAATCACTTAACAAAATACTTATAAATAACAACTAATACTTCAAATTCATCATTTAACATCCAAAATCGCAAAGATTCATCAATGGCAACATTCAAAATCTTTAACAGTTTCAAAAACGAAGGTACGGGCTAGCTGGACCTAGTTGCAACGATCTCAAAAACATAAAAATTATAAAAAATCGATCAAAAATGTCTTACCAATTGTTGCTTGAAGCTAGATGTAGGCTAGGTTTCTTCTCCCTTGTTTTCGTTTCGACTAAATGAGAAGAAGATGAATGAATCATCTTTTTATTTTATTTCCTTATTTAATTAACATTATAACATATAATATAATGTTTTTATAATTTAATAAACATTATTTTTTAACTAAAAAACTCCACTAACCGTCCAACACCTTTTAAAAATGGTATATTTATCATTCAAGTCCATTTACATTTATTTATTAAGCCATTTAATCATTCAAATCTAATAGTAATCAAATTTTACATCCTTTACGATTTAGTCTTTTTTAATTAATTAACTATTTAAACATTAAAATTTCTTAAAGAAACTTTAATACAACTTTAATAACACTCTGTAGATATTTATAAAAATACTTACTGCTCTGTTTATAGAAACAAGGTCCTGGTACCTCATTTTCCAAAATCACTTGACTTTAGGGTCAAACCACTTAAACCTAATTGTTCTTCCATTTAACAAAAAATCAATAAATCAAATTTTATCATTACACCTGTTAGAGTATAGAGATGGTTAATATAGAGACTGTTAGTTTGTTATCATTCAATTACTTAGTCTGGTGTATAGTTGGTTAGGAGCAGTTACTCATATCAATAGTGTAATTCATTAAAGAAGAGAAAGAATACTAAGAAATTTCTCAGTAAATTCATCTCTCTCAATTTGTTCTTGTGTAGTAGTATGGTATCTTTCATGGTATCAATCACATGACCTTCTGATGTCTGCTTTCGCTACCGATCCATGGCCAATTCAACAGATTCCATTTCCATTGATCGTTCTAGTCAGTCTTTGTCCAGCTCGCGTTTGATTCAGTTTTTTTCTCGTCACGGCACAGTGAAATTAGATGAAGGGAATTTTGTGCAATGGCAACAACATATTAGATTAACAACAAAAGGATATGAGTTGTCAGGTTTTTTAGAAGGCACGTTACCTGCTCCGCCTAGATTTGTGGCGTCTTCAGATGGAGCTCTGACTTCAAATCCTGAAGCTTATTTGTTTACTCAACAAGATAAGTTACTGGCCTCTTGGTTACTCTCTACAATTAGTCCGTCTTTGTTATCTTGTTTTACAGCTGCTAAAACGGCGTGCGACATCTAGAGCATAGCAAATCGGCTTTTCATCGCCTCCTCTAGTGCTAAGATATCACGAATAAAACATGACCTGCACTCGATCAAAAAAGGTGAGTTAATAGTAAAAGAGTACATCGCCAAAATTTAGAATATTTGTGCGTTACTTAAGGCTTCCGGATCTACTGTTCCAGAGGTTGAAAAGGTGGAGGTTATTTTGGTCGACCTTTCGTTGGACTTTGAAGCAGTATTAACCTTGACGTCATTCTCGTCAGAGCCTCTTCCTTTCCAAAAACTTGTGGATGTTCTCATGGAGTTTGAAAGTCGACAATTGCGAACAATGCGTGATGTGCCGATGCATGCCCATTGGTTGAAACTCCTCCGATTACGGTGGTGACCAAGCCCGATCTGCGTGATATACGTGGTCGTGCCACCTCTGGCTCACTTGGGCGTGGTTTTTGCCCTCGTGTATAGTGTCAAATCTACGGCCGGTATGGTCACCTGGCGCAGCATTGCTTCTACCAGTTTAATCGAGACTACAGCAGTTCGACTGCTCCACCTCTGACTCGATTTGCTTCGACACATGATAAACAGGGGCTGTGTGCTGGGCTTGGTGGATTGACCCAACATGTTGGCTCAGCGGGAGTCGATCCAGAATAATTATTGATCGAGACTTCATGGGAAGGATGGCCGCTGCTCTCAAATGTTGGATTTCTGCCGCAAGTTAAGGATTCTAATCCCTTTGCATGTACTAAAATGAATGATGTTGGGTCTACTGGTGGTCCACATGCTTATCATGGTCCGTATGGAAGACCAAATGTGGTGCAATAAATGGGCTAGCGTCGGTTTAGGCTTCCTAGCACTTATGGCAGATCACCTACAGTGCAAGAGTTGGGCCAGCATCAATTTGGGCCCTCTACTGGTGTTCCCAAAACACATGAGGCAGGCCAACATAGTGGGTCATTCAGTTCTGGTGAGCAGGACATTACTGGACCAAATTCTGGGCAAAATCCCCTTGGGTCTACTACTAATTATGCTAGCCTTGAGGGATCTCTTGGATCTGACCAAGGTTTTGGTCGCACGGCGTCCATAAAAAATAATAATTCTGAAGTTCCATGGAAAACTAAACCTCGAGTATATGTAATTGATTTTGACTCCTTGCCGCGTATTGGACTGCCCCGTATCCCTGATTTTCATGCATCTAATTTTTCGGTAGCTACTGAGTATGGGTCCAATTTTGATAATAATGATTCCTATGTGCCTTTGCCTGTAGGAACCTCATCCTGGTATCCAGATTCAGGGGCTACTCATCATGTTTGTCAGAATGCCTCGGGTTTAAATGAGTCAACTTCATACTCAGGTACTTCTTGTCTTTTAATGGGGAATGGGGCCCCCACTAAAATCTCATCTATTGGAAATTTTGTCCTGCCCACGAAGAAAAAGTTATTACATCTATCTAATGTCTTGTGTGTACCAAGTATCTGAAATAATCTTATGTATGTTTCTTAGTTTGCTAATGACAATAATGTCTTTTTTGAATTTCATTTGTCTTATTGTGTTATTAAGGATGTCCAGACACAGAAAATTTTGTTGCGAGGCCAAGCTTGTGATGGTCACAATTAATTTTTGGCTAATCTGTTTGTTCCATCTGATACAGTACCTTCTATTCACAACACCGGGATCCAAGATTGTCCTTCAGATGATGATGTTTTTTACATTGTGGCATGAAAGACTTAGCCATCCTTCTGTCACATTTGTTAAAATTGTTTTTTATAAGCGTCAAGTTGTTTCTAATAAGAAATGTCTAGATAATGTTTGTATTGCATGTCAGAAAGGGAAATCACATAAATTGCCCTTTGCACACTCTACTACTGAATATATGGAATTATTTGACTTGGTTGTTTCTGATTTGTAGAGACCGGCTTCTATTGATTGTGGAAGTAGTCTGTACTATGTTTCGTTTATTGACATGTGCAGTCGATTCACTTGGGTTTATCTCATTAAATGTAAATCTCAAGCAATTGAGTGTTTTCTTTAGTTCTAGAAAATGGTTCTCACTCAGTTCAAGAAGCATATTAAAAATTTTCAAAGTGACTAGGGCTATGAGTTTCATGCTTTTGCATCAGTTTTGGCTAGTCATGGGATTCTTCATCGTCTTTCTTGTCCAAATACATCATAACAGAACGGTGTTGCTGAGCATAAACACAGGTACATTGTGGAGACCAGTCTTACACTCTTAGCCCAGGCCAATCTACCTATGGATTACTGGGGTTATGAGTTTTGCAGTGTTGTTCATCTTATCAATCGTCTACCTACTCCAGTCCTGAAAGGTCAATCTCTGTATCAGGTTCTTCATGGTCATGAACCTACGTGTGATCACTTAACGGTATTTGGTTGTTGTTGTTTTCTGTATTTGCATCCATTTATAAATCACAAACTGGATTTCTGTTCACAGCCATGTACGTTTTTAAGGTATAGCTCTTAACATAAGGGCTATCACTGTTTCACACCGGATGGTAAGGTTATTATCTCTCAGCATGTTATTTTATATGAGCGCTGATTCTTGTTTTCTTCGTCTGTTTTGGACACCGTTAAGTCTCCTGCCTGTGTCACCACTTATGTTCCTATCATTCAGCCCTCCTCTGATTGATCCACTACTGAACCAAGAGAAACCACTGTCTCTTCACCAACTTTACATTTGCCTCCTACTCCAAGTTACAATCTAGTGCTCCGAGTTTAATCGAGGGCTAAATTAGGATCTGATTGTCTTGTAGTACCATCAGCCAAAGCTAGTCCATCCGACCCAATCACTGAGTCTTCTAATATTCCTTATGTTTCTCCTAAAAATACTCACACCATGGTTACTCGGTCTAAGGCAGGAATTTTAAACCCAAGGTTTTTTCAGTTGAGGCTATCGATTTTGATCCAGGAAATGTTGATGAGGCTCTTGCTCATAAGGAGTGGAAATTAGCAGTTCAAGTTGAATTTGATGCTTTAATGGCTAACTCTACCAAGGAACTTGTTCATCTACCTCCTGGTCGAAAAGCGATTGGGTGCAAATGGCTTTTTAAAGTCAAGAAGAATTCTGATGGATCGGTTGATCACCGAAAGGCACGGTTGATGGCAAAAGGATGTTCATAGGTACCTGGATGTGACTTCAAGGAAATGTTTAGCCCGATGGTCAAACCTGCTACTATCCAAACCATATTATCTATTGTTGTATCAAATGGTTGGCAACTCTGTCAAGTCGATGTAAACAATGTCTTTTTAAATGGAGATCTCACTGATGAAGTGCTTATGCAGCAACCACCAAGCTATGTTCAATATGAACCAAATGGTGAGCCTTTGGTGTGTCGTCTAACAAAGGCATTGTACAGATTAAGGCAAGCTTCCCATGCCTGGTTTGACAAATTAAGGTAGTTTCTTGTTTCTACTGGTTTTGTCTTATCTAAATCTGATGTTTCCTTGTTTGTTCAAGTTACAGCCAAGTCCATCATCTATGTTTCGGTCTATGTGGATGATATTATTATTACTGGAAGTTCAACTGATGAAATAAATTGTTTTGTTCAGCAGTTGGATAACGAATTTTCTCTAAAGGATTTAGGCGACCTCCATTATTTTTAGGTATTGAAGTTAGTCGGTCATCTACTGGAAGTCTCCACTTATGCCAGCACAAATACATTCGAGATCTACTTGACAGGTGTTCTCTGGCTAATGCAAAGAGTGTTCATACGCCGATGGTTAGTTCATCTACATTGTCTAAAGATGTGGGTGATCATCTTACTGATCCTACTGAATACAGAAATCTTGCTGGTGCTCTTCAATATGTGGTAAATCGTGTGTGTCAATTCATGCATACCCCTACTACAATTCATATGGTAGCATTAAAATGTATTTTGAGGTATTTACATGGCACTATTAATCATGGGTTGGTGTTTCGTCGATCCAACAAACTATCTTTAGTTGGTTATGCATATGCCAACTGGGGTCTAGATTTTGATGACCGTCATTCTACAACAGGCTATTGTCTTTACTTTAGTCATACACCTATCTCACGGTGCTATAAGAAAAAACAAGTTGTTTCTCGATCTATGGTAGAGGCTGAATATCAGAGCTTGGCTACAACTACTAGTGATGTTCCTCTGTTATTAAATAAGAGAAAGAATACTAAGCAATTTCTCAATAAATTCACCTCTTTCAATTTGTTCTTGTGTAGTAGTATGGTATCTTTCAACACCATATAATATTCTTAAATATTAATAAATAATATTTATGGGCTCACACGTTGGATTTGTGGCCCTAAAATTACTATTCTGACACTTTAGAAAATTGGGTTGTTACAATTCTTATCAATCTTGGCACATTAGAAATGAATTTTGACGGTGTTCCACTAAAACAATACGAATAATGGATTGAATAGGGTGGAATTCAGGTTCGAGATTTGAATATTAAATTTCCAACAAAGAAGAGAAAATTTTATGAAAAGGAAAAGTGAGAAAAATAAGAGAAAAAGATGTATTTAAAGAAGAGAGAAAAGAAATTCTAAATAAGGTTGAAAAAGATAATCAAAATCCTATTATGATTAGGAAAGGGATCAAATGGAAAGATTAAGCAAATTTTAGGGGTTGATTTGGCAAATTACCTAATTTGTTGAAATTTAATAATAGAGGAAGGGAATTGACATGGATAAAACTTGGGACTCAAGGAGGATGGAGTGATGCTTGGCCATTGGGGTATTCCTCATTTCTTGGTCATTTTCTACCATATTTATTTCTTATACAAACTTGGTTTTCATCTTTGATTGCTAAAAAATAAAGAGGAAATTGCAAAAAGTGGGGCTTGAACCTTGGTTCTCTAGGGGTTTTACTAAGCTCTTAACCACTAATACTAAGGCTCAATTCTTGATGATTTTTAAATTCTAACCCCCTAATTTTTGAGGTGTTGCACTGCTTCTCGGGTGATGGCTTGATGCTCACACGACAGGTGAAATTTGTAGGTCACCAGCTACATGACATCAACATGAACCCAAACATAACTTAAAACAAAGACTATATCTCTCTCAAAGAGAGGGAAATAAATCTTCAAACCTGAAAATTTCAAGATGTGGAAGAAAGAAAAAAAAACAATTTAAAGATATGGGTGATTAGGTTTAGGTTTAGTGCATTTATATAGGGAATGGGGCAGGGTAAAATGGGAACTTTTTATCACGGGAATCCTGGGTTACAGGTCTTAGACACAAAAGCAATTAACTTTGGTTGGGGTTGAAACCACCAAAGGCAAAATGCTCCCTGCAGGAGGCGTTTTCGTCTGAAATTGTAGTAAAAATGTTTTTTTTTTGCAAGAGGTGTTTTCTCTTTGCATTTCTGAGTGGAAAATGCTTCCTGTAGGAGGCATTTTCAATACAATTCTGACATGTAATCCTGAAGTAGATATGGCTTCTCCTGATGCCTAAATCAATCCATGTAATCTAGAGTTGTCGCCAACTTCGGCGTGAGAAATGGTTCACGCATTGGCAAGTAATTGTACATGTGCTACCAAATCTCGATATACTTCTTGTGGAATGTTACCCAGTCTTCATTAAGTCTCCCCCACATGTCGATCATGTTTAAGTCATTGAGCTCTTGAGGTTGCGGTGGAATACACTACGTACACCCGATCTGTCACATAACTCAATCATATTAGTACATCTCGACCATTGCAAACATGATTAATGGCGCTTGCACATGCTAGATTTTACAGGTGGCCAAAAATTCATCTGGGATACATTCTTGAATCTTCGGATCCGAATATGGCATCCATACGAACTATAGTACGAATTTATAAATTTCAATAAGTGCAGAATATTTAATTTAAAATGTTGGAATAAAAAATTGATAGCTATGAAATTAATAAATTAATTTCCTTTTCTGTTTGTTGGTCTAAAACTAGTCGAATGTCTTCGAGCTCGGTCGGTATACCACTGTGTCTGACGGGGTTGTTCTACTTGTAAAAAAATATGTTATTTTGAAAATTAAAACAATGAAAATTCCAATATTATAACAATAATATCAAAAGAATTTTACCATGTTACGAGTGAGAATTCGTAAGGGACTTGCACTTGGGGGCGTAGAAATAGTAGTCGATAACATACCCACAATTGAAGAAGTAGCATTGTAACAGCCCAATTTAGAGGCTAGTCGAAACAATGATCTCGAGATTGCTAATCTGAGATTAGAGAAATTTATTTGCATGTCATTTTATGAGTCAGAGCATGAATGGTATATGTACATGAGAATTTTGGTACTTTAATTTTAGCGATTTCTCGATTAATCGCGAAAAAGGACTAAATCGCATTAAGTGTGAAAGTTCCATTCTATAAACTAAAGGTACCAAATAGCCATAGATTGATAATTGGAGGTCTTTAAAAGGAAATTAGACCCTCCAATAGTTGCTTGGCCGGCCATAGGCTAACATAGGGGACAAAGAGGGACAATGTTGGTTAAAGTTGGTGAAAGTTGGTGACCAATTTGACTAGTTTAATATTAGAATAAAGAAAGAGAAGATATCATCTTCCTCTCCATCTTTCTTCACCGAAAAAGCAAGAAAAATATGGCTTGAAAGCTTTAAAAATTTCAACACACTCTTCTCTTCATAAGTAAGTGTTCTACTGATATTTTCTTGAAAATAGTTGTACTTTTGAGACCCCTAAAGCTTAAGCTTTTAGAGTTTTTCCATGAGAGCTATCATTGTTAATTGCTGCATTTTCATGGAAGAAAATGAGTCTTAGTTGTTAGATGAACAACTTTTGTGGAAGGTGTTGTCATGAAAACACCAAAAGGAACATTGATGAAAAGGTTATAAAATTTGTAGTAAGTATGTGAAACGTTGAGTTTTGATGATAGTTATAAGAGTATTAAATGTTCACCTAGGCTTGATGAAGGCGAAAATGTGATTAGAATTTAATTCCGAGCCTAGGGGCAAAATGGTAATTTTGCCAAAGTCTAAGGGCAAAATAGTAATTTTGCCAAAGCATGATTATTGAAATGCATTTATTAATGTGGTGATTAAAATGAGCTAAATTACTATTATAGAGCAAGAAGAACCGAGAATCCGCCTCGATCGGTGAAAAAACAAAGTCTCGAACTAGACCGACGAGTTGGCTCATTTTGAAAACGAGGTAAGTTTGTATATGATAGATTCAACATTTATGTTAGCATGTTGAGAATGCTTGACATTATATTGATGCATGAAACTCTATTAAATTGAGTAGTTAATGTTGAATGAGATGATGAAGTCCTAGTGGACCATATTGAATATGAAAATGCTATCATAGAGAGATGAGATAGAAAAGCGTCCCGTATAAGACCATGTCCGGGGCATGGCCTCGGCACCGAATTGAGATCCCGTATAAGACCATATTTGGGATATGGCTTCGGTAATGAATATGAGGATCGTATAAGACCATATCTGGGATATGGCATCGATACTTGATGTGATAGTTCATATAAGACCATATCCGGGATTGGCATTGGCATTTAGAGGTGACTCCATGTAAGACCACCTCGGGGTGTGGCATTGGCTTCCTACCTAAATTAAGGACAATGAAATTGCGTCTTTGACTGTCCCTGGTGATTAATGGGATAAGTAGATGAGTAAAGAAGTAGAAATGAGAATTGTACTAAAGTCACGTGATTGAGTGAAAATAGGTACTCGTGAATGAGTCACGAAGAAATGATTTGTAACAGTCCGTTTTAGACCCTAGTCAGAATAGTGGTTTCAAGACCACAAATCCGAGTCTAAATAATATTTTAATATTATTTTCTGTATCTTTGATATGTGACTAAGCATGTGCGAAAGCCTCGTATGAAAATTTGACCATTTGTGTGTTTAATTTGAGAAAAGGGTTAAATTGCATTAAATGCAAAATTTGTGTCCTATTTGTTAAAGCACCTATGTGTTATGGCTTTTGAATGTTGTGGCCTTATGAGGCAATTAGACCACTATTAAGTTAGTGGATGGATAAAGGACATAAATGCCCATAATGTTTATATGTATATATGTTTAGTAAAAGGTTAAATATGTCATTTATTGAATTAAAATATCTTTTGATAAAAATAAAACATGAAAATGGGCATTAATTCATTCATCCTCCCACCGAAAACACAAAAGAAAGAAAGAGTTTGAAGCTTTCTAACATTCGGCTCTTTGTCTTCTTGATTAAGGTAAGTTTTGACTTCGGTTTTTGATAATTTCTACATTTTTGAAATCGTTGCTTTGTCTACTTCAAAACCCATGTCTTAATTTTGAGAATTGATGATGTTTATGAAATGTGTCATTAATGAAATGGTGAACTTTATGATAAGTTTAGGTGTTAAATGAACATGTTTTGTTCTTGAATATTTGATGAATTTAGCTAATTAAGGCTAAATTGTGAAAATAGTATTTTGAGGGATTAAATTGTGAATTTGATGAAATGTTTGGACTTGTATGAGATACATGGGCATTCGGCTAAGCATGGATATATGGTGATCTTGTATATTTCATGTTTTGTGAAAATGGACTAAATTGATAAAATGTGCAAATGTGAGGGTTAAGTTGCAAATAGCCCTAAATGTATGTTTTTGGATTGAATTGAATAAGTTGATGAATAAAAGGGTTAAATTTGAATATATATATATAGATTGAGAACCGAAGAAAATGGACTTAGATCGTGGGAAAGCGAAAGTAGTCGAATAACCGAGTCCGAACAAATATCTGAATTCGAGGTAAGTCAATATACAAATAAATGTATTTGCATTGCACTATTGATGTATATATGGAATGTGAATTGATAGGAATATCCATTGTGATGGAATGTATATGAAATACGAGTTACAAATAAGTCGACAAGTTGTTAAAGTCCGATAAGTCCCGTGTGAACCTAGAAATAGATAGGAATTATGTATGTCATGATATAGGTGTCCGTTATGTGATATCATGTAAGACCCCGTCTGGGACGTTGGCATTAATTTGAGATTTCGTGTAAGACCACGTTTGGGACGTTGGCATCGATATGAGATTTACGTGTAAGACCATGTCTGGGATATTGGCATCGTAATGATTCGTGTAAGACCCTGTCTGGGACAGTGGCATCGATATCTGATTACATGTAAGACCACGTCTGGGACGTTGGCATTGTATGACTATTCTGAGCTCTCCGTGTATCCTATTAGATTCCGAACGGTTCAACGAGCAAATCTGAGATACGAACGATTATGTGATTGTATATCCATTCCAGGTACGTTTGATATGTACACTAAGTGTGTATGAAAGGTAAGTATCTATATGAACTTACTAAGATGAATATGTGCAATGGAAGGATAAGATGATATGTGAAAATATGCTTGAAAGAGTTATGTATATATGTGATATTTGAGTTGAAGAATGTGGTGAGATATGGCTAAGCATATGAGCCAAAGAATATGAGATGAATTTGCTATGAGAACTATAAATGATATTGTATCATTATGAATATGTATATTTTATGCTAAGTTTATTTGTATATGGCTTACTAAGCTTTTGAAAGCTTACTCTGTGTGTGTTTGCTCTGTTTTATAGATCGTAAAAGCTATTGAAGGCTCAAGGACTGTCGAGGATCATCATCACACTACTCAACTCATTTTGGTATCTCTGAAATATGTATACAGCTAAATATGGCATGTATAGGCTAGTCATTTTGGATCATGTTTGATATGTGTATATATAGCCATGAGATTTGGCTAGATAAGTGTTGATAATATGCATGAGTAAATATGAAATATGATGTATGATTCGGTATGGCTTGGTAACTATGAAATAGTTAAGTTGATGGTAAGTACATGGATTAAATGTGAGTTTGCATGTTCGATCAAAGAAAGGGATGTATGAAAGGTAAATGTGGATAAATTATGCATAAATTGTATATGTGTATTTTAGTTGTGCAAATTGGCATGTTTGAAAATGAGATTAGATACAAAGCTTTGTTGATTAGTTTGATATGTTTTTGGATGTTAATTGTTCATTAAATGAATTGGTGGATAGCTTGTAGAGATGACCCTAGTGTGGGTGGTATTTTGGCCTTGCAAATGGTCTGTTTTGTATACATGGTTGCGGCACACGGGCGTGCCTAGTGGTCGTGGGATTAAGTCAGTAGCTAGCTTAAGTGTGCACGGCCTTGGCACACAGACGTGCCTGGTAGCCATGTGAATAAGTCAGTGTCTAGCTTAAGAGTACACGGCTATGGTACACGGGCGTGTCTAGTGGTCGTGTGGTTAAGTCAGTGCACATGATCTGTTTTGGCACGGCCAGGGCACAAGGATGTGTCTAGTAGCCGTGGGAGACACACGGCCTACTCACACGGGGGTGTGGTCTCTATAACTTAGAAAAGTTTTTATATTTCTAAGAATTTTGATATGTGTTCAGTTTAGTCCCGACTCTATTATAAAGCATGATTAAGGTCTCGATGACCTATAAAAAGGACACTTTGATTGTGATTGATGAATTGTTTTATGAAATGTCTATAAAAGTTTCTGATATGTCTGGTAACGCTTTTGACCCTAATCCAGTGATGGATACGGGTTAGGGGTGTTACATTTGATTGGTATCAGAGTTACGGTTTAGCCAATTCTCAGACTAAAGTAGTGTGTCAGAGTCTAGCTATAATGCCATATATCTGAACTGTGATAGTGTGATGAATCCTGACGTGAAAAAAATGTAATTTTCATATAGTAATGGATCCCGAAAGAGCCGTAGCTGATGATGTTGAAAGCAATGCGCCTGCTCCCGCGCAAGGGACAGCGCCCTCTGATTCAAGACCGGCTACGAGCAGTCAAAAGGGAGAAGCTAAACAAGCTTTCTTCCAGATGATGAGTGAATGGTTCACTCAATTTATGAGAAATAATCCGGCTGTTTCACAACCTCCGCCCCCGTTTAATCCCCCTCAGACATCTGCTATGCCTCTGACTATGAATCTGAATCTATTGAATAAGCCTCCAGTTGACAAAATTCGCAAGTATGGGGCTGAAGAGTTTAGGGCTACCAGTGATGACGATGCCGAGAAAGCCGAGTTTTGGCTAGAGAACACAATCCGGGTATTTGATGAAATGTCTTTGACTCCGGAAGAAAGTATTAAATGTGTTGTATCATTACTACGAGACGCGGCCTACTAGTGGTGGAAAACTTTGATTTCTGTTGTTCCGAAAGAGCGGGTCACATGGGACTTCTTTCAGATTGAGTTTCGGAAGAAACAAATCAGTGAGAGATTCATTGATCAGAAACGAAAAGAATTTCTGGAATTGAAACAGGGTTGTATGTCTGTTTCGAAATATGAACGAGAGTTCGTGAGACTGAGTCAATATGCTCGTGAATGTGAATCCACCGAGGCAATAATGTACAAAATATTCGAAGATGGTCTTAACGAAGACATCCGTTTACTTGTTGGGATTCTGGAAATAAAAGAGTTTGTTGTACTCATTGACCGAGCATGCAAAGCTGAGGCACTAGGGAAAGATAAAAGGAAAGCTGAGTCTGAAGCTAGAGAGGTGAGAAAAAGATTTCAAAGTAAATCATTTCAGTCTGCTTCGAAGAAATTTCGAGATGAGCATAGCCATTCAAAGGTTAATTTGGTACATTCGAATAGAGATCGAGCTAGGTCACAAATGAGCTCCAAAACTCTAGCAACTTCAATAGCAAGTGCTGGAAATGTTTAATTCGAGAAACTTGAATGTAAGCATTGTGGAAAAAAACATATGGGAAGTTGTAGATTGAATGATCGAGCTTGCTTCAGATGTGGATCATTAGATCATTTCATCTGTGATTGCCCAGAATCTGTTGAACAAGAGACTGCCCAAAATCTAAGATCCGATAATGCTCCAGTGAGAGGTAGACCTTCGCGAAATGTAAGAAATGTTGGTGGTAGTCAGGGAACTACAAGAGATACTGTTGCAGAATCCAAAGCTAGAGCGCCTGCCAGAATGTATGCTATTTGAGCTCGAGAGGAAGCTTCATCTCCAGATGTTATAACGGGTACATTTTCACTTTATGGTACTTTTGTGATTGCATTGATAGACCCTAGTTCTACTCATTTGTATAAATGCATGAACTTATTATCCAGTAAGACTTTGCCTGTAGAGTCTACTAAGTTTGTTATAAAAGTATCTAACCCCTTAGGTAAAAGTGTCTTGGTTGACAAAGTATGCAAGAACTGGCCGTTAATGTTTCGAGATATCTATTTTCCTACTAATCTGATGCTATTACCATTTGATGAGTTTGATATTATTCTGGGTATGGACTGGTTGACATTGCATGATGCTGTTGTAAATTGTAAAAAAAAGACTATTGATTTGAGATGTCCGAATGATGAAATAGTCAGAGTTGAGTCTAATGATTTAAATGGATTACTTGATGTGATATCTGTGTTGAAAGCTCAGAGTTATGTGAAAAAGGGCTGAGAAGCTTATTTTGCTTATGTGATTGATTCAAAAGTATCTGAAAAGAAAGTTGAATCAGTGTCAGTTGTTTGTGAGTTTTCTGATGTATTCCCTGAAGAATTACCGGGATTGCCTCTGATACGTGTGGTTGAATTTGGTATTGATATGTTGCCTGGTACTACACCTATTTCGATAGCTCTGTATAGAATGGCACCAACAAAGTTGAAAAAGTTACAGTCACTGCTGCAAGAGTTGACTGATAGAGGGTTCCCTAGATCGAGTTTCTCACCTTGAGGTGCTCCTGTTCTGTTTGTGAAAAAGAAACATGGCACGATGAGAATGTGCATCAACTATCGTCAGTTTTACAAAGTAACTATAAAGAACAAATATCCGTTGCCCAGGATTGACGATTTGTTTGATTAGCTAAAAGGAGCCACTGTGTTTTCTAAGATTGATCTGAGATCGAGATACTACCAGTTGAGAGTGAAAGATTCGGACATTCTGAAAACTGCTTTCAGAATGAGGTACGGGCATTATGAATTTTTGGTTATGCCTTTCGGATTAACAAATGCTACTGCCGTCTTTATGGATCTGATGAACAGAGTTTTCCGACCGTACCTTGATCGATTTGTTGTCGTATTCATTGACGAAATTTTGATTTGTTCACAAGATGAAACTGAACACGCTGAACAACTGAGAATTGTGTTGCAAACTCTGAGAGAAAAGAAATTCTATGCAAAATTCAGTAAATATGAATTCTGGTCATATGAAGTTGGTTTTCTGGGGCATATTATGTCAGCATCTGAAATACGAGTTGATTCGAGCAATATTTCTACTATTTTGGAATGGAAACCTCCGAAAAATGTGTCTGAAATCCGTAGCTTTCTGGGACTCGCTGGTTATTATCGTCAGTTTGTAAAAGGATTCTCGACTATAGCTACTCCTTTAACTAAATTACTTTAGAAAGATGTTAGTTTGAATGGTCCGATAGACGTCAGAAAAGTTTTGATCTGTTGAAAGCTCTTTTGACTAAAGCTCTAGTTTTGGTACAGCTAGAGTCAGGCAAAGAGTTTGTAATTTACAGTGATGCTTCGTTAAATGGTCTGGGATGTGTTTTGATGCAAGAAGGCAGAGTTGTGGCTTATGCCTCGAGACAACTAAAGCCGCATGAAAAGAATTATCTGACACACGACCTTGAGTTAGCTGCGATTGTATTCGCATTAAAGATTTGGCGTCATTATCTGTTCGGTGAGAAATGTCACGTGTTTTCAGATCATAAAAGTTTGAAATATCTAATGACCGAGAAAGATTTGAATCTGTGACAGAGAAGATGGTTAGAGCTGTTGAAAGATTATGAACTTGTAATTGATTATCATCCGGGTAAAAGAAATGTCGTTGCCGATGCACTGAGTAGGAAATCATTGTTTGCACTACGTGCTTTGAATGCTCAATTAGATCTGTCTGATGACAGTTCAGTGATAGCTGAATTGAAAGCAAAACCATTGTTTTTACAACAGATATATGATACTCAGAAAGTTGATAATGAAATAATAGCGAAATGAGTTCAGTGTGATTTAAACTCTGATTCTGAATTTCGAGTGGATGATAATGATTGTTTGAGATTTTGAGATCGAATTTGTGTTCCGAGAAACTCAGAGTTGATTGAATTGATTTTGAATGAAGCACACAACAGTCAATTATCTGCTCATCCGGGTCATACGAAGATGTACCAGGATTTGAAACAACACTATTGGCGGTCTAGTATGAAACGAGACATAACTGATTTTGTTTCAAAGTGTTTAGTTTGTCAGCAAGTAAAGGCCGAACATCAGGTTCCGTCTGGTTTGTTACAACCGATTATGATTCCCGAGTGGAAATGGGATAAAGTGACAATTGATTTTGTTTTGGGATTGCCTCTGACTCCGAGAAAGAAAGATGCGATTTGGGTCGTAGTTGATCGATTGACGAAATCTGCCCATTTTATTCCGATACGATCTGATTACTCACTTGATAGACTAGCTGAGCTTTATATTTTTGAGATTGTGAGATTGCACGGGGTGCCACTATCCATTATGTCAGATAGAGATTCGAGGTTTACATCATGGTTCTGGAAGATATTACAAGAAGCTTTAGGCACAAAATTACATTTTAGTACCGCTTTTCATCCACAAACGGATGGTCAGTCTGAACGAATCATTCAGATTCTCGAGAATATGTTGAGATGTTGCATCCTTAAGTTTAACGGTATGTGGGAACAATATCTACCATTGATTGAATTTGCGTATAACAATAGTTTTCAATCGAGCATTAAAATGGCACCTTATGAAGCTTTGTACGGACGTAAATGTCGAACACCTCTGTATTAGACCGAGCTCAGTGAAAATAAGCTATACGGGGTTGATTTGATAAAAGACACTGAACAGAAAGTAAAAGTAATCTGTGGTAGTCTAAAAGTAGCATCTGATTGTCAGAAGTCTTATGCGGACTTGAAACGAAAAGAGAATGAATTTGAGATCGGTGACAAAGTGTCACCGTGGAAGAAAGTACTCCGATTTGGACGTAAAGGCAAGTTGAGTCCGAGGTTCATAAGACCATATGAGATCATTGAGCATGTTGGATTTGTTGCGTATAGATTGTTGTTGCCCACCGAGTTAGAAAAGATACATAATGTATTTCATGTTTCGATGCTCCATCAATACAGATCTGATCCGTCACACGTGATTGCTCCGTCTAAGATTGAAATCTGATCTGATATGACTTATGAAGAAGAACAGATCTATATCCTAGCTCGTGAAGTGAAAGAATTGAGAAACAAGAAAATTCCGTTAGTTAAAGTATTGTGGCATCGACACGGAGTGGAAGAGACTACGTGGGAGCCTGAAGATTCTATGAGACAACAGTATTCGAACCTATTTGATGGTAAGATTTTTGAGGACGAAAATCCTAGGAGGAGAATTGTAACAGTTTGATTTAGACCCTAGTCGGAATAGTGGTCTTGAGACCATAAATCTGAGTCTGAATAATATTTTAATATTATTTTTTGTATCTTTGATATGTGACTAAGCATGTGTGAAAGCCTCCTATGAAAATGACCATTTGTGTGTTTAATTTGAGAAAAGGGTTAAATTGCATTAAATGAAAAAATTGTGTGCTACTTGTTAAAGCACCTATGTGTTGTGGCTTTTGAATGTTGTGGCCTTATGAGGCAATTAGACCACTATTAAGTTAGTGGATGGATAAAGGACATAAATGCCCATAATGTTTATATGTATATATGTTTAGTAAAAGGTTAAATATGTCATTTATTGAATTAAAATATCTTTTGATAAAAATAAAACATGAAAATGGGCATTAATTCATTCATCCTCCCACCGAAAACACAAAAGAAAGAAAGAGTTTGAAGCTTTCTAACATTCGACTCTTTGTCTTCTTGATTAAGGTAAGTTTTGACTTCGGTTTTTCATAATTTCTACATTTTTGAAATCGTTGCTTTGTCTACTTCAAAACTTAAGTCTTAATTTTGAGAATTGATGATGTTTATGAAATGTGTCATTAATGAACTAGTGAACTTTGTGATGAGTTTATGTGTTAAATGAACATGTTTTGTTCTTGAATTTTTAATGAATTTAGCTAATTAGGGCTAAATTGTGAAAATAGTATTTTGAGGGATTAAATTGTGAATTTGATGAAATGTTTGGACTTGTATGAGATACATGGGCATTCGATTAAGCATGGATATATGGTGATCTTGTATATTTGATGTTTTGTGAAAAATGGACTAAATTAATAAAATGTGCAAATGTGAAGGTTAAGTTGCAAATAGCCCTAAATGTATGTTTTTGGATTGAATTGAATAAGTTGATGAATAAAAGGGTTAAATTTGAATATATATAGATCAAGAACCGAAGAAAATGGACTTAGATCGTGGGAAAGCGAAAGTAGTCGAATAACCGAGTCCGAACAAATATCCAAATCCGAGGTAAGTCAATATACAAATAAATGTATTTGCATTGCACTATTAATGTATATATGGAATGTGAATTGATAGGAATATCCATTGTGATGGAATGTATATGAAATACGAGTTACGAATAAGTCGACAAGTTGTTAAAGTCCAATAAGTCTCGTGTGACTTAGGAATAGATAGGAATTACGTATGTCATGACATAGGTGTCCGTTATGTGATATCATGTAAGACCACGTCTGGGACGTTGGCATTGATTTGAGATTTCGTGTAAGACCACGTTTGGGACGTTGGCATTGATATAAGATTTACGTGTAAGACCATGTCTGGGACATTGGCATCATAATGATTCGTGTAAGACCCTGTCTGGGACAGTGGCATCGATATCTGATTACATGTAAGACCACGTCTGGGACATTGGCATTGTACGACTATTCTAAGCACTTCATGTATCCTATTAGATTCCGAACGGTTCAACGGGCAAATCTGAGATACGAACGATTATGTGATTGGATATCCATTTCAGGTACGTTTGATATGTACACTAAGTGTGTATGAAAGGTAAGTATCTATATGAACTTACTAAGATGAATATGTGCAATGGAAGGATAAGATGATATGTGAAAATATGCTTGAAAGAGTTATGTATATATGTGATATTTAAGTTAAAGAATATGGTAAGATATGGCTAAGCATATGAGCCAAAGAATATGAGATGAATTTGCTATGAGAACTATAAGTGATATTGTATCATTATGAAGATGTATGTTTTATGCTAAGTTTATTTGTATATGGCTTACAAAGCTTTTTATGCTTAGTTTATTTTTATATGGCTTACTAAACTTTTGAAAGCTTACTCTGTGTGTGTTTGCTCTGTTTTATAGATCGTCAAAGCTACTAAAGGCTCGAGGACCGTCGAGGATCATCATCACACTACTCAACTCATTTTGGTATCTTTGAAATATGTATATAGCTAAATATGGCATGTATAGGCTGGTCATTTTGGATCATGTTTGATATGTGTATATATAGCCATGAGATTTGGCTAGATAAGTGTTGATAATATGCATGAGTAAATATGAAATATGATGTATGATTTGGTATGGCTTGGTAACTATGAAATAGTTAAGTTGATGGTAAGTACATGGATGAAATGTGAGTTTGCATGTTCGATCAAAGAAAGGGATGTATGAAAGGTAAATGTGGATGAATTATGCATCAATTGTATATGTGTATTTTAGTTGTGCAAATTGGCATGTTTGAAAATGAGATTAGATGCAAAGCTTTGTTGATTAGTTTGATATGTTTTTGGATGTTAATTATTCATGAAATGAATTGGTGGATAGCTTGTAGAGATGACCCTAGTGTGGGTGGTATTTTGGCCTTGCAAATGGTCTATTTTGCATACACGATTGTGGCACACGGGCGTGCCTAGTGGCCGTGGGATTAAGTCAGTAGCTACCCTAAGTGTGCACGACCTTGGCACACGGACATGCCTGGTAGTTGTGTGAATAAGTCAGTATCTAGCCTAAGAGTACACGGCTATGGTACACGGGCGTGTCTAGTAGCCATGTGGTTAAGTCAGTTTACATGCTCTGTTTTGGCACAGCTAGGGCATAAGGATGTGTCTAGTAGCCGTGGGAGTCACACAACCTGTTCACACGAGTGTATGGTCTCTATAACTTAGAAAAGTTTTTAAATTTCTGAGAATTTTGGTATGGGTTCGGTTTAGTCCCGACTCTATTATAAAGCATGATTAAGGTCTCGATGACCTATAAAAGGGACACTTTGATTGTGATTGATGAGTTGTTTTATGAAATGTCTGTAAAGGATTCTGATCTGTCCGGTAACGCCTTTAACCCTAATCCGGTGATGGATACGGGTTAGGGGTGTTACATGATTACGAGGTGTGGCACGGTATGTGCTCAATAAGGGCAATTGTAAGTAAGTGTGGCAAGGAGCGTATGACTTGTATATGGTTATCCAATGCCATGGATGGATTATATTTTGAGCTTATTGTTGCTAATTATTTCCATGCAAACTTACTAAGCTATATGCTTACCCCTTTCGTTACCCCTTTTCCTTGTAGTATTGCCAAGATAACTCGAGGAACATGGATCATCGGAGTTCGAAAATCACACTATCGACATCACTTTGGTATAACAAATTAGACTTATTTTGAGTATGGCATGTATAGGACTCGAGTATTTTGTTAAGTTGTAATTCTTAGCCAAAGTGTTGGTTATATATGTTACTAAAGTCATTTTGTAAATGGTCTTAAAGTTAGGCCAATACTTAGCAAATTCTTTTGCTTAATGAAGATCATTTTCATAAAGTGTATGCCCTTATGTATGGATGTCTTCATGAGTTCTTAGATGTGCCTTTGGGTTATGAGTTGTTTATTGATAAGTTGAGCGGATTTGTATGGTTTAGACTAAGGGAAAGCAAAGAGCTTGGTGAATAGCCTTGTTCTTGTCCACATGGATAGGCACACGGGCGTGTGTCTAGGCCGTGTGTGACACACGGTCAATCCATGGGCGTGTGCCTTGGCCGTGTGAAGTCTGCACCTAAGATTGGAATTTAAATCGCCACACATTTGTAGCACACGGGCATGCGACCAGCCGTGTGGATTAATCAGAGGTGACCACGGGCCAGCCACACAGGCGTGTGCTTTGGCCGTGTGCTAATAAAGGGTTGATGATGTCATGTCAGAGAGCTCCACGAGTAAAAGACACGGGTGTGTCTAGGCCGTGTGTTTTGGTCAGGATCGACCACAGGCGGAAGACACGGGCATGTCTTAGGGGCATACGGGCATGTCCCTAGACCAACACGGGCGTGTGGCCCTTGTTTTAAAGATAAGTTTTCCAAGCTCGTAAAAGTTCCCGATTAAGTTCCCAAACCTCTTGGAGGTATGTTTAGGGCCTCGTGGGCCGAGAATGATTAAATAACGGGTTCAGATGAAATCTTATAGCCCGATTTGTTATGTTTAAGCAAGATATGTTAGGTAATGCCTTAAACTCGGTTCCGGCATCGAACCCGGGTGAGGGGTGTTACAAGCATGCAACCGTCTATTTTAGCTTTTTTTAGTATTGTCGCCCGACACATTTCTCGGTACAATGTCACCGACACCGTTGATCCCTAGCTAAGTCGTCTCGCTTCTCTCAAGCCAGCTACTAGTAGTAGCCACCTCAAGTGTATTAGATTGAGAGATTTATTTGGCATTAGTAGACCCCAATCAACCTCAAAATGAATGCTCGCACAAATTGCTCCTTTTCAACGTCGATCGCTGAAGTGTTGATAGTTTGGAAGTTATCCTCCAACTATCTCATCTCGATTTGGCTACCCCTAAACCTATTTAGCACATTCCCCAGTAGTTGCTCGCATGTTGCACTCCAATCAACACTAACAACTGGCCTCGTAAAGACATCCCCATAAACTAGTAGACTAAGTTGTAAATTGACGTCCTCGAATTTAGTCTTTGGAGCGTGTGCGTCTTTGGTCTCCATCTCTCACCAAAACACTGATGAGTGGGGAATCCAATATAGTCCCCTTGGGCATGTGAGCAGCGTATAAAAAGCTTGAATCTCACAAGTGTCCATGAATGACCTTCGGTGCACCTTCGCTTTAGTCATTTATGTACGTCTCAAGAATTCAATCTTATGCCTAAGTATATAAACATAAAAAATTATTAATCTGAACATCATAATAATTAACTATTTAAAATTAAATAATTTAATTTTTTTCTTAATATCATAATAATTAGCGGATTAAAATTAAATAATATTTTCTTACCATTTGTAATTGAACGCCAGAGATGTGCTTGTCATCCAAATGAATAAGTTGTTATACCATCGAAAATTGAATAAAATAAAATCAAAAGTTTTAGACACTTTTTTAAAATAAAAAATAAAAAAAATTAGATTTGGGAATTTAGAATAAAAAAATCGAGAATAACAAATTGAGAACAATGAATCGAGAACAATAAGTTGAAAATTGAGAGTTGAGAGTTGAATTGAATGAAATGAGAATTGGAGGGTTTATATAGGAAAAAAAATAGTCGTTTGGATTTATGACCGTTGGGAAGTTATCATTGGACAAGGGCACATTTTCACTGATGTTCCAAAGAAAACCCACCACGTAGACATTTTTAGGAAAGAGAAGAAAACGCGTCCTACGTGAGGCTTTTTTCTGGATAATCAGTGAAAACGCACCTTGTAGGATGCATCTTCTTTTCTCTCTCCAAAAATAATATAGATAGGTAAATTTTAAGAAAAATGACATAGTTTCTATTTTTTTAGGGATAATTTTGCCTAACTTTTTCCTCAATTTGTAATATATAAAAAGATATAAAAATTTTAACATATAATTAAATTAGGCTATGCATTAACGCAAAAAAAGATGCAAAAAATAGGACACTCCAATTACTGAATCTTCCCATTACATTTTTCCTAATGTATGTGTATGTGAATTAAGCTGTTGATTTGGTAAGATTTTTCTTAAAATCCATCAATTAACAAATGGCTAATGATTCTCAAATCCAAGAATCAACTTTTCAAAGAAGTGAAAATGAGTGAAATAAAAAATAAAATAAAATGAATAAGAAAAGCTGAAAGGCCAGAATGGAAAAGCAAAAGAGAGGGACCGGAAGGGTTGTCAAGTCACCATCAAAGTACCCTAATTTGTTCTCTTTTTCCCACTCTTTTAACTTTAAATTTCCTTCTTGTTAGGGCTCCCCATGATGTCTGCCACTGTTTCACACACCTGTTCCATCATCATTCTTTTCTCTTTCACTTTAATTATAAAACCAAATAGAATCCCAGGTTTTCTATATAATATAACTAATCACAATGCTGCCACCTTTCAGTATTTTTCTTTTATCATATTTAAGTGGCGATGCCAAACATTTTTTTATTCTATTTTCTTAAGTTATTTTATAAGTTATCTTTTATATTCCATTAATTACATTCATAAGATATTTTCTATATTCTATTAGCTTAAAGTTTGCATTATAGTAATCAATGGAGCCAAGTTGGTTGCATCTTACTTTTAGATTAATAAAATTATATATTCTTTTAAATAAATAAAAAAAAGATAACTTTACCTTTTAGTCAAATTACCATTCTATTTTATTTTTGTTATCTTTCATCTTTGTATTCAATAATTTTCAATTAAAAATAATAAAAATTTTAAATTAATTATAAAATATTTTATTTAATATTAAATTAAAGTATAAATTGTATTAATTATAAATTATTATTTTTTCAATTAATATATATAAGTGTTTTTAGAAGATACACATATAGTCGCAATTGTAATTACAAATAACACATTTGAATAACTATAACTAGGGGCAAGCGTTCAATCGAATCAAATAAAAATTTTTGAGTTAATCGAGTTGACGAATCATATTTTATCATGCTAACTTGATTTGAAATTTTCTTGAATTGAGTCGAGTGAGATGAAATTTGAATCGAATCAAATCGAATATATTTGTTCGAGTTAAATTAAAAAAATGAATTTGGGTCCTTGTAGCCACTATCACCCACTGTAATCAAATTTATTATTAATTTTCATCCCCTCATAATTTATTGATTAATATTTTATGTATGGGTTAGTTTCTTTGTTTGCTTAGTTGCTTTAATTATCTTCTGATTTTTGTAACCATGTATTTTGAAATTAAAAATATATTAAATGCAAAAATGTGATTTTTTTAATAAAATTTATTTTAAAGATAAAATGTGAAATTGATATAAACAGAAAATTTTAACAAGAATATTTTATGGCATCACCAATAATTTAATTTTAACAGAAATTGATAATGATTAAACAATTCAATAATACAAATAGTAAAAAATGTGAAATTTAATTCAATAATATAAATAGTAGACATAAATTTGGAAAAAAGGTTTTTGGGGTTTGGGGAGAAGTAAAAGTTTTGGGAGAAAGCAAAAAGAAAAAAATTAGGGTTTAGGGGAAGTAAAAGTTTTTGGGGAAAAGTAAAAGAAAAAAAGTTTTGGGGGGGTTGGGGGAAGTAAAATTTTTGACGCGAAGTAAATGTTTTGGGGTGAAAGGAATGGAAAAAAAGTTTTGGGAATTTGAGGGGAAGTAAAATTTTTGAGGGGAAAAGTAAAAGGGTTTGGGGTAGGGGTGTTCAAATTTTGGTTAAAATCAAATTAATCGATCGAACCGATATAATTAGGTTAACCGGTCGGTTAACTGATCTAATTCGGTTGGAGGTCGGTTAATGATTCTTTGAAAGTTCGGTTATCGGTTAATTCGGTTTGAAATCGGGTAGTTAATTGAATTAACCGGACTTAATAATTAATAATACAAATTATATGTAGATTTAATTCGGTTAATTCAGTTCATTCGATCAAATGAACATTATCAATTTATTTTTTTATATGTTTTATACTTGTTTTAACAAAAAAACATATAATTTTCGGTTAATTCGGTTAACCGAAATATTTTGGTTTGGTTATTTTCTTTTTGAAAAAAATTCCAGTTGGTTAACAGTTAAAATATTAAAAAGTTCGGTTAACTCAATTAATACTAGTTCAGTTCGGTCAATCATTTGAACACCCCTAGTTTGGGGGGTTGAAGGAAGGAAAGTAAAAGGGTTTAGTATTTGGTTTATTCGAATTCAAAAATTCAACTCTTTAACAACCCGATTTTGGGTCTAGTCGGAATAGTAGTTTCGGGACCACGAATCCAATGCAATAAAATTAATTTTTATTATATTTTTATGGTCTACAGTTTTATGGAACGATTTTGTGAAAATTTCATTCGAAAATTTTGACGTTTGGGCACTCAATTTAGTCAAAAGGACTAAATTGAACAAAGTGCAAAACTTGAATTCTATATGTTAGAGGTTCCCAATTGCTATGATATTTTAAATTGGAGGTCCTTAAATGGTAATTGGACCATTGGTTAAGTTGGTGGACAAAAATGGACATTGTTTGGTATGTTTCTAAAGTTTTTCATTAAGGGCATTTTAGTAATTTGGTTATTAAAATGAATTAATAATCAAATTAAAAGCCAATTTTTTCTCATCTTCTTCCCCTTGGCTGAATTTTACATGGAGAAGACATGGCTGGGGTTTTTCAAGCTTCCAAGCTCAATTGTAAGTCCGTTCTAGCCCTGTTTTTAATGCTCTTTACATTTTTGAAGTTGGTGTAACTCAATCTTTCTATTTCTACCATCAATTTGAAGAGATTTCAAGGTCTAAAATGAGTAGAAAATGCATGTTTGGTGTATGATAAACGACTTTTGCTAAGTGATTTTCGGTGAAAATGCTTAAAAGGACTTGTTTATAAAAGTTGTAAAATGAGTAGTAAAAATGTGAATGAATGAAAAATGTGGGCTGTTATGAGCATGATATGCATTTGGCTAGGCTTGGGTGTAATGAAATTGAATGGAAATTATTTTACGAGCCTAGGGACTAAATTGTAAAATATCAAAAGTTTAGGGAAAAAAATGTAATTTTTGCCATAATGTGATTTAGGGCTAATTTGAATAGTATAATGATTGAATAAGTTAAATGTGATATTATATATCAAGAAAAACGAGGTTCGAACCTAGAATGGGGGAAAACGAGTATTTGACGATTTAGTCCTTTTTTCCATTTTTATGTCGAGGTAAATTCATATGTTTAATAAGCATTAAATTATATGTGTATAAATGCTTGGTTGATATAATTGTGGTAAATGCTACATTATTGAAATGAAATGTGTGTTATAGGCCCAATTTGCCCGGGCCTATGCCATAAAAAAAAATAATAGTGCTTAAAAGTCCTTTTTTATAGTCCAATAAATACAAGCCCAATTAAATACCAGATTTACATTTGGCCCAAACACAAATTGAAGCCCAAAATTCTAAAAAACTAACCCAAACCCAAACCTTATGGCCCAAAAGGGCCTAACATCTAAACAAAGTCAGAAGCCTAGGGTTTCTGAAACCCTAGGCCCCGCAAGCCTCCATACCAGCCGCCTTTAGTATTCCAAATGGTTCAACAGGAAATTCAATGAGTATGTCAAAGAAGAGAAAGAGTTTGTAAGTATTATGAATTGATACAGGTATGTTCGTAAATTTTGCAAGTATTGACTTCATGAAATTGTGAGTTCATGATTTCCACGAGAATGATTTGTGAGAACCTTGTGATTATTGGTTAATACTTGTGATGTATGAAATTCATGGTAAATTCAGTTGACGATTATGTGATTGGTTTCTGGGCCAAATTGTGTTATGATATAGCATGTTTTATTCATGCAAATTGTGATTTATCGGATATGAGAAAAAGGAAAGATTGGCATAATTGCCTATTAAAATGATTATGGAAATATGAAAAGATATGAGCTTTAAATAATTGAAAGATGTTAAAGTATATGCTTGAAAGGTGAATACTAATAATTAATGTGCATGTTTATTATGAGGTATGAAATGATTGATTCATTATGGTAATTTGTCATAATAGAGAGATTATGGTTATTAGGCTAATGTCAAAACATGTTAAAATATGCTTGCAAATTGATAGAGCAAACAAAGTGACTGAATAAATTATAACTGTGAGTTTTATAGCAATTTATATTATCTTGTGTTTATATTATCGGACTTGGTAAATGATTGGTAAACTTTCATATGGACTTACTAAGCTATATATATAGCCTACCCCTTTCCTTTCCTATGTCTTTTAGGGTTATTAAGCTAGCTCGGATTGGAGATCGTCGGAGATCCTATCACACTATCAAGCTATCATTTTGGGTATTGATGAATTCAAGTGTTTTGAGTTTATGGCATGTATAGGGACTTAGTCATTGTGTTAAATGTGTCATTGTGATTGTAACCAATGTGTTGGCTTATGATTGTCAAAGGCTTGTTTTGCTATTTGGCCATTTAAGTCTGCTCATATTGGATAACATGGTTGTAAGCCTAAGTATATTCATATATGTGTCAATGTCTATGGTGATATGATCATGGTATGCCTAATGAATGTGAAATTTGTATGTTTGATTTAGGGCTTAATAAATGTAGTGAATATGTTAGAAAAAGATATAAAGTTGATATGTTTTAACCATGAATGTGGAATCTTGCATGAATTGGTGTGGAAAGGTTGATGTTCTAAGCATGATAAATAATGGCATGAGGATGACATGTTATTGTCTTGGTTGTGGTTGTTTAGTTGCTCTTAAATGCTTGAATTTGTGCCATGTAATGTTGTGTTGATGTGTTCAAGTGAGGGTGGCAAAATGGCTTGGTAAATAGCCTTATTTTTGTCTACACGGGCGTGTGTCTAGGCCGTGTGTGACACACGGTCCGCCCCACGGGCATGTGTTCCTACCGTGTGTCCTCTGCACCTTAATTGTTGCAAAACAGAATATCTAGAATTGAGCACACGGACAGAGACACGGGCGTGTGGCACAAGTCAGAGAGCACCCTAAATCGAACACGGCCTGAAGCACGGGCATGTCCTAGGGTCACACGGGCGTGTGAGCCCTGTAACATGAAAAATTTTCTAAGTTTTGTAAAAATTTATAAAGTTCTCGGTTTAGTCCCGAACCACCTCCAAAGCATGGTTTGGGCCTTGTAGGCTTATATAAGGGACTTTATGATTGAATATGAATGGTTTTAATTTGGACGCAAAATTATGACTCGAAATCGTATGAATGCTTGGGTTATAAGTCCGGTAATGTCTCGAGCCCTATTCCAGCGTCGAATACGGGTAAGGGGTGTTACAAACTCGATTCGAACTCAAATTTTGAAAAAAAAAATCGAATTGATTTGATTAACTCAATTAATTCGATTTGAATAATTCAAAATTTGAACTTTTCTCAATTTTTTCAAGTCGAATCAAATTTTGCTCACCCCTAAGTATAACATAATTAGTCATTACGAAACACTATTGGATTAAAATATACAAGATCCGCATATAATGAAACATAAATTAAAATAAATATAGACTAATAATCCACACATGATTTATACAAAGTCAACCTAACGTCTTAGAGTTTTAAAAACCTTAACCTTAATGTTAAACTAAGTCTTCATTAACTATTAATTTATTTTTAAAAGTTGTTGTCAATAATGATTGTATTTTATTGTTTTGTCAATAATGATTGTATTTTATTGTTTTTCTTCTTCTTTACTTTTATTTCTTGTTTAATAATTTTTATGCAAATATATGTTGAATATTTCAATATTTAGTTATAATATTAAGTTTGAGTTTTTTTATGGTTATATATTTTAATCAATTACTTTTTCAATTAAAATATTTTAAATAATGAAAAATAATTAATTTCACATAAATTAATTTAATGAATTTATCTAAAGATTTATATATAACTTAATTAAATATAAATTTAAAATATTTATTTTTAATTAAAGTAAAATAAATTTAATTTTATAACACTTCAATATGTAATTAAATTTTTATTATGTTGTAGTTAAAACTAGAAAAATGAATAAAATAAATAGAAAATATAGATAAATAAAAAAAGGGTATAATTATTTTTTTACTTAAAATTTGTTTAGTAAAAAAATTGAGGGGGTTTTTTCAAACCTAGGGTAAGTGAACCTTCTTGAAACTATAAGAAGGTAAGTGTAATTTATACTAAAGTTGATGTGGGTAAGTGATTTTTTTTTTTTGTCCTAAAAATTTATCGATTTAATGACAAGGTTTAAGTCCTATTAGCTTTGAGATTGCAAGTTTGGAGTCTCATTCTATGTAAATCATGTGTAAGATCTTTTTAGATTTTATTTTGATTTAAATTCCACTGTAAGAAGGATTTCTTTATATGAAATATTTTCAATTAATTAGTTTATTAAAGATTTTTTTTTTCTAGTCTGCTACCCTAGCATGAAATAAGTCTGCCTCCTCTGGCACGTTTTCTTAGGTTTTCTTTCTTTTGTTCTTTTGTTGATTGTTTGCTTGACGGCGGCATGTTTTAAACATTCTCGTGGCTCTTGCATAGCAAAGTGGTATTCAAGATAGGATCTCTCACCTGAAATCAATGGAAACCGATTTAGCGGGATTAACACTTAATAAAGACGAAGAAGCAGTCTTACAAATTCAAATAGAGCCGAATCCAGATGGCAAAGCGGAGTTCTTCGGGTTAATGAGTTGTTTCTTAACAACTAGTATTATTCACTTCCCAGCAATGAAAAATACTATGGCAAATCTTTAGCACCCTCTTCGGGGTGTTCAAATTAGAGATCTGTGAGAGAAACGATTTTTGTTTCAATTTTATCATGTTATGGATATGGATAGGGTGTTGAAAAGGTCTCCATGGACATTTAATAATCATCTACTAATATTACATAAATTACAGTGGGGGGAGGATCCATTAAAAGTACCCTTAATACTTACGCCTTTTTGGGTACAGATCCATGATGTTCCTATTAGTCTTTTTTTTGAAAATTTGGAAATACAATTGGGCAACTTTATAAGGGAATTTATAGAATATGATGGATTGAATCTAGGGAAAGAAAACAGAAATTACATGAGAATAAGAGTTCAAATTGATGTGCGGCGTCCGTTAAAAAGGAAAAAGCAGATTATGTTTTGTGGAAGCTGTGCATATGTGAGATTTAAATACGAAAGACTGTCACTATTTTGTTTCTACTATGGTCGCTTGGACCATAATGATTCTTTTTGTGAATCAAAGATGGCGTTAGGTGTGGAAATTGATGAAATAGGCTAGGATTTATTGCTACGAGCTCAGTTTCAGATGGCTTTAGCAATGAACAGTGTTTGGTTGAGAGAAGAAGGTGAAGGAAAAATGAACGGGAACAGAGAAGACAATTATATGACAAAAAATTCCTTGTGGACGATCGAAAACAAAAAACCAGGATATGGACAGTCTTTTGATCCAATTTTGGGAATTAACTTAGAAGGCAAGTCGGCGTTCTTGAATCAATCGGGGAAAAAGCTAATAACAGACCAAGCTTTCACTGATATGGAGCACGACCTAGAAGATGGAGTACTAATTGGAGAGGAAGGGAAGAAGAGAGATAGAGGGGAGATGGAGGTGCCAGTAGAAATGGGAGAGATTAACACCTCAGTGGTAAGAAACAGGAGATTGTTAAAGATTAACCGTTTATCATCGACGGCTGCCAATAGGCAAGTCGACCGGGAGCAATGAAAATCCTAAGTTGGAATGTCTGTGGATTGGGGAGTCCACAGACAGTTCGAAGACCATATGCTGAAGACACAAAATCCCCAAATGATCTTCTTTGTGGAGATGAAGTTATGTAAAAGTCAAATGGAAAGAGTTCACAATAGTTGTGGTTATGTAAATGGGATTAAAGTCGATCTGGAGGGTACTAGAGGAGGATTATGTCTGGAATGGAGAAATGAGATTTATGTTACGCTTTGAAGCTTTTCTAAAAGACATATTGATGTGATGATTGACGATAATGAAGTAAGAGGCAAATGGAGATTCAATGGTTTCTACGGATCTCCTTATGTATAAGATAGAGATAATTCTTGGGCTGCGTTGAGGAATTTATACACTGGTGAGGATATTCATTGGTTTATGGACATACAGGAGAAAGTTTTCGACCAAAAAGGGGACTTCGTCAAGGAGATCTATTAAGACCGTTTTTATTTCTCATATGTGGAGAGGGTTTATCTTGTTTAATGCGACTTACAGCTGGAGAAAGACTATTGAAAGGAGTGAAAGCTAGCAGAAGTGGTCCACATGTATCGCATTTGTTATTTGCAGATGACTGTATCTTATTTAGTGAGGCAACTAGTAGAGGGGCTACTTTATTGAAAGGAATTCTAAGGGAATACAGAATCTGTTTGGGTCAATGTGTTAATTTTGATAAATCAAGGGTATTCTTTAGCAAAAACACGTCAGAGGGAGACAAAAGAACGATTGTAAGCATTTTGGGGGTGTGGAGTTTAAACGATCCGGAGCGTTATCTTGGATTGTCCAACATTGTTGGAAGAAAGAAAAAGGAGTCATTTTAGAACTTAAAAGATCGGATTAAGAAGCATGTTGACAATTGGAGCACTAGACACCTATCTCAAGGTGGGAAGGAAATATTAATCAAGGCTATTCTTCAAGCCATTCCAACCTATACAATGGCCTTTTTTTACTATCGATGAAACACCCCACACCCGGCCCACGAGCCTGGACCGGATCTGGTATGTTCCTTAAGTAAACCGGTTTTCAAATTCTTTGTTACTTAGAGAAATTTTGTAAAATTTTAGGAAATATTGTTTTGGATTGGGCTTAGGTTGAGAAACCCATTTAATCTATTTGAAAATCCAATTTTTATTAAGGTGACAAAATAATTTTTAAGGTTTATAAAAATATATTTCACTTAAAATTTAATCCAACAATCGTTTGTAACAGAATAATTAAAAATAAAGCAGAAATAAAGAAAATCCACTGGGCCTTATGGCCTTATTACATCAAATAAAACCCAATAATGAAATAAAAAGGTACTAAAAGAAATAAAGTCCAAATTAAATAAAATCTTCAAATGGATGCATGGCCACCTCAAGGTCTACCGTCCCAGTCCGTCACTGTTCATCACCTGAAAATAGTTCCCACAACGGGGTGAGTCAACAGACTCAATGTGTACACAATATTAACATTCAACAAATCAGGCATACATGTTCATCTCAAGTTCATATTCATATAAAATAAATGATGCAACCCAAACCCAAGCCTAATGGTCCATCCGCTACACACCACCCGTACCTGCCAGTCACACCGTGGGGACTACTAAGTCAACCCTCCATCCGCTACACACCATCGAAGGCAGTCGCTGCAATCGACGTGCTCATCGCCCATATAATTTGTGTCATTAGACACCATATTCAAATAATGTAACCGAAGTTACCAAATTCAGACAATGTAACCGGAGTTACCATATTCAAATTTTGTGACCGTAGTCACCATATTCCGTTGGTGAGACCGAAGTCAACACCTTCTTCCCCTTTCACATATATCCCGAATGCCCCATATATCATGCATAACATACTTAATTTCTCATTATTCACATGTTAACAATATAACATATTCGTAATCCTATCGAAAGTAGGAAACGTACCTGGGTACTCTTACCACATTTGTGGTACTTAGCCACATTCACATTCTTATGCATATTCATATATTAAAAATAATTGCCATATGATATATCGAAAGTTAATGTGAGTACACACCTGATTGGCTTAATAGATTCCTTGAAATCCCGAAGAACGATCTACCGATCTAGATCTTTATCTCCTATATTCGGCCAATTATTAAAACATATTAACAGACCTTTTTGGCTTAAAGAAAACCAAATCCTAGTAGGATTTGTATTATTAATACTCACCTTGTTTGCCGAATTGGATGATCAAGTCCCAAAAATTTGCTAGTATTCTTTTTCCTTGAAATCGGCTAATACTAATCATGTAACCATGTCAGTTTCCGGCTTTCGAAATAATGGGAAATAATCCTAAATATCAAAAGAATAGGCCTTGGCCGAATATCACTTACCTTACAAATTCCAAATCTGAAGAGGATTCCTTGCCCTATATGTCTGTCGAAATCTTCATGTTAGATCTAATCTAACATATACATCATAACCCTTAATCAAATAAATTTATCTTACCTTAGATCCTTGATCCTTGTATTCGACAGTTGTAGAAACCCTTTTGATGTTGTAGTTGATTGCTCCTTTACTTAGAATCAACAAAGATTCGGCTTTGACAGTAGAAACAGAGAAGAAAATAGAAGAAGAAAAGATGGATTTTGCTTGAAGAAAAATTCGGCAAAGAGGGGGAGAGAGCTAGGAAAATTTCGGCAAAGAGGAAGCAAAAGTGAATGAGTAGCCCTCCTGCCCTCCTTTTATAGCCAAAGTTATCAGCCTAGGAGTCCCTTACTTGGCCACCACTCCTCTTTTTGATAATATTATCTCTTTTATTTAAAAGATAAAAGCCTTTAATCCATCAATTATCTCCTCAATTATCTTAAAAGAAAAATCCTTTATTTATCACTTATTATTCACATATTTATGCAAATAAAACTCTTCCTTTTCTAGAAACCCATGCCGTCCACCTCAGCCTTCTGGAAGCAAAAATAAATAAAACTTATTTATTTGCTTCTCAAGTGACTCGAACTCAGGCCTATTTCCCTGCATGTGACGCCATCTCCTTAGGCCCTAAGTGGCATCTTCAGGCCACTTTTCCAAGCCTGTTTGTGTGTCAAACTTCTCCAACTTTTTCTTTTAAGGCCCTCTAGCCCTTATTTCCTATTTTGAACTTTAAAATTTTACATTTCGGCATCATTTCTAAGTTTCCTAAAATTTTCGATCGGCTCTGTAACTTGCCATTTTTCTTACATTTCCAAGTTTCCAGAAATGTTCACTTTCCATTTTTGAATCATTTCCTTACATTTCCTAGTTTCCAAAAATGTTCATGTCTATGCATTTCTAGGTTTCCAAAAATGTTCATGTCCATGCATTTCCAGGTTTCCAAAAATGTTCATTTCCAATTCATTTTCATACATTTCTGAGTTTCCAAAAATATCAAAAATTTATTCATAGTGCTTAAGACTTGTCATTTCGTACAGTTAGACTGAAAATGCATAGGCCCTTTCCAGGATGTTACAATCGAAATCGTTATGTATTGAGTTAGAGAGCATTATAGCTAAATTTTGGTGGCAGAGAAGACATGGAAAACAGGGAATTCACTGGTGTGCATGGAGGAATCTTTGTATTTTAAAGGAGAAAGAGGGTCCCAAATTCTGAAATTTTAGCCAATTTAACATTGCTTTATTAGCCAAGCAAGGTTGGCACCTTATTAATTATCCGAATTCATTATTAGCGAGGGTTCTTAAAGCTAAATACTACCCGCATTCGGATTTCCTTAATGCCTGATTAGGAAACTTACCTTCACTTACCTGGAAGAGTGTCTAGGCTGCTAAGGGCTTGCTATAGGATGGGCTGTGCTGGAGAGTTGGAAGGGGAATTAGGATTTCTGTTTGGGATGATCGTTGGATCCCAAGAATTGATCCAGGTGAACGGAGCAACAGAAATGAAAATGGAGTAAAGTTAGTCTCGGATTTAATTGAAGCCACAAATAGAACATGGAAGACAAATTTAATTAATAGTACCTTTCAAGAAGATGTAGGTTAAAAAATTTTGCAGATCCTTCTTGCGGAGACACCTCACGATGATTTTCAAGTGTGGAAAGGAGAACCATCTAGCGAATTTTCAGTGAGGAGTGCCTACAAACTATTACAAGATGCTAGCTCGAACCCTAATATTTATTTAATACAAATCGATCTAAAGGATTTTACAAAAAGCTCTAGAATCTACAGCTACCTTCAAAAATTACAATTACAATATGGAGAATATCCTGGAATTATATCCCTACTAATAATGCATTATGTCCTCGCTGCGGAAGAGAGGAAAAAGACAACACTCATGTTTTTCGGCAATGTCCTGTAACAGTTGAGGTATGGCAAATATTAGACCTTTCTTGGGTTATTAATATTACGATTCAAAGCTTATGGGAGTGGATTACCTGGATCTTTAAGAAGAGTACTTATGAACAGTGTAGAATGTTCTGTTGCGGATTGTGGTTCATCTGGAACTCGAGGGATAAACTCATACATGAAAGAAAGTCGGAGATAGGGAGAGAGTTACCACAAAAAGTTCAACGATACATACCCGAACTCGAAGGTTTGACGGAAAGAATAAGTACCTTGAATACAGATAAAAGCCATAGTCAACGAAAAGCTAATGCCAAGGTAACAATTCAATTTGACATAGCTTTTGACAAAGGAAATTTTAAATCGGCATCGGGTCTGGTGGTTTGGGGCCGGTCAGGGGAACTAATTGCAACGAAGACTGTATTGCACACAAATGTTCCATCTCCATTTGCAGCAGAAGCCTTTGCAGGTCTACAGGCTCTAAAGCTAGGAATCGCGATGAATCTCCTCTTAGTAACGATTATGGGAGATTCCCGTACAGTTATCAAGAAATGTCAATCAACAAAACTAGATAAATCAATTATAGGGGCGATTATTAGCGACATTCAAAACAAGAAGATTTGTTTCCAAGAAATCAGTTTCCAGTTTATCAACAGAACAGAAAACGCCTTTGCCCACAAAATTGCAGAAGAATCTTTAAAGAAGGGAGAGGAAACATACCTGGTGAGAGTGACTGTAGATCATTATCATTTGAATTTGGAGGGACAATGGAGAAGAGACCCAGACTGAAGCTTGTAGTGTGAAGGAAGAAATAAATCGGGTAGCAGGCAAAGCAAGATATTGAAACGGCTACTGACTGAACAGGTGGGACAAAGGATGGGACAAGATAATGGAAGGAGGCGTCCAGCTGTTCTTGAATCGACTAGCAGTAATGACATTAGGTTTCCTTTTCTGTAGCATTAAACGAATTGTCTTTTACAAAGTTGTGCTTTTTGAATTTTGTTCTGTTTTTTATTAGGTAGGCTGAAAGTTTGAAAAACTTTATCAGGCCTAAACCCAATATTAGGACCTAGTTAGGCTTTTCCTTCTTATTATTAATAAATTACTAGTCGATTTTATTCAAAAAAAAATTTCACAGTATCTATACTTTTTATGATTTAGGTTTAAATATATTTCAATTATCAACCTTTTTATTATAATTAGTTGAACACATTTTTTAAAACTAATTTGTAACATTTTCAAAAGAATTGAAAATAAATTATATGCATGGGTACTAGGTCGTAAGTACCTAAATTCAAGATTCACCATGTGCAATTATATACATAAGTCTCCAAGTCTAATCTTGTACAATTATCATGTGTGGGTTTTAGTTCAGTTACTCTAGTTTGTTAGGTTTAATTTAAATTATTTCAATTCTTAATTTATTTGTATTGTAATAATTTAATTTTACTCTTTAATTACTCAAACAATATATTTTTATTATAATAATTTAATATTTGTGATTATATTTGTATTTGTATTTATAGTTTAATTGTAAAAAAATAATCCTAATCTTCAAGAGCGTCTTGTCTAATAGAAAAAGTACTGCAGCAATGTATTGATGTGGGTCAACACAAAATTATACAAAAGAATACATGCCCATCCACCTTATTCACATTGGGAGAATGGTGGGCCATCCTTTCCGCGTGATGCTGCCTAAATCAGTGCAAGTGTCCCTCACTCACACTCTCTTTAGTCTTTACACAAAACAAATACAATTCGTTTTGGGTTAAGTACGTGTGGAGGAAACAAATCTCACATCTATTTAAATTAAATTTTAATTTTATAAAACAAATATGATCATTTCTTTATCAAAAATATATTTTCTTAATCCATGGGCAACTTCCATTTTTAAGCAAGTAAATACTTCAACTATGGTTAAATTTTAATTTTATAAAATTGTATGGTAAAATTTTAATTTTATAAAATTAATTAAGTATTTATTAATATATATGTAAATATTAAGATTCAAATCTCACAATAATATTTTTTAATGGTGATTTGTAAGTGCTATTTTCAAATCTCTATGAGATCAAAAGCATGCCATAACCTTGAATTGAGATGACTCCCATCACCTATAACCTATCTGAAAAAAAATATATTTACAAAAATGCTTTCCTTTTAATGAAAATATTTCATATAATAAAATCTATATCTATATTGTTGACCTAAATAAGTATAATTGAAAGAAACAAAATATGGTTTTTAAACCATTAATTTTATCATTTTAATTAAAATATTATTTAATTTTAATATAACATTTTAGTAAATATATTTTTTATACAATTCTTTTCATCCACATATTGAGTGTGTCATAATTTAGTATTATTAAAATATTTTTTTAACATTTTAATTTTTATAGTAATTTTTACAATTATATCATATTCACACTTATAAAAAATTTAAATCATACTAAATTATGGCACACTTATTATATGGAGAAAAATATGTAAAAGTGTATTTATGAAAGATTATATAAAATCAAAAGAGATATTGGTTGAAATGACAAAATTAAGACTTTAAAAATATTGATATTGTAAGTTTCAAATGCCTTTGAAGTTTTATTATGAGTTAAATTGCTTTTTTTTTTTTAAGATTTTATATTAAAAGAAAAAGTACTTTTATTATAATATTTGTAACATTTTAAAATAGAAATGATTTTTTAATTACTTTTAGCTGAATTATTGAATGATTAACTTATGGCAAATCAGAAACTTAAATATAATTTAAATTTTGTAAATAATTTTTTACCCAATTCTTTTTCTATTAAATTAACCCTTACTCTTTACTCAAACAATTTTCCAATTAGATTAGGTTTTGGTCAATGAGTGTGGCAGAAGAAAAACTACTCTCTATTATAAAGCAAGAACTCTACTTTTAGTTGAGATTTATTTTTCAAAAATTAAATACCTTGAAAACGGCTTCATCAGTCATTACTCTTTGAAAATACTTCCAACAACTAGATTATTTCTTAGCAAAATTTATAATTTTTAAAAATATTTTCTTCAAAAATACCATAAGAGCTATTTATTTATTTGTGATAGATATATTTTTTTTTGTATAAAATAAACTTGCGCGATGCTACAACAACTAAACTATTACCTTTTATCTTTTTTTATTATTAGTTGACGAATATTCTCCTCCAACAGACTTTTTAGAGGAGGTGATGGATCATTAAGAATAACTAATTAATCTACTTCGCCTCTATCTACTTTAGGTAGATAATCAACAACTTTATTTTCATCCCACTGAATGTGACGAAATTTAACTTGTCAATCCTTGGAGCACCAGTTATGTATCATTTTGATTTTATCAGTGTTACTTACTGCAGATCGTTCTGAAAAACATCAATTAATAATGCGTTGTCACTTTCCAATTCTTTTTTGTCTAAATCTTGTGATAGTGAAACTTACTCCTAACAATGCATCCATATTTAATTAGTTATACATTTCACAAGTTAATCGATTAGGTAATATTTTTAAAATTAATAATTTTTGTTAAAAGCATATTTTTTTTAATTTTAAGTTTTTTAACATTAATTTCATTATAAGTTCTTATCATGTCAGTTTTTTTTTTATACCATACCTATAATTACACATAGCCTCCTCCAACCATTCAAATCCACATCCTCTTCTACTAACAATAATATCGATACAATCCGAATTAAATCTTAATCGGTTAAATTTGAGTTTTTTTAAATATAGGATCGATTATTTTATTAATAATTTTACCGTCTATTTTTAACATTCACATATACTCCTCTTAACAATATGTCTCCGACTTACACATTGATATACGGGCTTCATTATTAGTATTTATTTTATATAAATTTTCTTTTCTTAATCTACAATGTGAAATGAAGTTATCATTACGCTAGCAAATTCAGTGTAAAATGAACAAAAATGTTGTATATACTGTAAAAGAAAAGTGAAACTCAAAATCTGTAAAAGAAGCGATCTTAGCTTCTCTTGAGACAATCATAGGTTTCTTTTGGCAGAAAGCAGAAAGACTGAAACCCTTACCGAACATTTTTATGGTATTTTTTTTCCTCATCCTATCTGATTTTCTGTCTCTGGTAATAGCAAGAAGACAAATAGCAACCAACCATGGCTGCTGGCAACAAGTTTGCTAGATTTTTGCATCAACACACCAGCAAAATCACTGTTATTTTAGTCTACGCTGTGCTTGAATGGATCCTCATCTTCCTCCTTTTACTCAACTCTTTCTTCACTTACTTGATTACTAAGTTTGCCAATTATTTTGCCCTTAAACCACCTTGTCCCTGGTGTTCTAGAGTTGACCATGTCCTGGAGCCCGACAACAACAACTCCTCAAACTCTTACAGGGATCTTGTCTGTGACAAACATGGTTCCGAGATTTCCAAATTGAGTTACTGTTCAAGTCATGGGAAACTAGCGGAAACACATCTGATGTGTGAGGAATGCTTGGCTTCTAGGCCAACGCCTAGTGACGGTAAATCCATTGGAATGACGAGGAGGATTGCTTTCATTTCATGGGTGAGTGGTGATCCCAAGCTTGACAATGGTGAAAAGGTTGTCCCTTGTTCTTGCTGCAATGGCACCAAACTTCATCCTCCATATTTCCTGTTCAAGCCTAGTTGGGGTGCTTTGGATTGTGCAGAAAAAGGAAGTTTGATAATACAAGCAATCGAAGATGATGATGATAACGATGGCAGTGAAAGCGATCAGTGCAAAGATGGTGAGGATATGATTGAGATTAAACTCAACAACCAAGATGATGACGACCAAAACGATCAAAGGGCTAAAACTGAGCATCAGGTGCTTTCTGTTGTTGAAAAATATGTACATGAAGATGACAGATCAGACGCCATCAATATTGCAGAGAAGCATTTCAGCAGTGCCACAAGTGGAATCGTTGAACCTTGTTTTGCTGGAGATTGTATGCTAGACTTCATTAATCTGCATCATCAGAAATGTGTTTCAGATCGCTTATTTCCTGTTGAATTAATTGATTTATCAACATCTGAATGCCATTTCTCAGAAAAGCAAGATAATGGAAGTGAAACTAGTGATTCTTCTAATGAAGAGACACCATTACATGCTATTGATGAGATTGCAGAGACTATTACCAGTCCCAGGGAGGCTGAAAACCTGGAGCTAGGTATGTAATTGCTATTCAGTTTATTTGCTTAACCATGATTTATTGTACTTACCATACAAGTATCATCTTCCGCTTTCAATGTGTTCCTTGATAGCAGATCATCAACTAGACAAGAATGATCTTAATCTAATGGCTGAGCGACCAATTTCCGAGACCACATTGTTAAGCACTCAAGACTCTGATCTGCCTCAAGTTCAAGTGTCAGATCCTTCATTGCAATGCTTACGAGAAGATAGCTCTTCAACGTTTAAGGATCAAGATAAAGGTGTTGACGCTCCTGAATCAAGCAAGACTCGTAAGACTATACTTGTGTTCATCATTGTGGTCAAGCATTTGATCTTGTGAATGGTAATTATATTTAATATATGTATCATATGTTGTACAGAAATTCTTGGTTTTACACTAGGTACACATGAAGAGAAGAGCACAATGGATCAGAACGGAGAAAGGATAAACGCTTCTTTATCGGTTCATACGGATTGTAACAACAACGAAGCAGAGGAGGAAAAGTTCCCTGACACTCCAACTTCATCACACGAAGGTATGCATTACTTGCATGATAAACTGCTATTCTTCGAGAAAAGAGAATCGGGTATTGAGGAGTCTTTAGATGGGAGTGTAGTAACTGAGATGGAAAGTGGTGATCCGGTTCGAACCATTGAAAGGCTGAAAACTTCCTTAAAAGCTGAAAGAAAGGCATTGAGTGCTTTATATGCAGAGCTTGAAGAAGAGAGGAGCGCCTCTGCAATTGCTGCAAATCAGACAATGGCCATGATAACACGGCTTCAAGAGGAGAAGGCGGCAATGCAAATGGAAGCTTTGCAGTACCAGAGGATGATGGAAGAACAATCTGAATATGACCAAGAGGCCCTTCAACTACTAAATGAGCTTATGATCAAACGAGAGAAGGAGAAGGAAGAACTCGAGAAAGAATTGGAAGTTTACCGCAAGAAGGTTCTCTATTATGAGGCCAAAGAAAAGACGAGGATAATGAGGATAAGCAAAGATGGAAGCTTGGGAAGTGGGAAATCTTCGGCTGCTTGTAGCTATGCGGAGGATAGCGACGAGCTATCCATAGACCTGAATCGTGAAGCCAAGGATGAAGATAGCAGCTTCTCTGGTAACCAAGAAAGCAGCAGTGATGCAGTTGGTAACTTGGAAGAAATGGCACTGGATTGTGTAAACCATATAAGTGCCCTTGATGAATCGTTGACAGAATTCGAGGAAGAGAGGCTGTCCATCCTGGATCAGCTTAAGGCATTGGAAGATAAGTTACTAACTATGGGGGATGATCAATTCATGGAGGACTTGAAATCAATTCAGAATTCCTTTGATGGTCTTGAGAAGAATGACCTGCGCAGCAAAGAAGGTAATGGATTTTCAAAAGAAACAAGTTGTGGCAAAACAATGGCTTCCATGGCAAAGAGTCTCCTTCCTTTCCTGGATGCAGCTGATAACGGGACTGAGGAAGGAACGATGTATGGAAAACAAGGAGAATCTGATTCTGAACCGGTAGTAATGCAGACATATCCTGGTCCAGAACTGGAGTTGGACCCCAAGAAACTTGCAATTGAAAAGGAGGTGGATCATGTTTATGAGAGGCTACAAGCACTTGAAGAAGACAAGGAATTTCTCAAGAACTGCATGAGTTCCATAAAGAAAGGAGACAAAGGGATGGATCTCCTCCAAGAAATCCTGCAACATCTCCGAGATCTGAGAGCCGTCGAACTCCGAACAAGGACCTTGAGTGGTGATGTGCAAGGGTGATCTTAGGCTTGCCGTGCATAAAAGGAATCACCTGGACCTAGTAATTTCATATATATTCAAGTGTCTATAGGGAATATATCCAGATTGATGGGGAGATTCCTTATCTTCCTTCCTTTTGGGCTTACAAGAATGATGCAAGTTCCCAAAATTGGAAGGATCTCCTCTTTGTCTGCCTTATTTACAACCAAAAAAGAAAGGGTGGAAAATGAAGGAAAACATACCATCTACCTGGGTTGTTCATGTAGGGTAAGTCAGTTGAGAACCTAGTAACATGTTTTTCTTATTTGTTTAGATTTCATTTACTCTTTTCTCCATAAGGTTTGGAGGAAGATTTGAAAGGAGAGGGAAGAAGGCTTTATCCTTTACTCTCTTACTGTTTGCATCAGGGAATGTTTTAGATTTCATGATTTTTTTTTTTCTTTTTTGGAACTCAAACATATGTGTTGACTTTCTATAGCTTTGTATGAAATTAATGTTGTTTCTTTCTTCTTTGGGTTCTCTCCCTTAGTTAAACTGTCATGTGTATGGCTTCTCATTTAGAACAGGAGGAATTGCATATTCAAATTACTTGTGAATCTGATAGAAGATAATTTCTTGGTTCTTGGTTAGAACTCTCTGTTGTAAATATATTATATAGTATATTTCATATATGAAAGATTGTGATTTTTTGAGGTGACACTTATCTACCTATTGGTATATATATTAAAAATGTCTTATATTAGAGTTGAAATATTCATTTCTGAGTGTATCTTTCTTTCTTTTTAAAATGTTTTCTAGATGCATTTTAATTTGTAAGAACAATTTGAGTGGGCTTATATTATTTTAAATCAATATAAAAAACCATGGTATCATGAAAATAGCATTTCTTTTATTATTTTGCGTAATAAAAAAATAAATTATTTAAAATAGTTTCTCGAGAACGCCTTGCTCTTATATATATATATATATATATATATATTTATAATTTTCAATTTTCAAGTTGAACTATATATTTATACAACACTTTTGACGTATATATATTTTTTGGTAGGGGTTATTTTTTAAAAATATATACTTGTTTTAGATAAAAAATTTTCTTGTCGATTAAAGCAACGCTATCAAAATGGTCAATATTATATTATGTACATATATAAACTTGATATGGATATAATATATATATTTTTAAATTTTTATATAATAAAATTTTGAAAATAATAATTTTTATATCTCAATGTATCAAATTCAAATGTATTAACAAAAATAAAAAATGGAGTAGAATAGATAAAATGTAATATGAGCTTATATAATCATGCAACAAAGCAGTGACATAGTTGTTACCTAATCATAATTAGCAGACAGTGGAGTCCATATTAGATTCAGACTTTCCTTGAAACAAGTTCTCAACCCAAAAGCCAATGTGATATTTTCAGTGCTACAAGCAAAAGAGAGTAAAATACAATATGCAAATAAATAAATAATAGGTGTAAAATGGAGTGGTCCAAAAAAAAAAAAAAACAAAAGCAAAAGGTGAAGATTGTCAACTTCCATTTGTTTTTTATTTACTAGTATGGTTATTTTTATATTTTACATTAAATTAATTATTTGTTTGTGTTAAATTATGGAGTAAAATTTTGAAAATTAAAATATGCTCTAAGTCTATATACATTCTGTATATTTGGATTTTAATCATTCTATTTTTATTTTAAGAAATTTAGTCTCTTTACTTTTTAGATTTAAAAATTTATGTTTAATTGTTATCACCATTAAAACTTTTTGGTGTGACCTTTTGAAATTAAAAAAAAAAAATATTCACTTGGTAGTCATGTAACAATAAAAATAACGTTGAAAATATTGATTAAGATTTTTGTTTTCTTAAAAGCACTCATTTGAACTTGCCATGATAAAATAACTTTATTGTTAAAATAGTGTTCTTAAAAAGAAATTGAAGGCATCATTTAGATTCAAATAGTTAATATTGTTAACTATTTAGACTTGCTAATGACATTATAAAAGTAGAAAAACCAAATTATGTCAAAATTTAAAGTATATAGATAGAATCTCAAGTTTCAGCATAGTATAAAGGCCAAAATTAAAAATTGACCATCATATTATAAAGTAAAAAAAAAAAATCAATACAAACCTAAAAGAAATAGAAAGTCACATGTCAATCTCTAAAACTCTTAGAACATTCAAATTATGTTAGAATTTAAAGTATAAAAATTTAAACTTAAATTTAAGCATAATAGAGAGCTAAAACTAAAATTTAACCATTTTTTCTAAAATGTAAAAGAAAAAAAAAGAGAACATTAGTAAGTTTACCCATGTGTCAACAAATGAAGATCTTTTGGATCTTTCTTGGTCACCAAGTACTTAATAGCAGAGTGGTCTGTAAACATTGTGACTTTAGTGCCCACGAGATAAGCTCTGAATCTGCCTTGGCTTTTCTTTGTCCTAGGACTGCTCCTACGGCAAAGTCACAACACACATCAGTTCAACGGTAAAGTCCAGTTTGGTGCAATGACTATTGGTGCTGTGATCAATCGCTTCTTCAATTCCTCAAATGCTTGCAAAAATGACCTATCGAAATTAAAAGATCTGTTTTGTTCCAATAATGTGCAAAGAGGTTTGGGTATTTTGGAAAAGTCCTTGATAAATCGACGATAGAATCAAGCGTGACCGAGGAAGCTTCGGATGCCTTTTATTGAAGTGAGTGGTGGCAATTTCTCAATAACCTCAATTTTTACTTTGTCAACGACAATTCCTTGCTGTGAAATCTTATGTCCTAGAACAATGCCCTCACAAACCATGAAGTGACATTTTTCCCTATTCAGCACAAGATTGGTTTCTTGACATCGACAAGGAACTAACAATAGATTTTGCAAATAGTCTTCAAATGTATCGTCAAACACTGAGAAGTCGTCCATAAACATTTCTAAGAATTTCTCCACCATGTCTGAAAATATTGCCATCATGTAACGCTGAAAAGTTATAGGGGCATTGTATAATCCAAATGGCATTCTTCGAAATGCAAAAGTTTCATATGGACATATGAATGTGGTCTTCTCTTGATCAGCAGGAGCTATGGCAATCTGATTGTACCCTGATTTTCCATCCAGGTAGAAGACTTTCCCTACTAGTCTATCCAACATTTGATCGATAAATGGTAGAGGGAAATGGTCCTTCCTTATTGCTTTGTTGAGTTTCTGATAATTTATACAAACCCTCCATCCCGTGACAGTACAAGTGGGAATAAGTTCACTGCTATCATTGCTTACCATAGTGACACCCCATTTTTTAGGGACACACTGAACAGGGCTCACCCAAGAATCATCAGAAATTGGGAATATGATTCCAACATCAAGCCATTTGATAATCTTTTTTTTCACAATTTTCTTCATGATAGGATTCAGTCTCCTCTGCTGCTCAATACATTTTCCATGGCAATCCTCCAATATTATATTATGCATGCAAATTGTTGGACTGATTCCCTTGATATCTGTAATTGACCACCCCAAGGCTTTTTTAGATGTCTTTAAAACTTCCAATAATTGGGCCTCTTGATCTGTTGTTAACTCAGCAGAGATAACTACTGACAATGTGTTGTTATCTCCCAAACACTCATACTTCAAATGTACTGGCAAGGGCTTTAATTCCAGCTTAAGAGGGACTTCTATGGATGGTCGAGGAGATTTAAAAAAACAATCGGACATATTTAATGATTCAAAACTTCTCCTTGATCTATTTCCAATTTGCTGAACTTCCATTAGTTTATCAAAATCTATAATCACGTCTGCATCAATTAACTCACATACATCTACATCATTTTCTAAATTGTTAGAACAAAAATCTTCATTTCTTCTTGTACTGCTGTACCAATAATCACAATAGCATGGCATTCTTCATTAGTATCTGTACACTTCATAACATCAAAGAAATTAAAAGTTAACTATTGATCATTAACTCTCATAGTTAATTCACCTTTTTGGACATCAATTAATGTTCTAACAGTTGCTAAGAAAAGTCTCCCAAGAATGATTGGCACCTTTTTATCAGCCTCACATTCCAGAATAATAAAATCTGCTGGAAAAATAAATTTGTCAACTCTTACCAGCATTGTAACACCCCAAACCTGTATCCATCGCTGGAATAAGGTTACGGAGTATTATTGTAAAAAAGTAACTCAAATCATTCATTTTCAACATTTCATTAACACTGAAAATGTAACACCCCTTACCCATTTTCTATACTGGGACCGGGCACGGGGCATTACCATGCTTAACTCGCACAATTATACAACTCTCGGCTATAAAACTCATTACAAATTAAAACTCTTCCATCCATGTGTCTATCATTCTTATAATGGACCTACGAGGCCCTAGACATACTTCTAAAAAGTTTTGGGATAATTTGAAAACTTTTGTGCACTTAAGGAAATTTTTCCTGAGCAGAGGCTACACGCCCGTGGGGGAGATGACACACCCGTGTATCATCTCACACGCCCGTGTTCGGCGCCCGTGGTCGACACTGACTTGAATCACACGACCTGGACACACGCCCATAGGGTTGGCCTGTGGTCCCCTCTGATTAATCCACACGGCCTGGGCACGCCCTGCTTCAACCGTGTGACAATTCAAATTCCAATTTCAAGATGCAGACCTCACACGGTCTGAGCACACGCCCATGAACTGGCCGTATGTCACACACGGCCTAAACACACACCTGTGTGCCTACCCATGTGGACAAGAACAAGGCTATTTGCCAAGCTTTTTGCACCCCTCTAGCTTACATCCCATGAAACCATTCAACATATCAATAAACAACTTATAATTACAATATAAACTTCCATGGATAACTTTATATTTTCATAAATGATAGGGTGAGCCATCAACCATGGCAATATACAAAATAGTTATCTTAACAAGGGGCCAATACACTTTTAGCCAAATCAACAAAATAATCTAACTAGTCTAGCCCCTATATATGCCATACACAAAATCAATAAATCGAAATATACCGAGGTGAGTAGATAGTGTTGGCGATCTTCTGGTTATCCTCGTATCTCAGCTCGGCTCTTAAAATCTATAAAACAAGGGAAAAAGAGAAGGGAAGTAAGCTTTAAGCTTAGTAAGTTTACATGTGAACAATATAACAATATAGCATGTACTAATCATTTACATAGCATTACATACTAAGCAAGAAACAATCTACAGTCATAATCATGCTTACTCATTTCCTCCTTGTCTATATTCCCACTGATACGAACCGGCTCGGGGTGAGTCGAAACGTATGTGAGTTGCCCAATCGTCTACGAGGAGGAAACAAGCCTTTGGAAAATAATCGAAAAATATAAATGAGTTTGCGGAAGCTTAAGTGAATAAATAGGAGTTGGTTTGGTTGGTGGAACAAAATAAAAATAAAATAGATAAAAGGATATGGAGATGGATAAAAGAACTTAAAACGAGAAGCGGTTCAACACTAAAGAGTGTCACCCCGGATTCTATAATGTTTAAGGTGAAAAATGGTAATCGAAGATGGAAACAGAAATACAAACTTAACTTAAGAAAGATTCAACACTATATATCAGTGTCACCCTGTTTCTTATATCGTTAAGGTGGAAAGATGGAATTCGAAGATGGACCAAGACCCGTTATCTAAAAAGATAAAAACCGTTGGTATAAATAAATGGATGAGAAACGACTGACGCCACAAGCAAAGCTTGATAAGTCAGAATCGAAACTCATACGAAAGATAGTGATAAACTCACTCAAATGAACAATGTTCATAAAAATTCGTTCATAAAAATTCTGTGTCTATTACAAATAAAAATAGCAAATATTTATAGCCTAAAGCTAGGTAGCCGAATGTTCAAAACATTTTTTTCAAATCCACTCTCTAGTGTTGTTGCCGTCCACCTCATAGCTTGTTCATGATGCTTGAATTATTCTTCATGTTGTCCACTACACTTTCCTTCAATTTAGCACATGTCTTCAAGGATTTTTAAACTCAGCTCATGCTCCAATTCATGCACCAAGCCTCCATGCTGTCCACCTAGATGAGTGCTTGTATTATTTTATGCAATCCATAGCTTGTGCCATCTATGCATAAAATATCCCTTCATTGCCGTCCCTTTACTAAGCTCCCATTATCTTGATTTTAAAATTTCAAGGACCCATGATATTCCTTCATGCCGTCACTTGCTCATGGTTGTGCTTATCATACTTTATTTAATTTCAAGCTCCAACAAGCTTTATTTTATTCAAGTGCCGTCCATGCATTAATCACACACCTGCACATTTTTGTTTATTCAATCCTATGTGCCGTCCATATGATGAATGTGGCCTTGTATATTTTAATTCCACCCAAGCATGCTTCAATATTTTAGTCATCCCAAAGTTCCATTTGTTGTTTCTTTAATTCAATCCATTATGCTCTATTCTTGTGCCGTCCAAGCACATATATTCCCTCAAACAAAAACTTTATTCAATGCCCATAATTCCTCCATGATTTTATCTTCATTTGCTCCATGCATTTAAAAGTCAAAATCTTCCATGCAATTGCCGCATGCTAATGGTCTACCTCTCACTTTCAATTGCCATTGCCCAAGTGATTCACATTCTTGAAGAGCCGATTGTCCTACTTAAAAACCATCCACGTGCAGTAACTTGAAGAGCTTCATAGTGTGGCCGAATATCCCTATTGCAGCATAAAAGTGCAATAAATCTAGACATATTAACTCGATAATCACTAATTAATTAATTAGTGACACATATTTATTGTCACAAACTAAAGCACGAAAGAAGACAAATTAATTAAAGCTTGGACAAATTAATTTAGTCAATAATTAAATTATTAGGCCGCATTAATTTGCTGTAGGAAATAATTAATTTGAAGATGCAATTTATTTAAAACATTAAATTAAAAACAATCAGCTCAATGAGCTAGAGTGAGCTTGAGTGAGCTCAAATTGAGCTCATCTGGCTCGATTTGGAAGTGCACCAAAGTGCATATCAGCTTTTCGGCACTTGGGGCATGGAATTCGAGTTCCAAACATCTGAAAATTGTTGGTGCCCCGGGCGTGCTCGTATCATCCCCTCCCTCTTCAAGACGATTCGTCCTCGAATTGACCCGTTGGTTGTCCAAACAAAACTCCTTGCTCGTCTTTCCTCGATCAAACGGGATGGATGATAATCGCAATACCTGAAAAGAAAATTCAAGAATTAGCAAGAAATGTTTTAAACATACTTGCAATCCGACTAAAAGCAACACCAAACAAATAAATTGCGTGCTGACGGGCATAAGCATTTGGTCATACAAAAGGATCAAGGCCTTGTCAAAATTTTGGGACAAAAGCGGATAAGCTTTAAAGCATGCATACGATCTAATTGGATTCCACAAGTCAAAATAAATCTGCGAATAACACATCAAGTGATAGATATAGTTGTCACAAGCAAGTAATGAAGAAAACACACATGACACTCAAAATTGAACATTCAAACCTTGCTTTGTAATCGCACATGAATAAAAATTATCAAACACAAAATTCTTTTTGTCTTCTTTTAAAACAAATAGATCATCAATAAACAAAATAGAGCATTCAAATAAATCATGATCTAAATGTTTTACAAAATGGCAGTCATCATTATGAGCTCTTTCAACATCTGAAATGAACAAAAATGTTTCAACAAATGCTTCATGACACTTATCGAAAACAATTATCTTTTTGTCAAGAACCAAAACAGATAGTCCATTATCAAACAGGATAGAACAATGAAGAACATCACGTTTTAAAGATTTTACAGGAATGGATTCAGCAACGTGATTCTTGTCAATATCCGAAGAAAACAAAATGGGTTCATAGGTTTCAAGTGTCTTACCTTTGGGTGTTGAAAGAAAGAAATCGACTTTACCTTCACAAGCTGAAAATTGAAGATCGAATTTACCTTGCTCGATCAAGACGAACCTTCTCTCCTCGGGCATGTAATGTAGTCGATGCTTTATTTGCGAATCAACATTTTTCAAACAAAATGGGAACTCCATGTACACGAATTGCATATACAAACACAAAATTTGCTTAAGGAACGAATAAAAATTGAAAACAAGGTTGACAAAATTCGTTACCCTATTTAAAAACCAAGTATCGAATCGATGAGAATTTCTCACACACAATTTTGAGACTTGATTTTTCCACAAAATATACCGGATGATACAAAACATATTCCCGGTTTAAAAACATGCGTTTGATTATCTAAGTCAAAATGTATCAATGGTTTCATCAAATCAAACATATTAAACCAATAGGAACTGTACCAACTCAAAATCGAACGATCAAAATTCTTGACAAGTTTCAAAACTGATTTACAAAAGCTTAAAGATTTCATATTAGACAATGAACAAATCTCGTAATATCCACAATCAAACAAATTGAGATTAAAAGAAAAATCACCGTCGTACCTGAACGAGTCTTGTATTAGCTGGACACACATTACTCCACCTTCATACTTTGCATCACAAGGATTTTTATTAGACAAACTCGACTCACCATCATTGAAAACATCATATTGAATCGAGGGATGGCAAATATCGATATTGTCCACATGTTCACAAACATTAGAAAAATTTGGTGGAGACGAAGTCGTTTCTAAATATTTACCTTCCTTACCTTCTGGCTCGGGAGGTTCAATTTCACTTTCAACTTTACCTTTTTCAATCAAACAAAATCGTCGTTCGTCGGGAAGGTATTGAAGTTGAAGGTCATCTTTCGTTTTGTCTGGAACCTGAAAAGAAGAAATAGAAGGAAAACAAACTTCAAATGAGTTAGTCAATTCAACACTCACTTCTACTTGCTCATCTCGTTTTCTCATTTCCTTTTCGCACACTTTTTCATTTTCTTCTCTCTCTTTTTCTTTTCTCTTATTTTCATTTTCCTTTTTCTCGAGTTCGTTCCATATTCGCTCGTTTCCTCTCATGATCTTCTCTTGCCTTTCTTTTCTTTTTTGTTCTTTTTCTCTCGTCTTTACATTACTACATGAAGATGATACAAAAGAATCAAAATTTTGTTCAAGAGAAGGGATAGCGTTCTCATAGGTATCTCGATAATTTCTTCGGGAACGTTTCTCCAATAGAGACTTCGTTGAAGCAAAAGAGGGATAACTTGTTCCTTCTCGTTCGTCGCCTCGAAAGGATTCGAACTCATATATTTCTTCTCTCCGTCTCGAAGACTGCGTTGAGTAGGAGTCCTGGTAATAATTTCTGCTAGAATAGTCCTTGGTCGGGTATTGCCGTGCTGATCTTAACTCCGTCTTTTGTGTTGAAAAAGTTTGCCTTTGATGATAGGGAGATGGGAGGTACCGCTTGCGCATCACATCTTTCATTTCAGACCACGTTAATATTGGGTGCTCTCCATTTCATTTTCGACTCTTGGTGAATTGATCCCACCAAGTCATGGCATAATCGGTGAAACTAATTTTCGTCAGCCTTACTTTCTTGCTTTCCAAATAATTGTGGGACCCAAAAACCATTTCTACTCGCATTTCCCATTCAAGGTATGCATCCGGATCGGCTCTACCTTGAAACGGTGGAATGTTTGACTTATTATTCTTCTTGACATCATTAAAACATCCTTGATCTCTAAAGCCTCGATTTCTTTGATCGCGTCGCCTTTCGCTTTGGTTGTATGATGGGTCGAACCAATCGCCATCTACAGTACTTCTTCTTTCAAAATATAGAGACATGCTATCTTTGCTGAAAGAAATATGTTATCAAGAAAATAAAATAAAATAAAATAAACATAAAAAGTTAAAATACCTTGCCACAAAAACTCACAAGTCACTCCAAAGAAAAAAAAAATCACTCTTTACTCGTGTTTTCACTCGTATTAAGGCTTTTTCTCTAATGAGTACACTCGTGCCTTTTACCACTCTCTCTCGTCTCACAATTTTGTACTTCATTTTGAAAAGACTAATCGTGGCTTGAGGGTCGGTTTTCAAAGTGGGTAACAAGGGTTTGATGTTGGGTATAGGGTAGGCTAAACAAAAGAAAAGTTTTGGTCTCGGGTAGGCTAAAATAAAGAAAAAAAATTTTGGGGGGGGTGTGGAGTGTTGTGGTTTTGAAGGAATGGGGTAAGGAGGATGAAAACGAAACAAGGACTTGCAAACTTTCAAAAATTTCCAAGCACACCCTTTTTTTTTGACTTTTCTCTTTTTTTTTTTATATTTGAACTTTTTTTTTTGTATCTCTCGTTTTTTTTTTGAACTTCAAATACAATATATGCCAAATACAATGAAAATAAAATACAACTTTTTTTTAAAATTTTTTTTTAACACGAATTTTTTTAATTTTTTTTCAACTTACAAACTTATTCTGGCTTCACATACGTTGTCGTGCCCCTCGTTTTGTAGCTCTGATACCAGATGATACGAACCGGCTCGGGGAGAGTCGAAACGTATGTGAGTTGCCCAATCGTCTACGAGGAGGAAACAAGCCTTTGGAAAAGAATCGAAAAATATAAATGAGTTTGTGGAAGCTTAAGTGAATAAATAGGAGTTGGTTTGGTTTGGTGGAACAAAATAAAAATAAAATAGATAAAAGGATAATTTAATGGAGATGGATAAAAGAACTTAAAACAAGAAGCGGTTCAACACTAAAGAGTGTCACCCCGGATTCTATAATGTTTAAGGTGAAAAATGGTAATCGAAGATGGAAGCGGAAATACAAACTTAACTTAAGAAAGATTCAACACTATATATCAGTGTCACCCCGTTTCTTATATCGTTAAGGTGGAAAGATGGAATTCGAAGATGGACCAAGACCCGTTATCTAAACAGATAAGAATCGTTGGTATAAATAAATGGATGAGAAACGACTGACGCCACAAGCAAAGCTTGATAAGTCAGAATCGAAACTCGTACGAAAGATAGAGAGGAGATAAACTCACTGAAATGAACAATGTTCATAAAAATTCATTCATAAAAATTATGTGTCTATTACGAATAAAAATAGAAAATATTTATAGCCTAAAGCTAGGTAGCCGAATGTTCAAAACATTTTTTTTCAAATCCACTCTCCAGTGTTGTTGCCGTCCACCTCATAGCTTGTTCATGATTCTTGAATTATTCTTCATGTTGTCCACTACACTTTCCTTCAATTTAGCACATGTCTTCAAGATTTTTAAACTTAGCTCATGCTCCAATTCATGTACCAAGCCTCCATGCCGTCCACATAGATGAGTGCTTGTATTATTTTATGCAATCTATAGCTTGTGCCTGTTGGAACACTGGTGCCCCATGGCACAGCAAAATAAAATTCGATCTGGCGATCCAAACCATGAACCCTTGTGTGAGGAACGAATGGGGGTGAAATAAAGGTTTCGAAATTACCAAAACTTCAATCTGAGTAGACAGCGACGCCTTGGCAACAAGAATTTTGATCTACTGTCGAATCAAGCCACAACCTTTTCCGATGTCGGCCTCTACGTAATCCACCCGGTTTGACTATGAACGGAAGAAATCTCCAAAACTGTTTTGGAGGTTTATTTGCTTGACGGCTGCTAGACCTAACAAGCAATCACTTAGGGTTTTCTACTTTTGCTTTGTCTCCTTTTAATACCTTTTATAATGGGTGTCTTTTTCATTGGGCCTTTTATAATTGGTATCCTTTTAATTGGGCCTTTTATAATTGGTATCTCTTGAATGTATTATATAAGATTAAATAAATACAATAAAGTTTTTAACCGAAAATTATAATTACATTAATTATATCCGAAAATTATAATTACATTAATTATAATAAGGATTTCGGTAAATTATATTTATTTAAATTTATATATATGAATCAAATTCATATATTAATAAAATTATGTTATCATTATGTGTACAACATCCTTGTACATATAATATGTTCAATATTTGATTGCCCAATTAAATTAATTCTTTAATTAATTTAATTCATGTGACAACCAAACACAATACCAACTATATTTTATTCCGTTCATTTCAACCATAGGGTGTGACCCTGTAGGTTCTTGCAACGTTAGCAGTAATACTAGAACGATTCTATTGTCACAAACAATTAGTGGCATCTAGCAATGCATCATTGCTACCTAAGTTACAAGAAGTCATGATTCGACATAACCTTTTGTGATTAACCTTTCATGCATTAATCCTTAAGTCCTTTATCTCTGGAACGGATACAAGTCATGGGATAGTCACACTTGCATAGTCCATCCCATGTTTCTTGATATCTTGAGTAGACTATGATATACAAATTAGTATGACATCTCATATCAACTTATTTGAGCATGGCCATGCATTTCTAGTCTCACTCAATCAAGTGGCCTAAGATATTACTCCTATTATGTAGGAGGGACTTATCCTTTATTGATCAACCATATCCCTCTACATAGATTGTGGTATATCCAACATCAGCCTTTATAGAACAACCTGTTACGGTGTACGTTTGACTGTATCAAAATATACAACTCACGATGCTGGGATAATAATGATCTCAAGTCTGAGGATCATATACATATTAATCACTATGAGTAATGTTGTGACAATTACATAATAATCCAAGAAACATACTCATAGCGGGTCAATCCAATATGTTGTTCTCTAACACACATATTCATGCATTGATTTTGACATTCCATATGAATGACAACTCTTTATCATCAATCAACTACATGTTAGTCTTAATGCATTATTGTTGTCCTAGTCAACAATAATACTCGACTAAGGATCTTTTAAGAATAATCATATTATTCTCAAGACATTATTATAAAACAGTTTATTTATACACACAGAAAGAAAAATTGAAATAATAATGACAACGCTTTATATTAATAAACATGGTAAATTAAGTATGTTATTACAACCATCTCATGATTGATTTTTGGGCATACTCTTACAATCTCCCACTAGCACTAAGACCAATCACTCATATATCTAATACCAAGTGACTTAGTGTGACGATCATGCTTCAGCTGTGTCAGAGGCTTGGTCAGGGGATCAGCAATGTTATCATCTGAAGGTACTCTGCATATCTCTACATCTCCTCGATCGATAATCTCTCGAATAAGATGGTAGCGTCTAAGTATATGTTTGGATCGCTGGTGAGAACTGGGTTCTTTAGCTTGTGCAATAGCTCCATTGTTATCACATCAGAGTTCTATAGCATCTGATATGCTAGGCACAACCCCTAGTCCAGTAATGAACTTCTTGATCCAAACCGCTTCCTTTACTGCCTCACTGGCTGCAATATACTCAGCCTCTGTTGCAGAATCGGCTACTGTACTTTGCTTTGAACTCTTCCAGCTCACAGCACCACCATTAAGGCAAAACACAAAACCTGATTGCGATCGAGAATCGTCCTTGTTGGTTTGGAAGCTGGCAACAGTGTAACCTTTTACACTTAACTCTTCCTCACCTCCATATAATAGGAACGTATCCTTAGTTCTTCTTAAGTACTTAAGGATACTCTTGACTATGGTCCAGTGACCTTCACCGGGATCTACTTGATACCTGCTCGTCATACTTAAGGCATACGAGACATCTGGACGGGTACATAACATAGCATACATGATAAATCCAATAGCAGAAGCATATGGAATTTTACTCATACGTTCTCTCTCTTGTGGAGTTGAAGGACACATTTCCTTCGAGAGTGAAATACCATGTCTCATAGGTAGGAATCCTCTTTTAGATTCTTCCATACTGAACCTTTTCAGTACTTTATCTATGTATGTACTTTGGCGTAGACCTAGTAGTCGTCTTGATCTATCTCTATAGATCTTGACTCCTAAGATGTAAGTGGCTTCGCCCAAGTCCTTTATAGAAAAATAACTTCTTAACCAAGTCTTGATAGACTGCAAGGTAGGTATGTCATTTCCCATGATAAGTATGTCATCCACATACAGTACCAAGAATGTGATAGTGCTCCCACTAACTTTCTTGTAAACACATAGTTCATCTTCATTTTTGATAAAACCAAACTCTTTGATTGCATCGTTAAAACGAATATTCCAATTTTGAGAAGCTTGCTTTAATCCATAAATGGATCTTTGTAGCTTACATATCTTTCTAGCATCCTTTGGATTTACAAAACCTTCAGGTTGTGTCATATACACATCCTCTTCAAGTTTCCCGTTAAGGAAAGCTATTTTGACGTCCATCTGCCAGATTTCATAATCATGAAATTTAGCTATGGCGAGCAAGATCCTGATGGATTTAAACATAGCTACAGGAGAAAAGGTTTCATCATAGTCAACACCATGAATTTGGCGAAACCTTTAGCGACTAATCGCCCTTTGTATGTTTGTACATTACCGTCCATGTCAGTTTTCTTTTTGAAAACCCATTTGCACCCTATAGGTTTAACCCCTTCGGGTGGGTCAATCAAAGTCCATACTTGGTTTTCATACATGGAATCCATCTCAGATCTCATGGCCTCAAGCCATTTCTCAGAGTCTGGGCTCGTCACCATTTCTTGATAAGTCTTAGGCTCATCTTGATCTATAAGAAGAACGTCACCATGCGTTGTAATGAGAAATCCATATCTCTCAGGTGCACGACGTTCTCTTAAAGATCTGCGCGGTGGTTGTATTTCTACAACAGTTGTTTGTTCCTCAATTTCTTGTGGAATTCGCTTTTGTTCAATCTCTGGTTCAGTGGTATCTTGTGATTCTCGAACTTCTTCAAGTTCAATCTTTCTCCCACTTCTTTTTCTAGAAGTAAATTCTCTCTCTAGGAAGACACCAGTCCGAGCAACAAACGTTTTGTTCTCAGTGGGATTAAAGAAATAATATCCTTTGGTTTCTTTTGGATACCCCACAAAAATACACCTTTCAGATTTGGGTTCAAGCTTAGTAGACGTCTGACATTTAACATAAGCTTCACAACCCCAAATTTTCATAAAAGACATACTAGGACGTTTCCCAGTCCACATCTCATATGGTGTCTTTTGAACCGATTTAGATGGAACACGATTTAGTGTGAAACCAGCTGTCTCAAGTGCATGTCCCCAAAAGGAAGTCGGTAGATCAGCATGACTCATCATGGATCGAACCATGTCTAACAAAGTTTGATTTCTTCTCCCAGATACTCCATTCCATTGAAGAGTACCAGGAGGAGTAAGTTGTGAGACAATCCCACATTCTTTCAAAAGATCATCAAACTCTAGGCTCAAATATTCTCCACCTCGATCAGATCGAAGTGACTTGATAGTTTTGCCCAGTTGATTTTGTACTTCATTTTTGAATTCCTTGAACTTTTCAAGGGACTCAGATTTATGGCGCATGAGATAAACATATCCATATCTACTAAAATCATCAGTGAAAGTAATGAAGTAGTGAAATCCACCTCTGGCCTGTGTATTTATTGGTCCACATACATCAGAATGTATTAGGCCCAATAAATCACTAGCTCGTTCACTTTTTCCAGTAAAAGGAGATTTAGTCATTTTTCCCAATAAGCAAGATTCACATACTTCAAATTGTTCAAAAACAAATGAATTCAAAAGACCATCTTTATGGGCATTTCTCACTTATGTGGCCCAAACGACAATGCCAAAGAGAAGTTTGATTTGAGTCATTTATTTTAGATCTTTTAGTATTTATGTTGTAAATGGGATTCGTTTGATCTAAAATATAGAGGCCATTAATCAATTGTGCCAAACCATAGAAAACATTATTGAGATAAAATGAACAACAATTATTCTTAATAATTATCTCAAAACCAAAACAAGAAATTGAAATAATGTTTTTAGTCAAACTGGGCACAAAATAACAATCCTCTAAACATAAATCAAGTCCACTAGGCAAAGATAAAGTATATGTTCCCACAGCTAATGTAGCAACTTTTGCTCCATTTCCAACTCGTAGGTCCATATCTCCTCTAGCCAGAGTCCTACTCCTTTGTAGTCCCTGTACAGAAGTACAAACATGAGAACCACAACCAGTATCTAATACCCAAGAAGTAGTAGTTGATAAATTAATATCAATAACATAAATACCTGAAGCAGACATTCCGCTTGCTTTAGCCTTCTTGACTTCCTCAAGATAGACAGGACAGTTCCGTTTCCAATGTCCAGTCACACCACAATGAAAGCAGTTTCCTTCCTTAGACACCCCATCTTTAGGTTTCAGTGTAGCCTTTCCTTTTCCAAGTTTGGGCTTACCTTTGCCCTTAGGCTTTGTTTGAACTTTGGCCTTTCCCTTGCCCTTGTTGTTACGGACCATCAGTATGGGCTTGGGTCCAACCTTTTTCAAGTTGCCTTCAGCAGTTCGTAACATACTGAGCAATTGTGGTAGAGTCTTGTCAATTTCATTCATATTGAAATTGAGGACAAACTGGCTGTAGCTATCCGGTAACGATTGTAAAATAACATCAGTGGCCAACTCTTGGCTCAATGGAAACCCAAGCTTAGACAAGCTTTCAATATAGCCAATCATCTTAAGGACATGAGGTCCTACTGGGCTTCCTTCAGCCAACTTACATTGGAATAGGGCCTTAGAGATATCAAACCTCTCTTGCCGTGCTTGCCCCTGATAAAGTTCTTTCAGGTGCTCGATCATATCATAAGCAACCATGTCCTCATGTTGCTTCTGAAGTTCAGGATTCATAGTGGCAAGCATAAGACATCCAACATCTATCATGTCATCGAGATACTTCTTGTAAGCATCTCTATCAGTCCTCGAGGCATTAGCGGGTGGTTCATTAGGAAGTGGTTGTTCAATGACATATAATTTCCGTTCTTGTTTAAGGACAATCCTCAAGTTACGGAACCAATCAAGAAACTTCAAACCATTCAATTTGTCCTTTTCAAGGACCGATCGCAATGAGAGTGTGCTAGTATTTGCAGCCATAATATATCTACAACAATTAAATATGCATGTGAGTAAATTTACCAATTTTATATCAATCATTAAAAAGACTTTATTAAATGATATTCCCACTATTTTATTTCAAAATTAATAACCCTCGTATATTAATTTCGGAAAAACTTTCTCAAAAGTATTTCTAGTAGGTTAAGGATCCATATTTCACCACCTCTTAAGTTAGCTTTGGCTTTACTCTTAAGATTATGGTTATTTAGGTAAGCAACATTTGCTAATTACATCATATGTAACTCCTAATATTTGGTGAACAACTCTTGTTCTAATCATCTTATGATTTATCCAATTTAGTTGCCTCTAGGTTTCTAATCCTATTAGAGTAACCTAGTTAAGTCATTAACCAATTTTTTTTAACCATCGAATATCACTTGTTTATTCTTCGCGTTTAACCAAGATAAATACTAGTACTTTGCTTTGGCAGAACCTACATAGTATTGATCGAGGCCTTAACGAGGGCAAAATTGGAAGGCCATGTTGACTTAATATTTTAATAGAGGGATTTTATTAAGGTTGTTGCATCTCACCAATTATGGTCTACTTTAGCCCATTTAGTCTTCTAATCGATCTCATCAATTAATAGGGTTTATTATCATCAAGTTTTAATATATATATATATATATATATATATAATTGGCATGCTTTAGACATCCATAGCATCTCATACATGAATAAATAAAGCAATAAATAAATGCAATAGTTATAGCCCATAAACTAAGGTGGTTCAACCCAAGCCAATGGGAAAACCAAAAAGAAATGTAAAGGTGTAAGCCATTTCACAAGCTATCAATCCACAATAATTGTCCCACCTTCCTTCTCGTTTGGCCCACAGCAACTCTTGCAAATTACAGTATGCAGAAACTCGTTTTACATATGAGGGAATAAGATGAGAAGAGAAATACAAGAGAATAGTAGTAAGGCATGACACGCAGGCCGTATTTATAAAAAAATACAACCTTTTATCGAATGGGTCATTGGGCTATAACTATGCATTTCAAACATCGTGCATGTCAAAAATAGCATACATAATTCAATTTTTTTGCTAAGGTGAATTATAAAATATCCTTTTATCAACAGAATCGTGTCTTTAGGATTTTAATCCTTGAGGTTTCATATCGGAACAACCCTTGTTCCGATAGCCAGTTAACTCTTACTAGAAACTGTAAATACCAGCATCGTATTATTGTAGATTTGTTATAGTTAACAATAATAACATAAAATCGAATAGGCCACAACACCATGATTAACATCTAATCAATTATCGAAAGGAACAACTATCATGTTATGCTTAAACGATTTAAACAATCGAAAATACAACAAAATCAAAACATGGATCTCATACAATTGCATCACCCAAGTATTTAAACCTGAGTTCGTATCACACAAGTGGCTCTGATACCACTGTTGGAACGCCGGTGCCCCATGGCCCAGCAAAATAAAATTAGATCCGGCGATCCAAACCATGAATCCATGTGTGAGGAATGAATCGGGGTGAAATAAAGGTTTCGAAATTACCAAAACTTCAATCTGAGTAGACAGCGACGCCTTGGCAACAAGAGTTTTGATCTACTATCGAATCAAGCCACAACCTTTTCCGATGTCGGCCTCTACGTAATCCACCCGGTTTGATTATGAACGGAAGAAATCTCCAAAATTGTTTTGGAGGTTTATTTGCTTGACGGCTGCTAGACCTAACAAGCAATCACTTAGGGTTTTCTACTTTTGCTTTGTCTCCTTTTAATACCTTTTATAATGGGTGTCTTTTTCATTGGGCCTTTTATAATTGGTATCCTTTTAATTGGGCCTTTTATAATTGGTATCTCTTGAATGTATTATAAGATTAAATAAATACAATAAAGTTTTTAACCGAAAATTATAATTACATTAATTATAATAAGGATTTCGGTAAACTATATTTATTTAAATTTATATATATGAATCAAATTCATATATTAATAAAATTATGTTATCATTATGTGTACAACATCCTTGTACATATAATATGTTCAATATTTGATTGCCCGATTAAATTAATTCTTTAATTAATTTAATTCATGTGACAACCAAACACAATACCAACTATATTTTATTCCGTTCATTTCAACCATAGGGTGTGACCCTATAGGTTCTTGAAACGTTAGCAGTAATACTAGAAGGATTCTATTGTCACAAACAATGAGTCGCATCTAGCAATGCATCATTGCTACCTAAGTTACAAGAAGTCATGATTCGACATAACCTTTTGTGATTAACCTTTCATGCATTAATCCTTAAGTCCTTTATCTCTGGAACGGATACAAGTCATGGGATAGTCACACTTGAATAGTCCATCCCATGTTCCTTGATATCTTGAGTGGACTATGATATACAAATTAGTATGACATCTCATATCAACTTATTTGAGCATGGCCATGCATTTCTAGTCTCACTCAATCAAGTGGCCTAAGATATTACTCCTATTATGTAGGAGGGACTTATCCTTTATTGATCAACCATATCCCTCTACATAGATTGTGGTATATCTAACATCATCCTTTATAGAACAACCTGTTACGGTGTACGTTTGACTGTATCAAAATATACAACTCACGATGCTGGGATAATAATGATCTCAAGTCTGAGGATCATATACATATTAATCACTATGAGTAATGTTATGATAATTACATAATAATCCAAGAAACATACTCATAGTGGGTCAATCCAATATGTTGTTCTCTAACACACATATTCATGCATTGATTTTGACACTCCATATCAATGACAACTCTTTATCATCAATCAACTACATGTTAGTCTTAATGCATTATTGTTGTCCTAGTCAACAATAATACTCGACTAAGGATCTTTTAAGACTAATCATATTATTCTCAGGACATTATTATAAAACAGTTTATTTATACACACAGAAAGAAAAACTGAAATAATAATGACAACGCTTTATATTAATAAACATGGTAAATTAAGTATGTTATTACAACCATCTCATGATTGATCTTTGGGCATACTCTTACAGTGCCATCTATGCATAAAATATCCCTTCATTGCCGTCCCTTTACTAAGCTCCCATTATCTTGATTTTAAAATTTCAAGGACCCATGATATTCCTTCATGCCGTCACTTGCTCATGGTTGTGCTTATCATACTTTATTTAATTTCAAGCTTCCAACAAGCTTTATTTTATTCAAGTGCCGTCCATGCATTAATCACACACTTGCACACTTTTGTTTATTCAATCCTATTTGCCGTCCATATGATGAATGCGGCATTGTATATTTTAATTCCACCCAAGCATGCTTCAATATTTTAGTCATCCCAAAGCTCCATTTGTTGTTTCTTTAATTCAAGGCTCCCACTTGTGCCATCCAAGCATAGTCATTTAAAAATCATTTCATGACTTTGCTTTGTATTATTTAATTCCATCCATTATGCTCTATTCTTGTGCCGTCCAAGCACATATATTCCCTCAAACAAAAACTTTATTCAATGCCCATAATTCCTCCATGATTTTATCTTCATTTGCTCCGTGCATTTAAAAGTCAAAATCTTCCATGCAATTGCCGCATGCTAATGGTCTGCCTGTCACTTTCAATTGCCATTGCCCAAGTGATTCACATGCTTGAAGAGCCGATTGTCCTACTTAAAAACCATCCACATGCAGCAACTTGAAGAGCTTCATAGTGTGGCCGAATATCCCTATTGCATCATAGAAGCGCAATAATTAGAATTAACCCATTGGCTCATAAAATTAGCAACAGACATCTAGACATATTAACTCGGTAATCACTAATTAATTAATTAGTGACACATATTTATTGTCACAAACTAAAGCACGAAAGAAGACAAATTAATTAAAGCTTGGACAAATTAATTTAGTCAATAATTAAATTATTAGGCCGCATTAATTTGCTGTAGGAAATAATTAATTTGAAGATGCAATTTATTTAAAACATTAAATTAAAAACAATCAGCTCAATGAGCTAGAGTGAGCTTGAGTGAGCTCAAATTGAGCTCATTTGGCTCGATTTGGAAGTGCACCAAAGTGCATATCAGCTTTTCGGCACTTGGGGCATGGAATTTGAGTTCCAAACATCTGAAAATTGTTGGTGCCCCGGGCGTGCTCGTATCACCCACCATATCACAAGCTTAATGTATACACTCATTAGCTTGTTCCCCTACACTTAGCATCATAATATCACATAAACAACACATTACAACCTCTTAATCAATTACTGGTAGTCAAATTACTCGGTGGTTCCGGACTTAGCTCACCATCAGTCTTTATTAGGGTGGTATCGCACATAGCCCACCAAAAGGGTTAGTTACAGTGGTATCGCACATAGCCCACCAGATGATAAATAAACAATGGTATCACACATAACCCAACTTAATTAAGCAACAAGGTGGTATCGCACTTAGCCCACCATCAAATGCTGTCATGACATGTTCATATGACTATTTCATCATTCATACAATAATTACTCAATGACTACCACATTCGATCCACTTGAACCACACATGTTCTTAATCATACTATACACCAATTAGCAATATAATGTGTATAAGGAAAATGCATTGTTTGCACATAAACTTATCTCGATACAAAACATGTAAATTTGGAGTTTAATCCAAAACCTTGCCTTTCTCCCGGTCAAGGTTGATTCCATGTTCTTCTTGATCTATAATGATAAAATTCATTCATTTAGATCATCCTATGATTACAATACATCAAAATCTACACTCAGGCAAAAATGACCATTTTGCCCTTGTATTATGGCAAAATTACGATTTTGCCTCTAGGCTCCTAAATTATTTTTTAACACATTTTCTCAATAAACAAGCCTAGTTGAACATTTATCTCTCTTATAACTACTCAAAATTCCAACTATTTCATGCATTTATGACACAATTTAAAGCTTTGCATTCAAGTCCTAATTAGGTGTTTTCATGCTAATACCTTTCACAAAAGTTATTTTTCATCTCCCTAACTTTCATCTTCTTCCATAGAAACTCAGCTAACAACATGAACACTCTCATGACAAGTCCCTAGACTTTCAACCATATCTCAAACTAGTCCCCTCATTAGTTAGCTTAACCTTTGAGGACTCCAAAAGTACAAAAATTATCAAATAACACCACCAAAATCACTTACTTGTAGGGAGAATTGTGTGGCTAAAAGTTTGAACCCCCAAGAGCTCTATTTTTTCTTCAATTTTCAGTGGAAAGAGATGAGTGAATAGTGAAAGATGATAATTTTTCTTTTTACCATATTTTATTCATCTTTTCCCACCTAATTTCACCCAATTTTGACCAAAATTAAAAATCTTGTCCCCCTAACCCCTACATGGCCGACCATCACTTGTTAAGTAGCCTAATTGTACTTTAAAGACCCCAAAATTTCATTCTATAACTATTAGATACCTCTACCTTATAAAATAGAACTTTTGCATCTTATGCGATTTAGTGCTTTTTCACAACTAAGCACGCTATTGCTAAAATTAAAGCACCAAAATTTCTACATAACCATATTTTAATGCTATAACACATAAAATAGCATTGAATAATTTTCCTTATCCTCGGCTTAATGGTTTTGAAACCACTGGTCTGACTAGCCCTAAAATCGGGCTATTACAACTCTCCCCCCTTTAGAGATTTTCACCCTCGAAAATCTTACCGGTAAAAAGGTTTGGATACTGCTCTCTCATGGTTTCTTCCGGTTCCCATGTAGCTTCTTCCATACCGTGTTTTTGCCATAACACTTTTACTAAGTCTATGTCATTGTTTCTCAACCGTTTCACCTCTCGAGCCAAGATTTTAATCGGCTCCTCCTCATATGTCATATCCAGTTGTATCTCAATTTTTGTTGGAGGAACTACATGCGAAGGATTGGAGCGAGAATGCCTTAACATCAATACATGGAACACATTGTATATTTTCTCTAACTCTACAGGCAAAGCCAACCGATATGCCACTGGCCCAATCCTTTCGGTAATTTCATAAGGCCCTATAAATCTCGGACTCAATTTACCCTTCCGACCAAATCTCACTATTTTCTTCCACGGAGACACTTTCAGAAATACCTTGTCGCCCACTTGAAACTCAATTTCCTTTCTTTTCAAATCAGCGTATGACTTTTATCGGTCTGAAGCAGCTTTCAGACTATCCCGAATCACTTTCACTTTTTCCTCGATCTCTTTAACCAAATCAACCCCATGAATTTGCTTCTCACTCAGCTCGGTCCAATACAAGGGAGTCCGACACTTAAGACCATACAAGGCTTCATACGGTGCCGTCCGTATACTCGACTGATAACTGTTATTGTAAGCAAATTCGACCAAGGGTAGGTATCTTTCTCAATTACCTTCAAACTCTAACATATAGCATCGGAGCATATCCTCAAGAACTTGGATTACTCTCTCAGATTGACCATCAGTTTAAGGATGGAATACAGTGCTAAAATTCAATCTTGTACCCAAGGCCTCCTGCAACTTCTTCCAAAACCTTGAAGTAAATCTTGGGTCTCTATCCGAGATAATAGATATAGGCACTCCATGTAATCTTACTACCTCCGCAACATACAACTCGGCTAACTTTTCCAGCGAATAATCAATACGCACTGGTATAAAGTGAGCCGACTTCGTTAATCTATCAACGATAACCCACACAGCATCTTTCTTTTTCGAAGTCTTAGGCAAGCCCGTAACAAAATCCATGGCAATCTGATCCCACTTCCACTCGGGAACCATCACTGGTTGGAGTAATCCCGAAGGCACTTGATGTTCAGCCTTCACTTATTGACAAATTAAACATCTTGTTACATACTCAGAGATGTCCCTTTTCATTCCCGGCCACCAATAGAATTTCTTCAGGTCATTGTACATTTTCGTATTGCCCGGATGTATTAACAAATAACTACTATGTGCTTCATTTAATATCTTTCGAATCAACTCACCATCTTTAGGGACACAAATCCTGTCATGGAACATTAAACAACCATCTAAACTCACCCGAAATTCAGTATCATTCTCCGATTCGCACTTAACTTTCTTAGCTTGAAGCTCATTATAATTCCTTTGAGCCTCATATACTTGCTGAACAAATAGTGGCCTAATTCTCAGTTCGGCCAATATAGCACCATCATCAGATAATGACAAATTTGTGTTTATAGCTCTCAAAGCGTACAAGGATTTTCGACTCAGAGCATCCGCAACTATATTCGCTTTCCCCGGATGGTAATCAATCGCTAACTCATAGTCCTTCAATAACTCAAGCCACCACCGTTATTGCAAATTCAAATCCTTTTGATCCATCAAATACTTAAAACTCTTATGGTCCGTGAAGACTCGACATTTCTCTCCATACAAATAATGTCGCCAAATCTTTAACGCGAAAACAATAGCGGCCAACTCCAAATCATAAGTCGGATAATTCTTCTCGTGCGGTTTTAACTGTCTCGAGGCGTAAGCGATTACCTTACCCTCTTGCATTAACACACAGTCGAGACCATTTAACGACATGTCACTGTAGACTACAAACTCTTTGCCCGGCTCAGGTTGCACTAAAATCGGTGCCTCCGTCAACAATGTTTTCAATCTCTCAAAACTCTGTTGGCACTTTTCAGTCCATTCAAACTTAACATCCTTGTGTAACAGTTTTGTCATCGGGGTAGCAATCATGGAGAATCCCTTCACAAACCGCCTATAGTACCCCGCTAAACCCAAAAAGCTTCTGACTTTTGACATGTTCTTCAGCAGTTTCCACTCTACAATAGTTGAGATTTTTCCAAGATCAACTCTAATACCCTCGTCCGACACAATGTGTCCTAGGAATCCTACCTCTCGGAGCCAAAACTCACTCTTACTAAATTTAGCATATAATTGCCTGTCTCTTAAAGTCTGTAAGATAGTTCTCAGATGTTCCGCATGATCACTCTCATCTCGAGAATAAACCAATATGCCATCAATAAAGACAACCACAAACTTGTCCAAATACGGTCGGAAGGCATGGTTCATTAAGTACATAAAAACTGCAGGAGCATTTGTTAAACCGAACGGCATGACTAGAAACTTATAATGGCCATACCTTGTCTAGAATGCCGTTTTCAGCATGTCTTGCTCCTTAACCCTCAACTGGTAATAACTGGACCTCAGGTCAATCTTGGAGAACATCGTAGCTCCCTTTAGTTGATCGAATAGATCATCTGTCCTTGGTAAAGGATACTTATTTTTCACAGTGACTTTGTTGAGCTGTCTATAGTCTATACACAATCTCATCGACCCAGCCTTCTTCTTTATAAAAAGTACCGGAGCACCCCACGGTGAATAGCTAGGTCTTGCAAAACCCTTATCTGTTAACTCTTGCAACTGAACCTTCAGTTCTTTCAACTCTAGTGGGGCCATCCTATACGGAGCAACTGAAATAGGTGCCGTTCTCGGAATTAACTCAATTCCAAACTCGACCTCTCTAACTGGAGGTAATCCGGGTAACTCTTCCAGGAATACATCTGGATACTCACATACAACCAGCATTGTTTCAATCCTTGCTTCAGACTCTTGAGTGTTCAGTACAAAAGCGAGATATGACTCACATCCTTTTCTCAGATATTTCTCAGCCACCAAGGAAGAGATCATCATCGGTAAATTATCTGACCCACCTGATTCAACCCGAATAACATCTCCATTTTCACATTTCAATTCGATAAATTTACTACCACAGTTCACTAAAACACTATGGGTAGTTAACCAATCCATACCTAGAATCAAATCAAAATCATCAAACTACAATAACATAAGGTTTTCTGGAAAACAGTGACCCCTAATTGTCAAATGACAATTCCTACATACCTTGTCAACTAACACATGTTTTCTTAACGGGTTTGACACCTTAGTAGACTCAACAGTCATACTCAAACTAGATGCCAATCTCATACAAATATAAGAATGAGTTGACCGTGGGTCAATCAAAGTAATAACAAAGGTGTCACGAAGAGAAAAATTACCCGTTATTACATCTGGCGATGATGCCTCTTCTCGAGCGCGAATAGCATAGGTCTTTGCTGGCGCCCGACCCTCTGGCCTTACAGTAGAGTCTCGTGATACACTTCTACCACTAGTCCCACCTCCCAAGTTCTTTTGTGGCCTACCTCTGGAGGATACACTGCTTGATCTTACCTCTTGCTTCTTCTCCTTGTCATCTCTTTCAGGGCAGTTTTAGATGAAATGGTCGGGGAACCATATTTGTAGCAATTCTGGTTGTTTCCCCAACACTCCCCAGCGTGATGTCTGCCACAACGTGGGCACTCCAGTTTGGACTTTAGATTGCCCATACTTGCCATCGAGGTGGCCTGAACTCTTGAACCTGAATACGTGTTGCCTCGCTCTCTTTGCGAAAATCCAACTGATGCAGTCATCCGATGGTTTAGTTCCTTGGACCTCTTCGATTGAGCTTGGTAGGATTTACTCATTGGCCTATTTCTTGCATCCCGAGCCTCACTCACAGCCCTTCCTCTTTTCCTTACTCAATTCTTTGGCCTTAATAACCCTATCCACCAGTACTACAAATTTTTTTAGTTCTAAAATCCCGACTAAGAGTCTGACATCCTCATTCAGCCCATCTTCAAACCTCTTGTACAAAATGGCTTCTGTGGACATGCACTCTTGTGCGTACTTACTGAGGCTAACAAATTCGCGCTCATATTCTGCCACAGTCATTTTTCCTTGCTTTAACTCAAGGAATTCCTTCCATTTCTGGTCCACAAACCGTTGACTTATATACTTCTTTCAAAACTCTTCCAAAAAGAAGTCCCACGTCACTCTCTTCTTCAGGACCACCGATGTCAATGTTTCCCACCAATGGTATATCGAGTCCCTCAGCAAGGACACGGCACATTTTAAGCTCTCATCAGGTGTACAGGAGAGTTCATCAAATACTCTCATCGAGTTCTCAAGCCAGAACTCTGCCCTCTCAGGGTCATCAACTATATTACCTCGAAATTCCTCTGCCCCTTGCTTCCGAATTTTGTCTACTGGGGGCTTAGTTGTCCTCACTAATTCTATACCTTGAGGAGCCATAGGAACTAGTTGAGGTATAGGAGGATGAGCATTGGGGTTTGCGCGTACAAACTCAGTGTACCAGTTACTTATCATTTGGAGAAAAGGCTTCCCGAGCCTCTTCTTCTTGACCCCTAGTCTCGGGTCCACTCTGAACCGGCACGGTCCCTTGTGCGGGAGCTGGCACATTGCTAGCTGCATCATCAGCAGCTGATTGATTGGGATCCATATACTATATAATAACAAAGTTTAGAATCATCAGAAGCCACCACACTATCATTATGCACTTATGGCATGTATAGCTAGACTCTCACACATGCTACGGTAGTTCGAGAATTGACTAAACCATAGCTCTAATACCACTAAATGTAACACCCCTTACCCATTTTCTATACTGGGACCGGGCACGGGGCATTACCATGCTTAACTCGAACAATTATACAACTCTCGGCTATAAAACTCATTACAAATTTAAACTCTTCCATCCATGTGTCTATCATTCTTATAATGGACCTACGAGGCCCTAGACATACTTCTAAAAAGTTTCGGGAAAATTTGAAAACTTTTCTGCACTTAAGGAAATTTTTCCTGAGCAGGGGCTACAAGCCCGTTAGGGAGATGGCACGCCCGTGGTCGACACTGACTTGAATCACACGACCTAGACACACGCCCATAGGGCTGGCCCATGGTCCCCTCTGATTAATCCACACGGCCTAGGCACGCCCATGTGCTTCAACCGTGTGACAATTCAAATTCCAATTTCAAGATGCAGACCTCACACGGCCTGAGCACACGCCCATGAACTGGCCGTATGTCACACACGGCCTAAACAAACGCCCGTGTGCCTACCCATGTGGACAAGAACAAGGCTATTTGCCAAGCTTTTTGCACCCCTCTTGTAACAGTCCAAAGATGACCCTAATCGGAACAGTGGTTTCCAGACCACAAATCTGAGTCCAAATAAAATTTTAATATTATTTTCTGTGTTGTTGATAAGTGAGTTAACATGTGTTAAATTTCGGAGAATTTATTAGCTTGTTTGTGTGTTAAATTTGACTAAAGAACTAAATTACAAAATTGTTAAAAGTGACCTTTTTAATTGATTATGTGCTAAATTGTGATGGCTTTATTAAGGTGAGGTCCTTAAAGGACAATTGATCCAATGTTACTAAAGTGGACGGCATATGTGCGAAAATTAGATGAAATTTTTGTTTTTATAATAATATGTTTTTAGGTGATAATTAAACAAATATTACTTTTACATATTAAGACATAAAATAATGAAACAAAGTGGAAAGAAAGAGAACAAACCTTGTTCTTCTTCTTGGCTGAATGTGGGAGGAAGAAAACTCTATTGTTGAAGCTTAAATTTTGGCTACTTGGAGCTTAATTTGGGGTATGTATTTTGCTTAGTTTTTAATAATTTTTACATTTTTGGAATTGTTGCTTTGAATGCTATACAACCCATGTGGTAATTTTTGAGATTTTGGCACAATAAGATTCGGCTATGGTTGCATATGCATGGCATGAAATGATTGATGGTAGATTATTAATAGTATGTGTTAAATCATCATTTTTAGAATTAGAAGTTTTGGTGAAATTGAGTGTTAGGAACTAATTTGAAAAAAAATAAATTCTTGAAGGACTAAAACATGAAATAAATGAAAGAAATGGACTTGTATAGTCCCTATACACATACGGCCCTAAGGGGTAATAGGGGAATTTTGTGTATTTTGTGTTTTGTGCAATTAGTACTAAAATGCAAAAATGTGAAATAGTAGGGGTAAAACGGTAAATTGTTCATTTATGTGTTTGGGGACTAAATTGAAATGAAATGAACTTGAATGAGCTGAATTTTAATGTGTTTAGATCAAGAACAAAGAAAATTGGATTTGGATCGGGGAAAATCAAAAATTATCGAATAGCCAGTTTACGCGGTTCGTCGACGGTCGAGGTAAGTCTTTAAGCGAACATATGTTAAAAGATTATTTATGAATCAAATGAATGATGAAATTGGTATAATTATAGTATTAAACCATGTGCTGGCCGAATGTGATGATATTGAATTGGATTGCTTGTAGTTTTATTTAATGTGATGTGAATAAGTGCATTTGGTTTGAGATATGATTATGGAATGTGAAATGAAAGATTAATTATATTGATAATCGAGCTTCGAGCCTAGCAGACCTCGTGCCGGTGATCAATTCGGGCTATAAGCCTAGCAGGCCTAGTGCTGGTGACTTATTTCAGGCTTAAAAGCCTAGCAGGCCTTGTGCCGATGTTACATATCGGGCTTTGATGCCTAGCAGGCTTGATGCCGGTGATGCATTTAAATGGAGAAGCCTCAAATTGTTCAAGGTGAATTATAGTCAATGCATCGGTTAAAAGCTCGGGTAAACATAAGTTCCTTTACAGTTACCGAGAGTAAGGTAAGTTGTGTTTAATACTACTTGAATTTGGATAATACAATAAGAATGGTGTTATGTATAAATGAGCTTATGAAAGATGTGCTGGAATATTATACGATTGAAGTTGAGTTTACTAGTGTTATTTTGGTAAATTCGGTTACTAATAGAAATGTTAAAAGTGATAAAATTTTGTGTGTGATAACATGGTTGATATGAATGTGGTATTTATATGAATTGAGGCAATGTGATTCGTGTAGTACATTTACCTTGTATTTTGAAGAGCTACAAATTTATGGTAAAGAAGTAAACTTATCTAAGTTAATGAATTGTGGTATTCGGCCTTGTATGAATTCAGATATCGAATTGTTTATTTTCCAATGTCATTTATATCAATTAAAAAAATATACAAGTGTTTGAATGTGGTATTTTATTTGCTTAGAACTTACTAAGCTAGTGAGCTTATTCCGCATGTGTTTTTGTTTTGTTTTATAGATTTAAATCAAGCTACGGGCTCCAAGGATTGTCAGAGGAAATAACCACACTATCATCTTTTTGGTACTCTTTTCGTTTGGTTCTTGGATAAAGGCATGTATAGGATTTTATTAAGGTCCATGTTGGGGTTGAATACCTTGTCCTTGTATATATTTTGGCCATGCGAATGTGGCTTATATCTTTTGTTGTGTGGAATTTAGACATATGGTTTTAAATGATAAATGGTGTATATATTATGTCATCGATGTATTAGATGTGTGGATTTTGGCTAATTTATGTTCGGCTAAGGTATATGTGCTCATAATAGGTATAGAATGGTTTGGTTAGTAATGGCATTATGAACTAAGTTATTATTTTGATACTATATATACATACGAGCTTGAGCATGAATATTTGGTTTGAAGTAATTAGTATAGATCAAATAAGTCCTCCTATAATTTAATAAAGTGTTTTGTGGTGACTGATGAGTAATGTTTATAATGTATGGAAAATTTCGGTTTAATAAGGTACAAGCATTATACATGTATTTACACATGTGTGTCTTGTCAACTTAGCCAAGAAGATATGCGTTTAAATGATAAGTATTGAGAGAGCAATTTTGGTCATATGCTAATATCTTTATTGCAAGTATAATTGGCTTCTTTAAGTGAGTAAGTATAAGATACTAGTAAAATGTAATATGAAATGTTTAGTTTATTCTTGTTTATGCTTGTGCCATATGTGATTTAGTTTTAATAGGTCAAGTACATTTCATGCATGAGTAATTATTTGCTTATAGGTGCATCATTACTTGATTATAATTCATTGCAATTTAGCGAACTTGTTCGGTTAATCTATAGTGTAATAGTGTCGCATATACGAAAGGTTTGACAACAGAGTGCTACAAATTTTGTATGTTTTAATAGACTTAGTATATTTATAGGATGAATGGTAAATACGTGATCAGATATTAAATGATATATATATATATATATATATGAGTCGATTCAAATTCTTGGAATATACAATTATGATTAAAATTTCTGTTATTTTGATTTAAGTATAAGTTGCGATAAATGACACGATGAACTGAGTTGGGTTTAGTAATGCCTCGAAATCCTTAGTCAGGCGACGGATACGGGCTAGGGGTGTTAAATTTTATTGGTATCAGAGCTTACGGTTTAGTCGATTCTAGGACTACCGTAGCGTGTGAGAGTCTAGCTATACATGCCTTTTATTGTGTATATGATAGTGTGGTGTCTTCTGACATTTCAAATTGTGTTATCTATAGTAAATGGATTCTGATCCCGAGAGAGCCGTAGCAGATGATGTAGAGAGTGTAGCGCCTAATTGCGCACGCGGATCAGCGCTGGTAGACTCTCGACTAGTTTTGGGTAGCCACGAAAGGGAGGCTAAACAAGCCTTCTACCAGATGATGAATGAATGGTTTACCCAGTTTGTTCAGAATAACCCGGCTGTACAACAACCTCCACCCCCGAATAATCCAACTCTGGTGCCTTCAGCACCTCCGATGATAGATCCGATGAGATCTAGTAGGCCTCTAGTTGATAAAATTAGGAAACATGGGGCCGAAGAATTTAAGGCTAATGACGATGATGACGCAGAGCGAGCTGAGTTGTGGCTCAATAACACTATTCGGGGTACTTGATGAATTATCCTGTACTCCAGAAGAATGCTAGAAATGTGCTATATCATTACTTCGGGACACTGCATATCACTGGTGGAATACACTAGTATAAGTAGTCCCAAAAGAAAAAGTGACTTGGGACTTCTTTCAGATCGAGTTCCGTAAGAAATACATTAGTTAGAGATTCATCGATCAGAAACGAAAAGAATTTCTTGAACTGAAACAGGGGCGAATGACGATGACAGAATATGAACGGAAATTTGTCAGACTCAGCAGATATGCTAGAGAGTGTGTTTCTACTGAAGCCATTATGTGCAAAAGATTTGAAGACGGTCTGAATGAAGACATAAAGTTGCTAGTCGGCATTCTTGAAATCAAAGAGTTTGTGGTACTAGTCGAGCAGGCTTGTAAAGCTGAAGAGCTCGGAAAGGAGAAAAGACAAGCTGAAATAGAAGTTAGAGACACTCGTAAGAGATCAACGAGTAAGACTTACCATTCAGTGCCTAAGAAGTTCAGAGATGACTCCAGCCGACATAAAGCTACTACAAATTACTCTAGACGAGATCGACATCCAGTGAGTTCTCGAGCCACTTCGATGGCTAGTGTTGGCAATGTGCAGCAGGACCGGGTCGAGTGCAAGCATTGTGGAAAATGGCATTCTGGGAGTTGCAGATTCCGCAATTGGTCGTGTTTTAAATGTGGATCGTCAGATCATTTTATTCGAGAATGCCCGATGTTAGCTGAGCAAAATACTACTCAGAACACTAAACTGAGCAATACGTCAGCACGCGGTAGACCATCCAGACATTCGGGAAAAACAGGTGGTAGTCAGAAGGAACAAAAGATACAGCAGTTCGATCAGAGGCTCGAGCACCTGCTAGAGCATATGCTATGCGTACCAAAGAGGATGCTTCTTCTCCAGATGTTATTACCGGTACTTTCACACTTTATGATACTACTGTGATTGCATTGATTGATCCTGATTCGACTCATTCATATGTGTGTAAAACTTTAGTATCCAGTAGGACTCTGCCTATTGAGTCTACTGAGTTTGTGATTCGTGTGTCAAACCCTTTGGGTAGATGTGTTCTCGTTGACAAAGTGTGTAAAAGTTGCCCGCTGATGATTTGGGATTCCTGCTTTCCAGCTGATTTAATGTTGTTGCCTTTCAACGAGTTCGATATAATCTTGGGAATGGATTGGTTAACTTTGCATGATGCAGTAGTGACTTGCAAAAGAAAGATGATTGATTTGAGATGTCAGAACGGTGAGATCATCCGGGTTGAATCAAATGATCTGAATGGGTTGCCTACAGTGATATCCTCTGTGCTAGCTCGGAAGTATGTGAGAAAAGGATGTGAAGCTTATTTACCTTATGTGTTGGATAATAAAGTGTCTGAAAAATAGATTGAATTTGTACCGGTTGTGGGTGAATACCCAGATGTGTTTCCTGAAGAATTACTGAGTTTACCACCAGTACGAGAGATTGAGTTTGGGATTGAATTAATACCGGGGACGACTCCAATCTTGATAGCTCCGTATTGGATGGCACCTACTGAGTTGAAAGAGTTGAAAGCACAGTTGCAAGAGTTGACAGAAAAGGGTTTTGCACGACCGAGTTTCTCTCCTTGGGGTGCACCAGTTCTTTTTGTGAAAAAGAAAGACGGAACGATGCGAATGTGTATTGATTATCGGCAGCTGAATAAGGTGACTATAAAGAATAAATATCCGTTACCTCGAATTGATGACTTGTTTGACCAGTTGAAAGGGGCTTCAGTGTTTTCAAAGATTGATCTGAGATCGGGTTATTATCAGCTGCGAGTCAGAGATTCTGATGTGCCTAAGACTGCATTCCGAACGAGGTACGGGCATTTTGAGTTTTTGGTTATGCCTTTTGGGCTTACTAATGCACCTGCTGTTTTTATGGACTTGATGAATCGGGTTTTCAGACAGTTTTTGGATCGGTTTGTAGTAGTGTTTATTGATGATATACTGATATACTCCAAAGAGGAAACTGAACATGCCGAGCATTTGAGATTGGTGCTACAAACTTTGCGAGATAAACAGTTGTACGCAAAGTTTAGTAAGTGTGAATTCTGGATGAAAGAAGTTAGTTTTTTGGGTCACGTTGTTTCAGCATCAGGTATTCATGTTGACCCGAGCAAAATATCGGCTATTCTTGATTGGAAACCACCAAAAAATGTTTCTGAAATCCGAAGTTTTTTGGGACTTGCGAGATATTACCGACAATTTGTGAAAGGTTTTTCTATAATAACTACTCCTTTGACAAAGCTATTACAGAAAGATGTTAAGTTCGAGTGGTCAGAAAAGTGTTAGAAAAGCTTCGATCGGTTGAAAGTCCTTTTGACCGAAGCTCCAGTGTTAGTTCAGCCTGAATCGGGTAAAGAATTTGTTGTTTATTATCATGCTTCTTTGAATGGTTTAGGCTGCATTTTGATGCAGGAAGGCAAAGTTGTAGCCTACGCTTCAAGGCAATTGAAGCTGCATGAAAGAAATTACCCGACACATGATTTAGAACTCGCAGCTATTGTGTTCGCATTGAAAATTTGGCGTCATTACTTATACGGTGAAAAATGTCATATTTACTCGGATCATAAAAGTTTGAAGTATTTGATGACTCAGAAAGATTTGAACTTGAGACAACGTAGATGGTTAGAGTTGTTGAAAGACTATGAGTTGGTGATTGACTATCATCCGGGAAAAGCTAACGTGGTTGCAGATGCGTTAAGTTGAAAATCATTGTTTGCTCTTCGTGCATTGAACGCACATATGGCTATGTCTGGTGATGGTTCGATCATAGCCGAGTTGAAGGCAAGACCGATGTTTATTCAGCAAATTTGTGATGCACAAAAATTTGACAAAGATTTGATTGCTAAGCGAGCTCAGTGTGAAAATGATGCAGAGTTAAAGTTTCAAATTGATACAAATGATTGTTTGAACTTCAATGGCCGAATATGTGTTCTGAAGAACGTGGATCTGATTCAGATGATTTTGAGTGAGGCTCATAATAGTCGATTATCGATACATCCGGGTGGCACGAAAATGTACAATGATTTGAAACAGTTTTATTGGTGGCCTAGCATGAAACGGGATATATCTGAATTTGTCTCGAAGTGTTTAGTTTGTCAGCAAGTAAAATCAGAACATCAAGTGCCTTCTGGGTTGCTTCAACCGATCATGATACCTGAATGGAAGTGGGATAGAATCACTATGGATTTTGTATCTGGTTTGCCTACGACACCGAGCAAGAAAGATGCAGTCTGGGTTATAGTAGATTGATTGACCAAATCAGCTCATTTTGTACCCGTCCATACAGATTATTCGCTCGATAAACTTGCTGAGTTGTATGTATCTCAAATTGTGAGATTACATGGTGTTCTGAGTTCTATTATTTCAGATAGAGACCCGAGATTTACGTCGCGGTTTTGGAAGAAATTACATGATGCTTTGGGTACTAAACTCCATTTTAGCACAGCCTTCCATCCGCAGACAGACGGTCAGTCTGAACGAACCATTCAGATACTTGAGGACATGTTGAGATGTTGCGTCCTCGAGTTTGAGGGTACGTGGGAAAGATACTTGCCTTTGATTGAATTTGCTTATAATAACAGTTTTCAATCAAGTATTAAAATGGCACCTTACGAAGCCCTATATGGCCGCAAGTGTCGTACACCGTTGTACTGGACCGAGCTCAGTGAGAATAAGATACACGGGGTTGATTTGATTAAAGAGACTGAACATAAAGTGAATGTGATCAGAGATACTTTGAAAGCTGCCTCGGATCGACAAAAGTCTTATGCTGATTTAAAGCGTAAAGATGTTGAATATCAAGTCGGAGATCGAGTGTTTTTGAAAGTTTCCCCGTGGAAGAAGGTACTCCGATTTGGTCGGAAAGGCAAGTTAAGTCCGAGGTTTATCGGACCGTACGAAATCATCGAACGTATTGGGCCTGTTGCTTATAGATTGAAGTTGCCCTCTGAATTGGAAAAGATACACAATGTATTTCACGTTTCGATGCTTGGCAGATATAGATCAGACCCGTCACATGTAATCACTCCGTCTGAGATTGAAATTTGATCTGATATGACGTATGAGGAAGAACCGATCCGTATTTTAGCTCGGGAAGTGAAAGAGTTAAGAAACAAGAGAATTCCATTAGTGAAAGTACTATGGAATCGGCATGGAGTTGAAGAGGCTACGTGGGAGCCTGAGGATTCAATGAGGCAACAATATCCGACTTTGTTTAACGGTAAGATTTTCGGGGATGAAAATCCTTAAAGGGGGAGAGTTGTAACAGTCCAAAGATGACCCTAATCGGAGCAGTGGTTTCGAGACCACAAATTAGAGTCCAAAAAAATTTTAATATTATTTTCTGTGTTGTTGATAAGTGAGTTAACATGTGTTAAATTTCGGAGAATTTATTAGCTTGTTTGTGTGTTAAATTTGACTAAAGAACTAAATTTCAAAATTGTTAAAAGTGACCTTTTTAATTGATTATGTGCTAAATTGTGATGGCTTTATTAAAGTGAGGTCCTTAAAGGACAGTTGATCTAATGTTACTAAAGTGGACGGCATATATGGGAAAATTAGATGAAATTTTTGTTTTTATAATAATATGTTCTTAGGTGATAATTAAACAAATATTACTTTTACATTTTAAGACATAAAATAATGAAACAAAGTGGAAAGAAAGAGAACAAACCTTGTTCTTCTTCTTGGCTGAATGTGGGAGGAAGAAAACTCCATTGTTGAAGCTTAAATTTCGGCAACTTGGAGCTTAATTTGGGGTATGTATTTTGCTTAGTTTTTAATAATTTTTACATTTTTGGAATTGTTGCTTTGAATGCTATACAACCCATATGGTAATTTTTGAGATTTTGGCACAATAAGATTTGGCTATGGTTGCATATGCATGGCATGAAATGTTTGATGGTAGATTATTAATAGTATGTGTTAAATCATCATTTTTAGAATTAGAAGTTTTGGTGAAATTGAGTGTTAGGGACTAATTTGAAAAAAAAATTCTTGAAGGACTAAAACATGAAATAAATGAAAGAAATGGACTTGTATAGTCCCTATGCACATTCGGCCCTAAGGGGTAATAGGGGAATTTTGTGTATTTTGTGTTTTGTGCAATTAGTACTAAAATGCAAAAATGTGAAATAGTAGGGGTAAAATGGTAAATTGTTCATTTATGTGTTTGGGGACTAAATTGAAATGAAATGTACTTGAATGAGCTGAATTTGAATGTGTTTAGATCAAGAACAAAGAAAATTGGATTTGGATCGGGGAAAATCAAAGATTATTGAATAGCCGGTTTACGCGGTTCGTCGACGGTCGAGGTAAGTCCTTAAGCGAACATATGTTAAAAGATTATTTATGAATCAAATGAATGATGAAATTGGTATAATTATAGTATTAAACCATGTGTTGGCCGAATGTGATGATAATGAATTGGCTTGCTTGTAGTTTTATTTAATGTGGTGTGAATAAGTGCATTTGGTTTGAGATATGATTATGGAATGTGAAATGAAAGATTAATTATATTGATAATCGGGCTTCGAGCCTAGCAAGCCTCGTGCCGGTGATCAAGTCGGGCTATAAGCCTAGCAGGCCTAGTGACGGTGACTTATTTCAGGCTTAAAAGCCTAGCAGGCCTTGTGCCGATGTTACATATCGGGCTTTGATGCCTAGCAGGCTTGATGCCGGTGATACGTTTAAATGGAGAAGCATCAAATTGTTCAAGGTGAATTATAGTCAATGCATCGGTTAAAAGCTTGGGTAAACATAAGTTCCTTTACAGTTACCGAGAGTAAGGTAAGTTGTGTTTAACACTACTTGAATTTGGATAATACGATAAGAATGGTGTTATGTATAAATGAGCTTATGAATGATGTGCTGGAATATTATATGATTGAAGTTGAGTTTACTAGTGTTATTTTGGTAAATTCGGTTACTAATAGAAATGTTAAAAGTGATAAAATTTTGTGTGTGATAACATGGTTGATATGAATGTGGTATTTATCTGAATTGAGGCAATGTGATTCGTGTAGTACATTTACCTTGTATTTTGAAGAGATACAAATTTATGGTAAAGAAGTAAAATTATCTAGGTTAATGAATTGTGGTATTCGGCCTTGTATGAATTCAGATATCGAATTGTTTATTTTCCAATGTCATTTATATCAATTAAAAAATATGCAAGTGTTTGAATGTGGTATTTTATTTGCTTAGGACTTACTAAGCTAGTGAGCTTATTCCGCATGTGTTTTTGTTTTGTTTTATAGATTTAAATCAAGCTACGGGCTCCGAGGATTGTCAGAGGAAATAACCACACTATCATCTTTTTGGTACTCTTTTCGTTTGGTTCTTGGATAAAGGCATGTATAGGATTTTATTAAGGTCCATGTTGGGGTTGAATACCTTGTCCTTGTATATATTTTGGCCATGCGAATGTGGCTTATATCTTTTGTTGTGTGGAATTTAGACATATGGTTTTAAATGATAAATGGTGTATATGTTATGTCATCGATGTATTAGATGTGTGGATTTTGGCTAGTTTATGTTCGGCTAAGGTATATGTGCTCATAATAGGTATAGAATGGTTTGGTTAGTAATGGCATTTTGAACTAAGTTATTATTTTGATACTATATATACATACGAGCTTGAGCATGAATATTTGGTTTGAAGTAATTAGTATAGATCAAATAAGTCCTCCTATAGTTTAATAAAGTGTTTTGTGGTGACTGATAAGTAATGTTTATAATGTATGGAAAATTTCGATTTAATAAGGTACAAGCATTATACATGTATTTACACATGTGTGTCTTGTCAACTTAGCCAAGAAGATATGCGTTTAAATGATAAGTATTGAGCGAGCAGTTTTGGTCATATGCTAATATCATTATTGCAAGTATAATTGGCTTCTTTAAGTGAGTAAGTATAAGATACTAGTAAAATGTAATATGAAATGTTTAGTTTATTCTTGTTTATGCTTGTGCCGTATGTGATTTAGTTTTAATAGGTCAAGTACATTTCATGCATGAGTAATTATTTGCTTATAGGTGCATCATTACTTGATTATAATTCATTGCAATTTAGCGAACTTGTTCGGTTAATCTATAGTGTAATAGTGTCGCATATACGAAAGGTTTGACAACAGAGTGCTACAAATTTTGTATGTTTTAATAGACTTAGTATATTTATAGGATGAATGGTAAATACGTGATCAGATATTAAATGATATATATATATATATATATATATATATGAGTCGATTCAAATTCTTGGAATATACAATTATGATTAAAATTTCTGTTATTTTGATTTAAGTATAAGTTGCGATAAATGACACGATGAACTGAGTTGGGTTTAGTAATGCCTCGAAATCCTTAGTCAGGCGACGGATACGGGCTAGGGGTGTTAAATTTTATTGGTATCAGAGCTTACGGTTTAGTCGATTCTAGGACTACCGTAGCGTGTGAGAGTCTAGCTATACATGCCTTTTATTGTGTATATGATAGTATACATTTCATATTACATTTTACTAGTATCTTATACTTACTCACTTAAAGAAGCCAATTATACTTGCAATAAAGATATTAGCATATGACCAAAACTGCTCGCTCAATACTTATCATTTAAATGCATATCTTCTTGGCTAAGTTGACAAGACACACATGTGTAAATACATGTATAATGCTTGTACCTTATTAAACCGAAATTTTCCATACATTATAAACATTACTTATCAGTCACCACAAAACACTTTATTAAACTATAGGAGGACTTATTTGATCTATACTAATTACTTCAAACCAAATATTCATGCTCAAGCTCGTATGTATATATAGTATCAAAATAATAACTTAGTTCAAAATGCCATTACTAACCAAACCATTCTATACCTATTATGAGCACATATACCTTAGCCGAACATAAACTAGCCAAAATCCACACATCTAATACATCGATGACATAACATATACACCGTTTATCATTTAAAACCATATGTCTAAATTCCACACAACAAAAGATATAAGCCACATTCGCATGGCCAAAATATATACAAGGACAAGGTATTCAACCCCAACATGGACCTTAATAAAATCCTATACATGCCTTTATCCAAGAACCAAATGAAAAGAGTACCAAAAAGATGATAGTGTGGTTATTTCCTCTGACAATCCTTGGAGCCCGTAACTTGATTTAAATCTATAAAACAAAACAAAAACACATGCAGAATAAGCTCACTAGCTTAGTAAGTCCTAAGCAAATAAAATACCACATTCAAACACTTGCATATTTTTTAATTGATATAAATGACATTGGAAAATAAACAATTCGATATCTGAATTCATACAAGGCCGAATACCACAATTCATTAACCTAGATAATTTTACTTCTTTACCATAAATTTGTATCTCTTCAAAATACAAGGTAAATGTACTACACGAATCACATTGCCTCAATTCATATAAATACCACATTCATATCAACCATGTTATCACACACAAAATTTTATCACTTTTAACATTTCTATTAGTAACCGAATTTACCAAAATAACACTAGTAAACTCAACTTCAATCATATAATATTCCAGCACATCATTCATAAGCTCATTTATACATAACACCATTCTTATCGTATTATCCAAATTCAAGTAGTGTTAAACACAACTTACCTTACTCTCGGTAACTGTAAAGGAACTTATGTTTACCCGAGCTTTTAACCGATGCATTGACTATAATTCACCTTGAACAATTTGAGGCTTCTCCATTTAAACGCATCACCGGCATCAAGCCTGCTAGGCATCGAAGCCCGATATGTAACACCGGCACAAGGCCTGCTAGGCTTTTAAGCCTGAAATAAGTCACTGTCACTAGGCCTGCTAGGCTTATAGCCCGAATTGATCACCGGCACGAGGCCTGCTAGGCTCAAAGCCCGATTATCAATATAATTAATCTTTCATTTCACATTCCATAATCATATCTCAAACTAAATGCACTTATTCACATCACATTGAATAAAACTACAAGCAATCCAATTCATTATCATCACATTCGGCCAACACATGGTTTAATACTAAATTATACCAATTTCATCATTCATTTGATTCATAAATAATCTTTTAACATATGTTCGCGTAAGGACTTACCTCGACCGTCGACGAACCGCGTAAACCGGCTATTCGATAATCTTTGATTTTCCCCGATCCAAATCCAATTTTCTTTGTTCTTGATCTAAACACATTAAAATTCAGCTCATTCAAGTACATTTCATTTCAATTTAGTCCCCAAACACATAAATAAACAATTTACCATTTTACCCCTACTATTTCACATTTTTGCATTTTAGTACTAATTGCACAAAACACAAAATACACAAAATTCCCCTATTACCCCTTAGGGCCGAATGTGTATAGGGACTATACAAGTCCATTTCTTTCATTTATTTCATGTTTTAGTCCTTCAAGAATTTATTTTTTTCAAATTAGTCCCTAACACTCAATTTCACTCAATTTGCTCACATCCCATGAAACCATTCAACATATCAATAAACAACTTATAATTGCAATATAAACTTCCATGGATAACTTTATATTTTCATAAATGATAGGGTGAGTCATCAACCATGGCAATATACAAAATAGTTATCTTAACAAGGGGCCAATACACTTTTGGTCAAGTCAACAAAATAATCTAACTAGTCTAGCCCGTATACATGCCATACACAAAATCACTAAGTCTAAATATATCGAGGTGAGTAGATAGTGTTGGCGATCTTCTGGTTGTCCTCGTATTTCAGCTCGGCTCTTAAACTCTATAAAATAAGGGAAAAAGATAAGGGAAGTAAGCTTTAAGCTTAGTAAGTTTACATGTAAACAATATAACAATATAGCATGTACTAATCATTTACATAGCATTACATACTAAGCAAGAAACAATCTACATTCATAATCATGCTTACTCATTTCCTCCTTGTCTATATTCCCACCATATCAGAAGTTTAATGTATACATTCATTAACATGTTCCCCTGCACTTAGCATTACAATATCACATAAACAACACATCACAACCTCTTAATCAATTACTCATAGTCAAATTACTCGGTGGTTCCGCACTTAGCCCACCATCAGTCTTTATTAAGGTGGTATCAAACATAGCCCACCAAAAGGATTAGTTACGGTGGTATCGCATATAGCCCACCAGATGATAAATAAAAGATGGTATCGCACATAGCCCATCTTAATTAAGCAACAAGGTGTTATCACACTTAGCCCACCATCAAATGCTGTCATGACATGTTCATATGACTATTTCATCATTCATACAATAATTATTCAATGACTACCACATTCGATCCACTTGAACCACACATGTTCTTAATCATACCATACACCAATAAGCAACATAATGTGTATAAAGAAAATGCATTTTTCACACATAAACTTACCTCGATATAAAATATGTAAATTTGCAGTTTAATCCGAAACCTTACCTTTCTCTCGGTCAAGGTTGATTCCACGTTCTTCTTGATCTATAATGATAAAAATCATTCATTTAGATCATCCTATGATCACAATGCATCAAAATCTACACTTGGGCAAAAATGACCATTTTGCCCTTATATTATGGCAAATTTCGATTTTACCCCTAGGCTCAGAAATTATTTTTCAACACATTTTCTCAATAAATAAGCCTATTTAAACATTTATCTCTCTTAAAACTACTCAAAATTCCAACTATTTCATGCATTTATGACACAATTTAAAGCTTTGCATTCAAGTCCTAATTAGGTATTTTCATGCTAACACCTTTCATAAAAGTTGTTTTTCATCTCCCTAACTTTCATTTTCTTCCATAAAAACTCAGCTAACAACATGAACACTCTCATGGCAAGTCCCTAGAATTTCAACCATATCACAAACTAGTCCCCTCATTAGTTAGCTTAAGCTTTGAGGACTCCAAAAGTACAAAAATTATCAAATAACACCACCAAAATCACTTACTTGTAGGGAGAATTGTGTGGCTGAAAGTTTGAACCCCCAAGAGCTCTATTTTTTCTTCAATTTTTGGTGGAAAGAGATGAGTGAATAGTGAAAGAAGATAGTTTTTCTTTTTACCATATTTTATTCATCTTTTCCCACCTAATTTCACCCAATTTTGACCAAAATTAAAAATCTTGTCCCCCTAGCCCCTACATGGCCGTCCATCACTTGTTAAATGGCCTAATTGTACTTTAAAGACCCCTAAATTTCTTTCCATAGCTATTAGATACCTCTACCTTATAAAATAGAACTTTCGCATCTTATGTGATTTAGTCTTTTTTGACAATTAAGCATGCTATTGCTAAAATTAAAGCATAAAAATTTCTACATAACCATAAATTAATGATATAACACATAAAATAACATCGAATAATTTTCCTTATCCTCGGCTTAGTGGTTTCGAAACCACTATTCCGACTAGCCCTAAAATCGGGCTGTTATAGAAAAATCCAATCAAGCACATGCATAGTGCAGGAAAAGGTGGAGATGACCTTCCTTCCATTTGTCTAAATAGTTTTGCTATGGCATTTTTATCAGCAATACAAGTTACATCTGTGTTAGCATTTTTCTGGTTACTGTTTTCCTTTGTAGCTTGCTCCCCTACTGATTCTAAATTCTTTTCATTTGCAAAGGTTGAAATTTCTTCTTCAGTAATGGTGTCATTCACAACTCCTAGTAGTTGAGTACCACTTCGAAGTGTAATGGCTTTACAGTGTTCCTTCCCTTGAGATTAAGAACTCTCAGTTTCACTCAATGTAATAGCCCGATTTTGGCTAAATCAGAAAAGTGGTTTTGAAACCATAAATTTGAGGTCAGAAAAATATTTTAATATTATTTTTGGTGTTTATATATGTGTGAAAGTTTCGTGAAATGATTTTAGCATTTGAATGCTTAATTTGATAAAATGACTAAATAGCGTAAAATGTAAAAGTTGCATTCTAATTGTTTAAGTGTTTATTTGCTACGAATAATTAAATATGAAGTCCTTATTTGTGAATAGACCATGGATAGTGGGAATTGACATGAATAGCCATCCATTATATGTTTTATTATTGTTTAAACAAAGGTTAATTAAGTAATTTGTGATTTAAGTTTAATTAAATTAAAACAAAACAAAATGGTGGCCATGTATCATCTTTTTACAACCAAAATAGAAGAAAGAAAAGAGGGTTGAGAGCATTTTAGGGTTCAACCCTTATTGATCTTGATTAAGGTATGAATTTTGTTCGGTTTTTGATGATTTTTATGTTTCTGTGATCGTTGCATTGAGTACTAGCTAGCCCGTGCCCTAATTTTTGAGTTTGTTGATGATTTTGTGAAGTGCCATTGATGAATATTTAAGCTTTTAAATGTTTGATGATGAAAAATGGATATTTGTTGATAGATTATCATATTTTGTTAAGTGATTTTTGGTAAAAATACTATTTAGGGATTAAATTGTGAAAAGTACAAATTATGTGGTTGAAATGTGAAATATAGGCTGCTAGGGGTACTATGGTAATTCGGCTAAGCACGTGTTTTGTTAAATTTTGTGTAATTGTGTTTTTATGAAATAGGGACTAAATTGTAAAAATATAGAACTTTAGGGGTTAAAGTGTAAAAAGGCCCAAATATGTGTTTGTGGACTGAATTGAGTGATTTGATGAATAAATGAGTTAATTTTGAATGTATATAGATCAAGAACGAAAGAAATCAGATTTAGATCAGGGAAAATCAAAAGTTTTCGAATAGTTCATCCAGTCCGTTTATCCCTAATACGAGGTAAGTTCATATGCAAATAAATGTCTTTAAATTGAATTATATATGTTTAATTTTCATTGAACTGTTATGAATGATGAATGATCAAATACGAGCAAGAATCGACAGGGTTACAATATTCGAAAGTCCCGTACGAACCTTAGGAATAGTATAAGATACAAATGTCATGACATTAGGATTACCGAGATGTGATTACATGTAAGACCATGTGTAACATCCTAAAATTGGGGTTATTTGTGATTGAATTGTTTTGCTTATGTTTGGATTGCTGTGATGTTGTTCGTGGTGTTGTAGGACTTAATTGTGAACTTTGAGTAGGCTTGTATAGTAGGAAATTTGTATTTGTAAGCTTTAAAGTTAGGGAGCCTCAGTAGGTAGGGGTTACAAGTTAAATAAGGGAGCATTTGACATTAAAAAGGACTTGAAAAAGTGGCAAAAAGGAGGCTACTTAAGGGCTAGAGATGACGCCACAAGGGGAGCAAGGGGAGCTTATGTTCGAGTAGCAGAGTTCCCTTCTTTTGCTCTTTATTTTGACGGTATGAGAGAGGGGGAGGAGCTCAATTCAAATTCTTTTAGATAAATAAAGATCTAGTTGGATTTTATTTGATTAATCTTAAATAGGTGGCAAGGAGAAAAAGAAGGAGGTTGTTTTATTCAAATTATTTTGAATTATTTCAAATGAGTGGCCTAGAATGATTTGGGGAGTTGCCGAATTTTTGAACTCCTTGTTGTAGAGGAGTGGACGGCTTGGTGGCTAAGCAAGGGGGTGTGCCGAATTTTCTTTAGGCACTTACTTGATAATTTCGACTAGCCTTCATCTCTTTTGTTTCTTTCATTCTCTCTCAAAAACCGAAACACGATTGCCATCTACCTTTTTCTTCTTTTTGATCCTTGGCCGAACCTCCTACCACCCCTCTACTCTCTTCTCTATTTTGGCTAAACCGAAAGTACTCTCCCTCATACTTCTCTTTTCTTTCCTCTTCTCAAACCCTTTTTGCTGAAACTCCCATCCCACTTCCTGTTCTTCCTCTTTTCCACATAAGCCGAACCTTGTTTATTATTTTAACCAACTATAGCTGAATCCCCTTCCCCCTATTTTGTGAAGGCTTGGCCGAATATCAAAGCAAGGGTGATCCCTTTTTAGTGTTTCTCAATCGGTCATAGAGGAAGGTAAGTGTGCCGAAACTCTTCTCCCATATTCTTTCTCTCTGTCGACTTGGATAAATGGAAAGCCGAAATGTGTTGGTGGCTAATCAGTGTTGAACCGAATCTGTTTAGGTACTCCAGGATTTTGGAAATAGTCACATGAAGCCTCCATTCGTTAGCAATATTGGTAAGTGGTGGTAAGGATGTAGTAAACCATTTATTTGGTATTGGAAAGGCTATTATTGTGATATTGATAACTGCCGATTATAGGGGAGTGAAGCAGAGTCGCAAATCGTGTGCTATAGTTGTACCCAAAGGCGTGTAGGTAAGGTTTCGGGTTCAAGTGATAACCCTTGGGTTTATTTTGGTTTGGCCGAATGGTTAAGGACACTAACTTTCATGTATGGCCGAATATAGGGCAAGGGAATCTTGTGTGGCCGATTGTCTCTTTGAGGATTTAGGGCTATCGTTGGTGACAGGTGTGTACATACACACTTTATAACTATTTAATGTGCTAAAGGTTATGTGTATGCTTAACCGGGTTGTGTAGAATCAGATTTAATACCATAATGGTATAAGCAAGGATTCAGGTAAGTCCTTGTCATTATGACTTTCTGTATGATGCTTTTGGAAAGCATGACATAGTGGGTATACGTGGTTATGGCTAATGGTAACTCTATGTATGTTGCTAAATGAACATGTTGACATGATTTCTGTTAAATGTATATCTTTGATTCATGTGGGTTAAACGAGTGGAGGGGGAAGTGATATTCGTGTCGACGGACACCAGTGGTTTGGTACCACATTTCGTGACTATGGTCACCAGAGGTTTGGCACCTCCAGAGGTTTGGCACCTCATAGCGTCTCGTCCCCGTGTCTTAGCACCACAGTGGGTTGGCCCCACAGATGACATTATGGGATTGACGCTAGTGATTTGGTATCACACGATGGGTTGGCCCCATCATTTGATTTGTGACTTTAAGTCACCAGTGGTTTGGCACCACTAGTGGTTTGGTACCACACGGGGTAGAGAAAGGCGTTTGGATGGCTAGGTTGGGTGCATATTAAACTTGTGCATATTAAATTAATTATGATTTGTGTATGATGTTACATTAAACCGGGAAAAAGGGTTACACATTGGGTCTTGATGACTCACCTTTTTCCTTTAACATTTTCAGGTGACTCGTAGCTTGCGGATAAGGAGCCGGATGGACTCGAGATGGCCATGCAGTGAAATTTTGGTTTAAATAAACTTGAGTTAGGTTCATCTTATTTTCGGTTTTTATTGTTCAAAATGTAATAAGGCCTCCTAATATTTCGTTTGATTATTTTACATGTTTTGGATGAATAGTTTTAACTGCTCAATGATTTTAAAATGATTACACAAATTTTCTTGAACTTAACGTAAATGTTTTCTTGTGCCATCGGGTACTCTAATGAAATTTTAACAACAAGGTTAAATGATGTTTTCTTCAAGCACCTCAATCAAACTTAAACAAGACAATACTTTATCAAAAATAAATGTTTTCTCAAAAACTAAATCGGCAAAATAAATGGTTTCCAAAACTTTTCCTCTGTGACATACCGAATTCGGTCGTAATGCTTGGGCCGGGTTTGGGGTGTTACAAAATTGGTATCAGAGCCCAGTTCAAAGCTCGGCTGTGGGGGCCCAAGTCCCAAAATGTTTTTGGTAGGCCTTTTTGAAATATTTTGGTTTTGAACAAGCATGGCACCGAGTCTCCGGCACCGATCCGCCCTGGTAAGTACCTCTAACTTCTGTGTGAATTATTATTTGTAGAAGGGTAGGTTTGGAACGTAGTTTGTATGATAAGTGGATGAACACTAGGACTAGTTTACCCCAACAAAAGACATAAGATTCTGAGTGCCTAATTAAACCAACCTGTGACCAAGTCGCCGAGTTAGGGTGTGGTAACCTTGGTGCGCATGTCTAGGATTGGATCCGGAAGAGCTTGGTACTTAAGCAGTCCTCGTGACTCACCTCCTCTTCGCAGGAATCCTACCTGGTGCGTAGCTTCGGTTCACCCTAACCAAGAGGACTCGGTCATAGGCTAAACACACTAAATAAAACCCGAAAGGGATTAGCCATGTTTTTATGAAAACTCTAGTTTTAAAATCATTAAAGTACTCTTTTAAGTAGTAGCAAAATTTATTTCTGGGAAACTTTCAAAATATTTTCGACTTGCAAAATTACCAAAATGCCCCTAGTGGTAAAATTACGAAAATGCCCTTGGTTTCTAAAAATTACCGTACCACCTCGATTTTTTTATAAAATTCTCATACTTTGTAAAAATATCCGAAATTATGTATTTCAAAATAATATCCTGACTTTGGAAATTTACGAAACTACCCTGATTGACAAAATTACCAAAATACCCCTGGTTTTCAAAATTCTGCCATACCTTCAGATTGAGAATTTTTCGAAAATACTCTTCAGTTCTAGAAATTACAAAATGTATTGATTTACTAAAGTTTGCAAAAAAATTTTTCGGATTATCACAAAAATACCCCTGTAGGAAAATGACGGAAATACCCCTGGGGTAGAAACGGACAGAAATGCCCGAAGAGTGAATAGGTATGAAAGGTATTAGGGAATGGATGTGCATTTCTGTGTGAATTAGGATAGAGGACTTAAAACTTGATTGCTCGAAAGAATCTCTATTAAACTCTTTTCATAAAATTTCTTCGCGAGTAACCAAGTGAAACAGTTACTAATCCATAAAAATTTCTTAATCAGATTAAAGCGCCGTAGTTAGAAATGAGTTCTAGAGGACGTGGCCGTCGTGGATGCGGTAGGGGCAGGATGACCGTGTCAGAACCCGTAGGGTCGGGTCAGGGATCTAAGAACGAGATACCACCGCCACCACCACCCCCAACTTTTGGAGCCGAGGAGCAGGATCAGACGGGTGATGACGCAGTGTCTCAAGCGATGCTGCGGGTTCTGGAAAGGGTAGCTGGAATGGGTGGAGGTGGAGGAGCTCGGAAGTCGGTACCTGAAAGACTTCGAGCTAACGGGGCTGAGGTGTTCCGGGGTGTATCGGGTGTGGCACCCAGTGCGGCGGAATACTGGTTGGGATCGACGGAAAGGGTTATGGATGATCTCGACCTGACGAGTGAGGAGAAGCTGAAAGGAGCGATGTCGCTTCTAAAGGATGAGTCATATTAGTGGTGGCTCACGGTTCGGGATGGTGCTACGGTAGATGACTTTACTTGGGAGTACTTCAAAGCTGCTTATCAGAAGAAGTATGTGGGCACCAGTTACACTGATGCGCAGAGGAAAGCTTTTCTGGGGTTGGTATAAGGAAATAAGTCAGTATCGGAATATGAAGCAGAATTCTTGAGGCTGAGCCGCTATGCTCGGGGAATTGTGTCAACTGAGCATGATCGTTGTGTCCGCTTTGAAGACGGACTTAGGGATGATTTAAGGTTACTGATTGCTCCACAGCAGGAGCGTGAGTTTTCTGTACTGGTGGAAAAGGCTAAGGTAGCCGAAGGGGTCAAGGAGTCAGTGAGACAGAACTATGATAGGAACAAGCAGAAAAGAGGCTTTGGGTCATCTGGATCGGGTAGTAATGCACAGAAGAGGGCTAGACAAAGTGGGCCGAATCAGACAGGGAGGCCCATGGCTACTAATCAGAGACCAGCTCAGTGTAATTGTTGTGGGAAATCACATTGGGGAGGTTGTTGGACCGGTGAAAGGGGATGCTTTGAATGTGGATCTTCGGATCACCGTGTAAGGGATTGTCCTCGGAAGTTGGCAAAGAATCAGCCAGAGGGTTAGAACCATACTCAGGCTAGAAATACAGGACCACCACAGAGGGGTCGTGGTAATGGTAGAAGAAGCAATGGTTCTAATCGAGGTCGCGGAATTCCAGGAAGAGGTGCAGGCAACACAGAAGCAAGGCAGCCTGGTTTAGTCTACGCAGCGAGGCGTCGCGAGGAGGGTGACGCACCGGAAGTCATAACCGGTACGTTCCTAATTTTTGGTCTTCCATATGTTGCATTAATTGATGTGGGTTCAACGTATTCATACGTTGCTAGTAGTGTGGTAGAGACTATGAACATAGACTTTAAGACTACTTCTAGGGAGATGACAGTAATTAGCCCTCTAGGTCACTCTGTAGTTGTAAACAAGCTATATAGAGGTGTACCCCTAGAACTCCAAGGGGTAGTGTTCTTAGCGGATTTGATGGAGCTGCCGTTTCAAGAATTCGATTTGATTCTCGGAATGGATTGGCTGGTGAAGTACCAGGCAAGGTTGGATTGCGCTGCTAAGCGCATGGTTCTAAAGACGGCTGAGGGTGATGAAATGGTCATGATAGGTAATAGAAGAGATTACCTATCCAGTGTGGTCTCTGTTCTGAAGGCGGAGAAAATGGTCAAGAAAGGTTGTGTGGCATTTTTGGTTCAAATATGTGCTTTGGAGGCTAAGGAGTCAGCAGTTGAGAAGGTCCGAACAGTTGGGGAATTCGCTGATGTGTTTCCAGAAGAACTTTCGGGTTTGCCTCCAGATCGGGAAGTTGAATTCGGTATAGACTTGTTACCCGGAACAGCGCCAGTGTCCATAGCACCGTACCGAATGGCACCAAAGGAATTGGTGGAGCTGAAGGCTCAGATTCAGGAGCTCTTGGATCGAGGGTTCATCCGACCAAGTATATCTCCGTGGGGAGCACCTGTGCTGTTTGTCAAGAAGAAAGACGGGTCAATGCGGATGTGTATCGACTACCGTCAACTGAACAAGTTAACGATCAAAAACAAGTATCCGTTGCCTCGGATTGATGACTTGTTTGACCAACTGAAGGGTGCATCGGTTTTCTCGAAGATAGATCTTAGGTCGGGTTATCATCAACTTAAGGTGAAGGAGGTGGATGTGCACAAGACGGCATTCCGTACAAGGTATGGGCATTACGAGTTTCTGGTGATGCCATTTGGGTTGACCAACGCACCCGCAACATTCATGGACTTAATGAATAGGGTGTTTCAGCAGTACCTGGATCAATTTGTCGTGGTGTTTATAGACGACATATTGGTTTATTCGAAGACGGAGGAGGAGCATGATATGCATTTGCGTATAGTTTTACAAGTATTAAGAGAGAAGCAGTTATATGCCAAATTCAGTAAGTGCGAATTTTAGCTTAGGGAGGTGGCTTTCTTGGGTCACGTGGTGTCAGCAGAAAGGATTAGAGTGGACCCTCGCAAGGTGGAAGCGGTGTTGGATTGGAAACCGCCTAGGTCAGTGGCTGAAATCCGAAGCTTTCTGGGTCTGGCAGGGTACTATCGAAGGTTTGTGGAAGGGTTCTCCTTAATCGCAGCGCCGTTGACTAAGTTATTAAGAAAAGGAGTTCCATTTGTATGGTCGGAGGAACAACAAGAAAGTTTTGACAAGCTAAGGAAGATTCTAACGGAAGCTCCAGTTTTGGTACAGCCTGAGGCAGGGAAGTTGTTTACGGTTTATTGTGATGCATCCCATACTGGTTTGGGGTGTGTGCTGATGCAGGAAGGGAAGGTAGTGGCCTATGCATCCCGTCAGCTAAGACCGCATGAGGTTAACTATCCGACTCACGACTTGGAGTTAGCGGCAGTAGTCTTCGCTTTGAAAATATGAAGGCATTACTTGTATGGGGAGAAGTCGATAGTCTACACGGATCACAAAAGCCTGAGGTATCTTTTGATGCAGAAGGACTTGAACTTGAGGCAACGCCGATGGATTGAACTGTTGAAGGACTACGACTGTTAAATTGAGTACCATCCGGGCAAAGCTAACGTGGTGGCTGACGCGTTAAGTCGGAAGGTCGTGGCAGACTTAAGGGCGATGTTTGCTCACTTGAGTCTATATGACAATGGAAGTCTTTTGGCGGAACTGCAGGTTAAGCCAACTTGGATCGAGGAGATTAAGGAAAAACAGTTGGTAGATGAAAGACTGAATGCACTAAGATTGCAAGTTCAGGATAGTGGTTTAGAAGGGTATAGTTTAACCGATGATGGAGTATTATGCTTTCAAGGGCGAGCGTGTATGCCGGAAGATGTGGAACTGAGGCAGAGAATTCTTCAGGATGCACATAGCAGCCCTTACGCTATGCATCCGGGAGGTAGCAAGATGTATGGAGATTTGCGGAAACAGTTTTGGTGGCCTGGGTTGAAGCGTCAGATAACTGAGTTTGTGGGGAGGTGTCTGACGTGTCAGCAGGTTAAGGCTGAACATCAGTTGCCATCGGGTCTACTTCAACCAGTGAAGATCCCTCAGTGGAAATGGGAGAGGATCACGATGGATTTTGTCAGCAGACTACCCCTCACGCCTAGTAAAAAGAACTCGGTTTGGGTAATTGTGGATCGACTAACCAAGTCAGCGCATTTCATACCAGTAAGGGTAGATTATTCGCTTCAGAAGCTAGCAAAGTTATATGTAGCCGAGATAGTAAGATTGCATGGTGTGCCAGTATCGATTATCTCGGATAGGGATCCGAGGTTTACGTCAAGGTTTTGGAGAGCTTTACATCAGGCTTTGGGAACGAGATTGGATTTCAGCACAGCTTTTCACCCGCAAACTGACAGACAATCGGAAAGAGTGATTCAGATCTTAGAAGATATGCTGAGGGGCTGTATTCTGGATTTCAGTGGTAGTTAGGAAGAGTATCTACCGTTGGCAGAATTCGCTTATAACAATAGTTATCAAGCGAGCATTCAGATGGCACCATTTGAGGCACTATATGGACGGAAGTGCCGTACCCCTACGTGTTGGACGGAATTAAATGAGCGACATGTCTTGGGTCCAGAGTTGGTAGCTGAAACTGAAGATAAGGTTAAGGTAATTCGGGCTCGTCTCAAGGAGGCATCAGATAGGCAAAAGTCTTATGCCGATCTCAAGCGCAAGGAAATGGAATATGAGGTAGGAGATAAGGTTTTTCTGAAGGTGTCGCCTTGGAAGAAGGTGTTGTGGTTTGGGCGAAGAGGGAAGCTAAGCCCTAGGTTTATCGGGCCATATACAGTGTTGAAGCGAGTGGGACCGGTAGCTTATCAGCTCGAGTTGCCGGCAGAGTTAAGGCAAATTCATGATGTCTTCCATGTGTCGATGCTTAGGCGGTATCGGTCAGATCCATCACATGTTGTGCCAATGGCAGAGATTGAGGTTAACCCAGACTTATCTTTCGAGGAGGAGCCAGTCCAGATCTTGGATCGAAATATCAAAGTTCTTCGCAGGAAGTCAGTACCCTTGGTGAAAGTACTATGGCGAAACCATGGTTCAGAGGAAGCTACGTGGGAACCCGAGGATGTGATGCGGCAGCAATACCCCCATCTCTTCTGATCAGATAATTTCGAGGCCGAAATTATTTTAAGGGGGTAGAACTGTAACATCCTAAAATTGGGGTTATTTGTGATTGAATTGTTTTGCTTATGTTTGGATTGCTGTGATGTTGTTCGTGGTGTTGTAGGACTTAATTGTGAACTTTGAGTAGGCTTGTATAGTAGGAAATTTGTATTTGTAAGCTTTAAAGTTAGGGAGCCTCAGTAGGTAGGGGTTACAAGTTAAATAAGGGAGCATTTGACATTAAAAAGGACTTGAAAAAGTGGCAAAAAGGAGGCTACTTAAGGGCTAGAGATGACACCACAAGGGGAGCAAGGGGAGCTTATGTTCGAGTCACAGAGTTCCCTTCTTTTGCTCTTTATTTTGACGGCATGAGAGAGGGGGAGGAGCTCAATTCAAATTCTTTTAGATAAATAAAGATTTAGTTGGATTTTATTTGATTAATCTTAAAGAGGTGGCAAGGAGAAAAAGAAGGAGGTTGTTTTATTCAAATTATTTTGAATTATTTCAAATGAGTGGCCTAGAATGATTTGGGGAGTTGCCGAATTTTTGAACTCCTTGTTGTAGAGGAGTGGACGGCTTGGTGGCTAAGCAAGGGGGGTGTGCCGAATTTTCTTTAGGCACTTACTTGATAATTTCGACTAGCCTTCATCTCTTTTGTTTCTTTCATTATCTCTTAAAAACCGAAACACCATTGCCATCTACCTTTTTCTTCTTTTTGATCCTTGGCTGAACCTCCTACCACCCCTCTACTCTCTTCTCTATTTTGGCTAAACCGAAAGCACTCTCCCTCATACTTCTCTTTTCTTTCCTCTTCTCAAACCCTTTTTGCCGAAACTCCCATCCCACTTCCTGTTCTTCCTCTTTTTCACATAAGCCGAACCTTGTTTATTATTTTAACCAACTATAGCTGAATCCCCTTCCCCCTATTTTGTGAAGGCTTGGCCGAATATCAAAGCAAGGGTGATCCCTTTTTAGTGTTTCTCAATCGGTCATAGAGGAAGGTAAGTGTGCCGAAACTCTTCTCCCATATTCTTTCTCTCTGTCGACTTGGATAAATGGAAAGCCAAAATGTGTTGGTGGCTAATCAGTGTTGAACCGAATCTGTTTAGGTACTCCAGGATTTTGGAAATAGTCACGTGAAGCCTCCATTCGTTAGCAATATTGGTAAGTGGTGGTAAGGATGTAGTAAACCATTTATTTGGTATTGGAAAGGCTATTATTGTGATACTGATAACTGCCGATTATAGGGGAGTGAAGCAGAGTCGCAAATCGTGTGCTATAGTTGTACCCAAAGGCGTGTAGGTAAGGTTTCGGGTTCAAGTGATAACCCTTGGGTTTATTTTGGTTTGGCCGAATGGTCAAGGAGACTAACTTTCATGTATGGCCGAATATAGGGCAAGGGAATCTTGTGTGGCCGATTGTCTCTTTGAGGATTTAGGGCTATCGTTGGTGACAGGTGTGTACATACACACTTTATAACTATTTAATGTGCTAAAGGTTATGTGTATGCTTAACCGGGTTGTGTAGAATCGGATTTAATACCATAATGGTATAAGCAAGGATTCAGGTAAGTCCTTGTCATTATGACTTTCTGTATGATGCTTTTGGAAAGCATGACATAGTGGGTATACGTGGTTATGGCTAATGGTAACTCTATGTATGTTGCTAAATGAACATGTTGACATGATTTCTGTTAAATGTATATCTTTGATTCATGTGGGTTAAACGAGTGGAGGGGGAAGTGATATTCGTGTCGATGGACACCAGTGGTTTGGTACCACATTTCGTGACTACGGTCACCAGAGGTTTGGCACCTCCAGAGGTTTGGCACCTCATAGCGTCTCGTCCCCATGGCTTAGCACCACAGTGGGTTGGCCCCACAGATGACATTATTGGATTGATGCTAGTGATTTGGTATCACACGATGGGTTGGCCCCATCATTTGATTTGTGACTTTAAGTCACCAGTGGTTTGGCACCACCAGTGGTTTGGTACCACACGGGGTAGAGAAAGGCGTTTGGATGGCTAGGTTGGGTGCATATTAAACTTGTGCATATTAAATTAATTATGATTTGTGTATGATGTTACATTAAACCGGGAAAAAGGGTTACACATTGGGTCTTGATGACTCACCTTTTTCCTTTAACATTTTCAGGTGACTCGTAGCTTGCGGATAAGGAGCCGGATGGACTCGAGGTGGCCATGCAGTGAAATTTTGGTTTAAATAAACTTGAGTTAGGTTCATCTTATTTTCGGTTTTTATTGTTCAAAATGTAATAAGGCCTCCTAATATTTCGTTTGATTATTTTACATGTTTTGGATGAATAGTTTTAACTGCTCAATGATTTTAAAATGATTACACAAATTTTCTTGAACTTAACGTAAATGTTTTCTTGTGCCATCGGGTACTCTAATGAAATTTTAACAACAAGGTTAAATGATGTTTTCTTCAAGCACCTCAATCAAACTTAAACAAGACAATACTTTATCAAAAATAAATGTTTTCTCAAAAAATAAATCGGCAAAATAAATGGTTTCCAAAACTTTTTCTCTGTGACATACCGAATTCGGCCGTAATGCTTGGGCCGGGTTTGGGGTGTTACACCATGTCTGGGACATTGGCATCGCTATATGATTTCATATAAGACCCTGTCTGGGACAGTGGCATCGATATGTGATAACATGTTAGACCATATCTGGGATATGGCATTGTACGAGTTATATGTGATTTCCGAGTATCCTTAACGATTCCAAATGGTTCAACGGGCAAAGTCAAGTCGAGAAAGAATGTTTGAATTAGTTAAGTGACTCAGGTACTGTAACAGCCCATTTTAGGGCCTAGTCGGAACAGTGGTGCGAGACCACAAATCTAAATTAGTAAAATGAATTTTTATGATAATTGAAATGTTTGCATGATGGTATGAAAGTTTCAAGTGGAAATTTTATGAAAATTTCCATTAAAGGGTCCATTAGGACTAAATTGCAAAAGTTACAAAATATGAGTTTCTAGAAGCTTTTTGTATGAAATAGTTAGAATAGTAATTAGAAGTCCTTAAATAGCAATTTTCCCAAATTATAATTTTTGGACAAAATTGGACATGAGTTAGTAATTTGTAAAAATTTTGAGAGAAGGGCATTTTGGTCATTTACCAATTAAATGATTAAAATAGGAAAAAGATGATAAAAATCTCATTCATCTACTTCCTTGGTGCCGAAAATTTGAAGAACCCCATAGCTAGGGTTCGTTCATCTTTCAAGCTTGCTAGTAAGATCATCTTAGCCCCGTTTTTAACATTCTTCGTATTTTTGAAGTTCTCGTATTATGAATTAGCTATTTTTAGCTATAAAATGAGCTAAGATGCATGTTCAAAAATATACCCATGAATGACATGCTTGTAAAATGATATTTCATGGAAGATTATGAGAGTTTGATGTTAGATAAACATCTTTTCCTTAGTGAATTTCATGAAAAATGATAGTATGGACTAATTTGCAATGATTATGGAATTGGTATACATATTAGAAATAGTGAGAATTGATGATTGTTATAGTAGAGAAAATGAATCAGCTAAGCATGATGTTTAAGAAAGTTGAATGAGAATCATTTTACGAGCCTAGGGGCAAAAGTGCAAATATGAGAAAGTTTAGGGGCAAAATAGTAATTTTGCCAAAGTATGAGTTAAGAGTCAATTTAGTCAATTGAGTATTAAATGATCTAATTATTATTATAGATCAAGAAAAATGAAGCCCGGATCGAAACCGAGGCAAGAACAAAGTCGATGACTAAATTGCATATCTACATACATTTTGTATATTGAGGTAAGTTTGTATGATTTCTAAGTTTTATGATTTTTATCATTGAATTGCTTAGCACAATGTACAATATTATCATGAAAATGTTTAATGTTATGTTAAACAAAGAAATTAATGAGATTAAGCATGAGAAAGTCCCAATTGAAGTTGAATTACCTAGGATACTTGATCTATCACATGAAATAAGAAAGTCCGTATAAGACCAAGCTGAGGCATGGCATCGACAATCAAGCAAAGTTATCATGTAAGACCAAGACAAGTCTTGGCGTTGAAGAGTTATTATGAGATGAAGACCCATATAAGCCCAAACCAAGGTATGGCATTGGTGAGTCTCCAAGCAAAGATGTCATGTAAGTCCAAGACAAGTCTTGGCATTGAAAAGGTATCAAGAGATAGAAATCCCATGTAAGTCCAAGCCAAGGCATGGCATTGGTGAGTAACAAGGTAAGTCCAAGCCAAGGCTCGACATTGACCAGTTCATGAGTAAAGATACCAAGTAAGACCATGTCAAGACATGGCAATGGTAAGTTCCCAAGGGAACTCCTGAGAAAGATTTCGTATAAGTCCATGTTAAGACATGGCCTCGAAACCAAGATGAGAAATTCCATGTAAGATCGTATCTAGGATATGGCCTTGGCATTGAGTTATGTGAGATGAGATTTAGTATCCCTGTTATTCATAGTAATTCATCGGGTAAAAGAGTAAAGATTAAATGAGAAAGTCAAAAAGTTTAGTAAGTAAAGCTATTATCAAGTTATGTTAGTTAAAGTTAACTAAGAGTGTTATTCTTGTTATGAATGATGAAGTTGAGATTATGCTTATAATAGAAAAGTATGCTGATCTACGTGAACAAGTGATACAGGTACCTTGTTTATCGTACAAGCACGAGAATAGTAAGTAACATTAGATATGTAAGAATCAGTAAGAGTAAGTAAGTTTATATACTTGAGATTTATAATGCCATTGTTTATGATGAATGGATAATGTTAAGCAAATATATTGCTATGAGTATTACATGCAAACTTACTAAGCTAAATGCTTATGTCTTTAATTGTAACACCCCATACCCGAGTCCAAGGCTAGGACTGGATACAAGACATTACCATGCTTGAACTCACTTAAACATACACTTACGGGCTGTAAAATTTCATTCCGATTAAAAACTTCTCTTTCTTAGTCTAAACAAACATTTCATGGACCTACGAGGCCCTAAGCACCTATCAGAAAACTTTCAGAACTTAATCAAAAACTCATCTTTGAAGCAGGGTTCACACGCCCATGTGACTTGGAACACGCCCGTGTGCCCTTGGACACGCCCATGTCTACAAACCGTGGGGAGTTACTGACTATATTCACACGGCTTGGGCACACGCCCATGTCCAACCCGTGTGTCTTACATGGCTCGTGCACACGGCCGTGGGATTTACCCGTGGTCTATTCTGACTAATAGTAATAAGGTGCAGGGTACACACGGCCTAGACATACGCCCGTGTGTCTAACCGTGTGGGCACTTAAAGGCTATTTACTAAGCCTTTTGCCACCCTGAAATCAAGATCAACCCAACTCAAATCAATATAATTCATGAACTATACAACATGCTTCATTGGATTTAACAACATACATAGTCAATATTGGCCAATCACTTAGCCATATACAAAAGAATAATAGTTTAATAGCCTATACAATGGCCCTTTTTAAAACATGTTCTCAAAAATGAATGCTTCCTGTACATGCCATACTTAGTAAAATAACTTGGCTATACCAAAATAGAGATAGATAGTGTGCTACGAGCTCCGACTCCAACGATCCACAAGTTAGCTTGGCGGGACTACATAGAAAGAAAGAATTAAAGACGTAAGCATTTAGCTTAGTAAGTTTGCATGTAAAGTACATAACAATATACTTGCTTAATATAAACCAGTTGACATAACAATGTTATCATAAATTTCAGCTGTAAAGCTTACTTACTCATACATGATTCTTACTTGTCTCATGATACTTAATATTCTCATACTTATAAGGTAAACAAGGTACCTGTAACACTTGATCACATTGATCAGCATACTTTAATATAATAATCATGATCACTAATTCTTCATTCATAACATAATAATACTTAATTTCAACTTGATGATAGCTTTACTTTCTGAGCTTTCTTGTTATCGCATTTTAGCTTTACTTGTTTGCCCGATGAACTTCTGCGAATAACCGAGGATACTAAATCTTTTGCCATGTACTTGATGCCAAAGCCATATCCTAGATATGGTCTTACATGGAATATCTCTTCTTGAATTAATACCAAGCTTACCTTGGACTTAAATGATATCTTGCTTGATAACTTGATCAATGCCAAGCTTGCTTCCTTGGACTTACATGATAACTTGCTTGATAACTTGATCAATGCCAAGCTTGCTTCCTTGGACTTACATGATAACTTGCTTGATAACTTGATTAATGCCAAGCTTTCTTCCTTGGACTTACATGATAACTTACTTGAATGCCGATGCCATATTCCAAACATGGTCTTACACGGACTTTCTCATTTCATGTGGTAGATCGAGTATCCTGGTAATTCATCTTCAATCGAGACTTTCTCATGCTTAATCTTATCAATTTCTTTATTTAACATAGCGTTAGACATTCCATGATAATAGTGTACATTATACTAAGCAATTAAATGATAAAAATCATAAAGCTTAGAAATCATACAAACTTACCTCAATATACAAAATGTATGTAGATATGCAATTTAGTCCCCGACTTTGTTCTTGCCTCAGTTTCGATCCGGGCTTTGTTTTTCTTGATCTATAATCATAAATAGATCATTTAATATTCATATTGACTAAATTGACTCATTACTCATACTTTGGCAAAATTACTATTTTGCCCCTATACTTTCTCATATTTGCACTTTTGCCCCTAAGCTCGTAAAATGATTTTTATACAACTTTCTTAAACTACATGCTTAGCTGATTAGTAGTCTCAACTATAGCAATCATCAATTCTTACTATTTCTAGTATGTATGACCAATTTTTATAACTATTACAAATTGGTCCATACTATCATTTTTCATGAAATTCACTTAGAAAAAGATGTTTATCTAACATCAAACTCTCATAAACTTCCATAAAACATCATTTAACAAACATATCATTCATGGATAGATTTTTGAACATGCATCTTAGCTCATATTATAGCTAAAAATAGCTAATTCATAATACGAGAACTTTAAAAATACGAAGAATATAAAAAACGGGCTAAAATGAACTTACTAACAAGCTTGAAAAAAATGAAGAACCCTAGCTATGGAGTTTTCAAATTTTCGGCACAAGGGGGAAGAAGATGAATAGATTTTTATCATCTTTTTCCTATTTTAATCATTTATTAGACAAATGACTAAAATGCCCTTCACCTTAAAAATTTCTATTTTACCCATTCATGACCAATTTTGCCCAAAAATTAAATTTTGGGAAAATTGCTATTTAAGGACTTCTAATTATTATTCTAAAGCTATTTCATACCAAAAAGCTTCTAGAAACTCATATTTTGCAACTTTTGCAAAACCTCAACTTAATAAAATTGCTTCATAAAACTTTCACACTAACATGCAAACATGGCATAAACTTTAAAAACTCATAAATTCACCTTGGGTTCGTGGCCTCGCACCACTATTGTAACATCCTGGAAATGGGCCTATGCATTGTTGATTTAATTATACGAAATGGCATGTCTTATGTGTTATGAATGTATTATGAACATTTTTGGAAACTTGGAAATGTAAGGAAATGATTTAGAAATGTTAAGTTTCAAAATAGGAAAGTGAACATTTTTGGAAACTTGGAAATGTAAGGAAATGCCTTAGAAATGTTAAGTTTAAAGGAGGAAAGCGAACATTTTTGGAAACTTGGAAATGTAAGGAAATGTCTTGGAAATGTAAGGAAATGTTTTAGAAATGTAAGGAAATGCTTAAGAAATGTTAAGTTTAAAGTTTAAGAGAGGGACATGAAGCAAGGTGGACTTAAGAGGAAATGTAGGGAAAATTTGACACACAAATGGGCATGGAAAAGTGGCTTGGAGATGCCACTTAAGGCCCAGGTAAGTGACGCCACAAGCTATGCAAATGGGCCTAGGTTCGAGTCACATGGGAAGCAAATAAAAGAGTTTTATTTTGCTGCAAGGAGCAAGGGAGTTGGACGGCACCAAGGCACTTGGGGAAGAGTTTAATTCTCTTTAAAATTTGGCAAAAGAGTGTGATTAATTGTGGATTAATTCCTTTTATTTTTAATGGATAAAAGAAGAGATAATAGAAGGATTATTATTATTAAGCAAAGTGATAAAGGATGGAGTATTATTATTTATTTTAAATAAAGAGATAAAGAGGAAAATAAGAGAGTGATGGCCAAGTAATGGAGTCTTGGCCTAGTAATTTCGGCAATAGGAGGATAATAAGGCCATTATTCATTTTTTTTTCTTCTTCCTACCTAGTCTCTGCCGAATTCTCTAGTCAGCTCTCTTCTCTTCTATTTTTTTGTTGTTAAGCCGAATAGTCCCTTCACAAAATCCACCATTGCCGATTCTCTAAGCCTCAACACCCTCTCTTTTCTTTTCTTCATTAAAGCCGAATATTGCTAAGGATTCAAGCAAAGGTGCTGTCGACTTTTGTACTAAGGGTAAGGGCCAGTCATCATTCAGTTTTCATTCTTTTTCTTTTAAGATTTGCCGAAATCTAGGACTAACCCCATTAATATCTTGTTGCTGAAACCTTGAAGAGATCTTTCGGGATTTACTAAGTGTCGACTACAAGGAAGGAGAAGTTCTTTTCCCGAAGGTACACCATAGGCCGCGTGTTCCCTAGTTATTCGGTGAGTTTCGGGATTTAAAATCCACAAGGTAAGTGTCTATAGCATTCGGCCAAGGCCATGTTTGGTAAATAGATGTGTTTTATTAATTATTTAAAAGCCGAAACTAATCTATTCAAGTAATCTAGTGATTTCCGATTTCAAGAAAGAAGGATACAAAGTTTCTGGCATTTGAATAGTCATCAAATCGGCACCAAAGGTAAGTTTTAAGTGTACAAATCCTACTAGGATTTGGTTTTATAGCCGAATAGGCTTTATGCTAACATATTAAGGTTGGCCGAATGTAGGAATTGAGATCTAAGGCATTAGATCAAGCTTTTCGGGATTAAGTGAACTGCTAAGTGTATCAGGTGTGTATCCTACCCTAAGTTTTAATATGTTCATGGCTATGTTTTAAATTGAATGTGTTAATATGAATGTGAAACTATGGCTGAAGTACCATGCTATGGTACAAAAGTACTCAAGTACGTTTCCTACCTCTACTAGGATTACGTTAAATATCTGTTATGACACACATATAAAACTATAAGAAGGTGAAATAAGAATTTGGTACGTTAATATATGATATGTATGTTATGGGGCATGTGGGATATAATGAAAAGGGGAAGTGAATGTGGTGACCTAAGACCACGATATCTGAATGTGGTGACCTAAGACCACGATATCTGAATGTGGTGACCTAAGACCACGATATCTGAATATGGTGTCTCATGACACAAAATATGTACATGGTGGCTATGCCACGAATTTTATAAGGGCGATGAGCACATCGACTGCAGCGATTGCCTTCGATGGTGTGAAGCGGATGGAGGGTTGACTTAGTAGTCCCCACGGTGTGCAGGTTGGTACGGGTGATGTGTAGCGGATGGCATCTAGGTTTGGGTTCGGGTTGCATCATTATTTTATATCTGTTATATGAATAAGTATGTGTTATGATATTGTATGCCTGAATTGTTAAATTTTAGTGTTGGTTACACATTGAGTCTGTTTAACATTTTAAACATTTCTTTAACATTTTAAACTCTAAACTCCTTTATTTCTCAAATAAATCTAAATTACTCACATTCATCAACAACTCAAGAACAACAAATGTTCATCTAACATAAGTCTTTCATTTTTAAATGCTAAAAATCATCTCAAAATTCAAATTATTCTTAATGACACCACACGCATACATGCTCTATATACAAAATTATCACATGGGCTTAAGAGTAATGTTAACAACAATCAAAATTTCATAAAATTTATCAACAATTAAGACTAAATCGTACCCTAATTGAGCCTATAAAGTGCCGAAACCTCCTTTGAAATTTCTTTCTCTATTTCTTTTCTAGTTTCGGTCAAGTGGGATGAAAATAAGGAACATACAATGTTTTCTTCTTTTTTTATCATTAATTAATAATATAATAGTCCATTCATTTAACAAATGTTATAATAAAATATAATAAAACATATTAACACTATTACATGCATAATGATGGCCGACCACTACCCTTTTGTTTTTGGCAAAATTTCCATTCTAATACCTCAACTAAGGAAACCACCTTCAATTAAACACTTACACATTCAACCGCCCAACTTCCATTTTATGCAATTAAACTCTTTTTTCAAAATTAAACACTAAAACGATTAAATTTTAACACAAAAATTTCACACCCATTGATTCACATATAATAAGCATTTAAAGTAGTATAAAATTATTATTCTGATTCGGATTCGTGGTCCCGAAACCACCTTCCGATTAGGGTCGTATTTGGGCTGCTACAACTCTCCCCCTCATAAGGAATTTTCGTCCCCGAAAATCTTACCAATGAATAGGTGTGGATAGCGTTTTTTCATTGATTCCTCAGTTTCCCAAGTTGCTTCCTCTACTCCATGCTTATGCCACATAACTTTAACAAGCGAGATTTTCTTGTTTCTCAACTCTTTCGTCTCACGGGCTAAAATGCGAATTGGTTCTTCTTCATAAGTCAAATCGGGCTAAATTTCAATCTCTGATGGACTGATCACATGAGAAGGATCGGATCTGTAACGTCGAAGCATCGATACGTAAAGAACATTATGAATCTTGTCCAACTCAGATGGTAACATAAGTCTATACGCCACCGGCCCAATCCGCTCGATAACTTCATACGGCCCAATGAATCGCGGACTCAGCTTTCCTTTACGACCAAATCTCATTATCTTTTTCCACGGTGAGACTTTTAAAAATACTCTGTCACCCACCTGAAATTCTATATCTTTCCGTTTCAAGTCCGCATACGATTTCTGACGATCTGAGGAGGCTTTCAAACTTTCTCGGATCACTTTAACTTTCTGTTCCGTCTCTCTAATTAAATCAACCCCATGTATCTTGTCTTCACTTAGCTCGGTCCAAAATAGAGGTGTACGGCATTTTCAACCCTAAAATGCCTCTTAGGGTGCCATTTTAATACTTGATTGGAAACTGTTATTATACACAAATTCAATCAAAGGCAAGTATTGTTCCTACGTACCCTCAAACTCAAGAACGCAACATCTTAACATGTCCTCGAGTATTTGGATAACACGCTCGGATTGACCATCCGACTGAGGGAGAAAAGCGATACTAAAATGTAACTTGGTACCTAAAGCATCCTGCAATTTCTTCCAAAACCGCGATGTAAACCTCGGGTCACTATCCGAAACAATAGAAACAGGTACTCCGTGAAGCCGTACTATCTGCGATAGGTATAATTCGGCTAATTTATCGAGTGCAAAATCCGTACCTACCGGAATGAAATGTGCCGATTTCGTCAATCTATCAACAATAACCCAGATTGAATCTTTCTTGCTCGGTGTCAAAGGCAAACCTGATACGAAATCCATAGTGACTTGACCCCACTTCCACTCAGGTATCATAATTGGTTGAAGAAATCCCGATGGCACTTGATGCTCAGCTTTCACTTGTTGACATACTAAACACTTCGATACATAATCCGAGATGTCTTGTTTCATACTGTGCCACCAATAATGTTGTTTCAAGTCGTTATACATCTTTGTGCTACCCAGATGAGTCGACAATTTACTACTATGAGCTTCATCACAAATCATTCGAATCAAATCAGGGTTCTTCGGTACACACATTCGATTCTTGAACCGTAAACATCCTTCAGCATCAATTTGGAAATCTGAATCTGTACTCGAGTCACAATGGATTTTCTTCGTTTTTAAAACATCATCGACTTCTTGAGCTTCTCGAATCTGTTGTTCAAACAATGGTCTCACTTTCAACTCAGCAATGATTGCACCATCCTTAGTCATAGTCATATCCGCATTCATCGCTCTTAAAGCAAATAGCAATTTTTGGCTAAGTGCATCTGCAACCACGTTAGCTTTTCCCGGGTGATAATCAATCACAAGGTCGTAATCTTTCAACAGTTCCAACCATCGTCGCTGTCTCAAATTCAGATCCTTTTGAGTCATTAAGTACTTTAAGCTTTTATGATTCGAATAGATGTGGCATTTCTCCCCGAAAAGATAGTGACGCCATATCTTCAAAGCAAAGACTATAGTGGCCAACTCGAGGTCGTGCATCGAATAATTTCGTTCATATGGTTTCAACTATCTCGGAGCGTAGGCTACGACTTTACCTTCCTGTATCAACACACAACCCAGCCCATTTAAAGATGCATCACTAAAAATAACGAACTCCTTACTCGATTCTGGCTGAACGAGCACCAGAGCTTCTGTTAACAAAGTCTTTAGTTGATCAAAACTCTTCTGACACCTTTCTGTCCACTCAAATTTCACATCCTTCTGTAGCAACCTTGTCATTGGAGTTGCTATCATTGAGAATCCTTTCACGAAACGTCTGTAGTACCCAGCAAGTCCCAAAAAACTACGTACCTCAGAAACATTTCGCGGGGTTTCCAATCTAGTATAGCAGAGATTTTACTCGGGTCAACCCGAATACCCGATGCTGAAATGACATGCCCCAAAAAACTGACTTCTTTCAACCAAAACTCACATTTACTGAATTTCGCGAATAATTTATTATCCCGTAAAATCCGTAACACCAACCTCAAATGCTCAACATGTTCGGTTTCGTCACGGGAGTAGATCAGTATATCATCTAGAAATATAATCACAAACTGATCTAAATACGGTCTGAATGCCCGATTCATCAAGTCCATGAAAATAGCAGGGGCATTAGTGAGCCCAAACGGCATCACCAAGAATTGTAATGACCATATCTCGTCTGAAAAACTGTCTTTGGTATATCCAATTCTCTAACTCGTAGCTGATAATATCCCGATCTCAAATCAATTTTTGAGAACACTGAAGCTCCTTTGAGTTGATCGAATAAATCATCAATACGTGGCAACAGTTGTTTGTTCTTTACAGTCACCTTATTGAGCTGTCGACAGTCAATGCACATTCACAAGGTTCCGTCTTTCTTTTTCACAAATAATACAGGCGCACCCCAGGGGAGAAACTTGGTCTGGCAAAACCTTTATCCGTCAATTCTTGCAACTGAGCTTTCAATTCTTTCAACTACGTCGGTGCCATTTTGTACAGAGCTATTGAAATTGGGGTGGTTCCTGGCACTAGCTCAATCCTGAACTCTACTTCACGAACAGGTGGTAATCCCGACAATTCTTTTGGAAATATGTCCGAATACTCACAAACAACTGGCACAGATTCAATCTTCTTTTCTGATACTTTGCTGTCAATCACATATGCAAGATAAGCTTCACAACCCTTTTTCAAATACTGTCGAGCCAACATTGATGATATCACAGTCGGTAACCCATTTAAATTCGCAGATTCAATCCGAAGTACTTCGTCATTTTGACACCTCAGATCAATAGTCTTTCGTCTGCAATTTACTACTACATCGTGTATAGTTAACCAATCTATACCGAGGATGATATCGAACTCATCAAATGGTAACGACATCAAATCAACCGGAAAACACGAGTCTCGAATCATTAAAGGACAATTCTTGCATATCCTATCAACGAGCACACACCGACCCAGGGGGTTCGAAACTCGAATCACGAATTCAGTAGACTTAACAGGTAGAGTCTTACTGGATACTAATGTCTCGCACACATATGAATGAGTTGAACCGGGGTCAATCAAGGCAATTACTCTAGTATCAAAGAGAGTGAAAATAGCGGTAATGACATCTAGGGATGAGGCCTCCTCTCTGGTACGGGTGGCGTAAGCCCTGGCTAGTACACGAGTATCTGATCAAACAACTGCATCTGTAGTCCCTCTCTGTGCACCACTCTTACCCCCAAAACGAGATGGTCTACCTCGAGCTATAGTGCTGCTTGGTCTCGCACTCTGAGTAGCACCCTTTCCAGCAGTCTCCGGGCAATCCTAAATGAAATGGTCCTGCAAGCCACACTTGTAACAAGTGCGAGAAATGGATTTACCCCAACACTCTCCGAAATGCTGTCTGCCACACTGCTGACACTCGGGTTTACTTGATCTCTCATTATCAACACTAGCAACGGATGTAGCCCGAAAGCTCACTGAGGGTCGCTCTCGTATAGAAATCCCAGTGTTGGGTTTGGAACGACTACAATCATTTTTAAACTTCTTTGTTACCGTTTGTGAATGTTTACTTGCCAACATCTTCCGGAAATCTCTAGATTCAAGCTCAACCTTTCGTTTTTCTTTCCCTAATTCTTCTGCTTTACAAGCTCTTTCAACTAGCACGACGAATTCGTTAATTTCAAGAATACCAACCAGAAGCTTTATATCTTCATTTAAACCATCTTTGAATCTCTGGCACATAACAGCCTCTGACGAAACACACTCGCGAGCGTAGCGACTGAGTCGCATAAACTTGCGCTCGTATTCAGATACGGTCATACGACCCTGTTTGAGCTCGAGAAATTCTTTACGCTTAGAGTCAATAAAGCGCTCGCTTATATACTTCTTACGGAATTCTGTTTGGAAGAAGTCCCAAGTAACCTTTTCTTTCGGGACAACTGACACAAGTGTATTCCACCAGTAATAGGTAGAATCCTGTAACAAAGATATGGCACACTTCAAACACTCATCGGGTGTGCAGGACAGTTCGTCGAAAACACGAACAGTGTTATCGAGCCAAAGTTCATCTCTCTCAGCATCATCATTATCCTCAGCTCTAAATTCTTGAGCTCCGTGCTTCCTAATGTGATCAACAGGAGGTATGGTTACTCTTTCAGGGTTAAGAACTAAAGGTACCACCGGTACTACAGGGGGCACATTCAGATTTTGGGGGTGGTTGAACAGCCGGATTGGTTCATATGTAATGACTGAACCAATCGTTCATCATACTATAGAAGGCATTCCTAGCCCCCTCATCAGGATTACTCGTAGCCGGTCGAGATCCCTTTGGCACGGTCCCCTACGCGGGAATAGGCGCCACACTCTCGACATCATTGGCTATAGCTCGCTCGGGATCGGGATCCATTACTATATAAGAAATAAACACATTTCACCGTCAGAAATCATCACACTATCACATTATAAATTATGGCATGTATAGCTAGACTCACACGCGCTACGTTAGTCCAAGAATCGACTAAACCGTAGCTCTAATACCAATCAAATGTAACACCCCTAACCCGTATCCGTCGTCGGATTAGGGTTATGGGTATTACTAAACCAAACACAAGTTAATTCCTTTCCATCAGCATTAATACTTCGTAAAATGCATTCCATTTCGTACTATCATGAATAAAATGTATATTCCATCTAATCCCAACTCATTAACATGCACATCATGAATAATATTCATTCACCTTACCTAATATCTACTTTCATTCATTAAACAAGTCACTACTCGAGTAGCCATGTATAATACAATGGCCGAATAAATATATGGTACTCAATCATACATTCATCTTCCAATCATTATTAGACATATATCCCACCTAATATCAAATCATTTATTTACATAACACAAATAATACCATTAACCAATATACTCATTTCCACAATTTTTCCAACTACAATTATAAGATCCAAATCAATTCATTCATTTCATAATTGCTTATCATATTCGGCATTTTTTTATATACTAATCTATATATATAATTCATGAATACACCTTATCTAAGTATTTAATCACCGATTAGGCCATTTATAACACATAGCCGAACATCTAGCATTACCCAATGAGAAAATTTAAAATTTAAAACAAGAATAAGACATTTACGAATGTCTAAAATTAATACACCTCAATTTTTATTCTCTTCTATATCACCTATAGTACGCACTTGCACAAATTTCAATTTACATCATCTACATCTAATCACATTGATGCATTGAATTAAACATAACAAGACAAATTATTATCATCTCAATGTCATATTTATATATACACATACCATGTTCAATCCATTACTAAATTCTCAATTAGTATACAATATATCAAATCGAATATCCACATCATTAACACCATAACCCACATTTCACATCATACACATACGAATAGCATATCAACAACTGTCGACCAACTTGCATTATAACCATGTTTAAAATTTAGTTTATGTGCTCAACTATCACACATAGCATAGTATTGAATAAACTTTCAAAATAAGCTTATATTAAAATTCAAACTTACGTACTAATGATATTAAATTCAAACATGACTAAACTATACTTAAACAAAAAAGCATAGCCATTTTCGCATGGCTTTATACGTATACACAACATTTAAAACATCTCAAAAGTGACATAGCCTATACATGCCATAATTCTCAAAAGTCTCGTATTTAAAGAGATACCAAGATCGGCGATTGTGTGATGAGCTTCCAAAATGATCCCAAGTACGAGGCAATAATCCAAAAAGAAATCTACAATGCAAAACAACCGAGAACAAGTAAGCTTTTACAGGTTAGTAAGATTTAAACAACTCATACACCTATCTAAGCTTATTAACAATTTGCATTCATCATGTCCTCACTAAATTACCCAATTTTCACAGTAAACTTCAAGGCAATATGTATATATATATATATATATATATAAACTTATACTTATTTCTGTATACCACCAGTCTATACTGTATAGCGAATATATGAATCTTCTACTTATTGAAACTCATACTCACATTCCAAGTTATCAAAATTCCAAGGTAATAAGTATAGTACATACCTCACGTTTACTTACCTTTTGTTTAACCATTTGCACATAACTATTGAGATTACACCCGTACTTTTCGGTATGTTTAAATTTATAATCAATAGAAATCTCTTGTCAAACTTCATATTCGCACATTTGTTAAAGAAAAAGAAGATTTAGTAACGTATCGCTCACAAAGAGCCGTTATTCACATCCTTCGTAACGTTTCGCTCACTAAGAGCCGTTACTAACATTCCTCGTAACGTATCACTCACAAAGAGCCGTTACTAACATTCCTCGTAACGTATCGCTCACAAAGAGCCGTTACTAATATTTCTCTTAGCATATCATTCACAAGTAATTCAAATATCACTCCACTGTATCACGTGTAATTACTTACAATAAAATATAACTTAAAGGTTATCTATCCCAAGCTATATCACATTCGGCCATCTTATTTATCAAGCATCCAAACAATTCAATTGAGATCGATCAAATTCGAACTTAATATTCCCACACTCGTATTCACAATTAACTATTTCATGCCTTTTTCTAGCAATTCGGTTCAAGCTAATAATAATATTGCATTCGGCCAAAATTAATCCAACTTCATAACACATTCAAACATTATTCATATATATGACATACTTATCTTCTAATAGAAGAAGTTGCATTGTAATATAAGATTCAATTCAACTCGGTTTCTTAAATATTACCTCGGATGGAACGGATAGAACTTCTCGATCACTCGTTCACCCTAGCTTTTCTTTATCCAACCCTTTTTCCTTAGGAACTTGATCTAAACAATTTAAATTTGAACTCATTCAATTCAATTCTATTCGATTTAGCCATAAACGAATAAGGGACAAATTATCCATTCGTCCTTGATATTTCACACATTAAACAATTAAGACCAAATATTGTTACTCATTCGAAACATGTCCATTTATGCATAAGTTAGCTAAGGCCGATTGCTCCTTTAGCTCCTTAAAGCCTTAATATACATTTGAAACACCCCAAACCCGGCCCACAAGCCCCGACCGGATCTGACATGTTCCTTAAGAAAACTTATCTTAATTTCGGTTTATCTTCTTATGAAATAAGTCAATTTCAAAATAAGTTTGTAATTTTAACGAGTTGGAAACCAAGTCGCCATTCGAGTTTGTGTCTGTTAAAACCGTTCCTTTCATACTTCAAAAATTAAAAGATTTACTGGATTTTAGAGCTCATTAAGTTGAAAATCGTAAGTTGAGTAGGTGATAAAACATTTGAAGTTGCTTTAAGAAAAGTATTTAATTACTCTTTTGTTTACCATCGCATGGACATGAAATTTAAACGCAAAACTTAAAACAGTTAAGTAGTGGCCTTATTACAAATTAAATACCCAAAATAAATCCCGAAAGAAAATATACTAAATAAAACGAAAAGAGTTCTATTATATGAAAACCCGAAATTTTGCTGAGCATGGCCACCTCATGGTCCCTGCCTTCCCGGTCCATTGCACTATGTATCACCTGCAAAATGTTAGCCCACGAAGGGTGAGTCAACAGACTCAATGTGCAACAACCAACACCGTTTCCCAACCGATTAAAGCCTTTATTCCAACATTTTGGGCAAAGCCCATCCTCACTCATAACCGGCCATAATCCCATATCACAGCATATTAAATCACATATATATATATACAATGATGCAACCCGAACCCACCTAGATATCCAACCTCTACACACCACCCGTACCAGCCAGTCACACCAATGGGGATTACTAAATCGACCTTCCATCCGCTACACACCCTCGAAGGCAGTCGCTGCAGTCAACTGCTCATCTCCCTTAATACATGGCATAGCCACCGGATAATGTGACAACGTCACCGAATCATAATATTGTGACATGAGTCACCAGATAATGTGGTAAAACCACCGGAACACTTCCCCTTTTCATTATAACCCTCGTGCCCATGCAACATACATAGTATTACAGGTATCATGCTATATGCTTATCCCAAGCCCATATCAAAAACACACATGCTTTCATATCAATGATTGTAACCATTGTAAACAAGGGTTAAATGTAACGTACCTGAACGAACTGTACCAATGAATGGTACCCTTAGCCATGATTATTCATAGTCTTGTCAACACATATTTAATATTATTAATCTATCGGGAAAAAGTGTGGGGTTACACACCTGAAAACACGGAGAACGACACTCTCGATCTCACTGACACCCTCACTTGCAGGGATCACCACGATTTGCTTTTCCCTTTCCAATGCTGGCCCACAACCCGGTGGCCAGTCACGTGCGGCAGAAACCGAACGCTTCTTGAATCTAGGGGTAGGGACTACCCCTTTCTCTCCTCCACTGGTACTCGCATCCATTGAATATCACTTAATCAGAAAACCCGGTTAATCGGTACGTAAAATCTAAACGAATCACATCTATAACTTATCTGAATACTCTTACCGAAATAGATCCAAATCCCGAAGACTCCTCCTTTGCCTTTGTCGAACCCTTCCTTAACCGATCAAATTCTGAGAGCTTCTCCTTCTAACGTCGGCTACAGTGAATCCCGAAACCCACCTTCATGGTTTTGGCCAAATAGGTAAAGGGGATTAGAGTCCTTGATTTCGACAATCCAAGAAGGAAAGAGAAAAGAAAATCAACCTAAGGAAAGATCCTTACCACGCAACTCACCCGATTCGGCTTAACAACCACCCTAGAAAATTGACGCACCAAAAGATAATACGAACGATAGATAAAGGATTCGGCTTAATATCACCCTTGGGGACCTAGGCGACAGAGAGAGAGATGGAAAAGAAGTGTGGGTAAAAGAAAACGTTAGGTAGAAGGTTCGGCTAAAGCACTATTCGATTTTGAAGGAAAAAAAGAGAAAAAGAAATGGTGATGAGGCTTAATAAGGATTCGGCTTTGGTCTCAGTAAATGGGAAAAGTTCTTTCGGCTCTTGAGAATGGGGGAATCGGTGAAAGGAAGAAGAGAAAGGGTTGGAGTTTGTGTGGTTTCGGCTATGGTGAGAGTGGAGGGTATGTTTCAGCTTTTAGAGGGTGAATGAAGAAGGAAAGAGATAGTTCACTAAGATGAGAAAAGGTGCACGAATGGTTCTTCACTTTCGGCTTTTGGTCAAGAGAGAAAAGAATGCAAGTTTCGGCAAGAAGCACCAATGAAAAGAAAACTTTCGAAAGAGGGAAAATGGCCACACATTCTCCTTATTTCGGCACCTAAAGCCCCTAGCCAAACCACTTCCCACTTGGCCGAAAATGCCACACCAAAACTCCCTCATTCGGCCAACTCTTTTTCCCTCTATCAAATCCTTTCTTTTTCTCCTATTTCTCCTCTTCTCCTCTCATTCAAAAGAGTTTGAATGAGTTAAACTCTTATCCCCCTTCTTAGCCGAAAATTCAAGTGCCTTGACCAAGTCAAAATCTCATCCATTTAGAGTCTGCTTGCCGTCCAACTCTTCACTCCCCTTGACGCAAAAAGAACCCTCCAAAATGCTTCCCTCGCTGCTCGAACCCTGTCCAACCAGCTCCCTGAGGCGTCACTCCCCTAAGCACTAAGTGGCGCCTCCCTTGCCACTTTACTACTTGATCTCTTGTGTCATAACCCACACACTAACCTCCTTAAGGCCTAGCTCTCCTAGCTCCTCCCCCATCAGCTTAAGAACCATTATTTTTCCTAAGGCTTCTGCCTACACCCCAAGGTTCTCAAAGCCCCCAAACATATACAAACAGCACACAAAGCACCCTACCACATAAATATGAATTAAAATGCATAACCCCTAAATCCCGGATATTACAACATATCACTTTGATCCTAACCGTAATTACCAAATTCCCCTTTTTATCCCAAGAATTTACCCATTTTACAAATTAGTCCCCAAGGCTTAAAATACTAAACATATAAAATTTGACTACATTTACTAAGGACCGAATGTTCATTCCTCCATTACAAATCCATCTAATTCATTTCTTTGACATTTTAAACTCTAAACTCCTTTCTTTCTCAAATAAATCTAAATTACTCGCATTCATCAACAACTCAAGAACAACAAATGTTCATCTAACATAAGTCTTTCATTTTTAAATGCTAAAAATCATCTCAAAATTCAAATTATTCTCAATGACACCACATGCATACATGCTCTATATACAAAATTATCACATGGGCTTAAGAGTAATGTTAACAATAATCAAAATTTCATAAAATTTATCAACAATTAAGACTAAATCGTACCTTAATTGAGCCTATAAAGTGCCGAAACCTCCTTTGAAATTTCTTTCTCTAGTTATTTTCTAGTTTCGGTCAAGTGGGATGAAAATAAGGAACATGCAATGTTTTCTTCTTTTTCTTTTTTTTATCATTAATTAATAATATAATAATCCATTCATTTAACAAATGTTATAATAAAATATAATAAATCATATTAACACTATTACATGCATAATGATGGTCGGCCACTACCCTTTTGTTTTTGGCAAAATTTCCATTCTAATACCTCAACTAAGGAAACCACCTTCAATTAAACACTTACACATTCAACCACCCAACTTCCATTTTATGCAATTAAACTCCTTTTTCAAAATTAAACACCAAAATGGTTAAATTTTAACACAAAAATTTCACACCCATTGATTCACATATAATAAGGATTTAAAGTAGTATAAAATTATTATTCTGATTTGGATTCGTGGTCCCGAAACCACTGTTCCGATTAGGGTCGTATTTGGGCTGTTACATCACCAATGCTTTAAGCAGAAAGTCTCTATTTCCATTAAGGGCAATGAATTCACGGATGACTTTATCTGACGATGGTTCTATTCTAGCTGAGTTGAGAGCTAGACCAGTATTCCTTCAAGAGATCTTTGAGGCTCAGAAAGAAGATAATGAATTGCAAGTCAAAAGAGCTCAGTGCGAGTCAGATGTTGAATCCGGCTTTCAAATTAATTTAATGGATACTTGATGTTTAATGATAGAGTTTGTGTACCGAGAAAAGAGGAGCTTATTCAGAGAATCTTACACGAGGCACATAACGGATGTCTATCTGTACATCCTGGTAGTACTAAGATGTATAATAACTTGAAGCAACAGTATTGGTGGCTGAAAATGAAGAAAGATATTTCAGAGTTTATTTCCAAATGAATGATTTGTCAGCAAGTAAAGGCTGAACACCAAGTACCTTCGGGTTTACTTCAACCAATTATGGTACCCGAGTGGAAATGAGACCATATCACTATGGATTTTGTAACGGGATTACCATTATCACCGAGCAAGAAAGATGCTATATGGGTTGTAGTTGATAGACTCACGAAGTTAGCTCATTTCTTACCTGTACGAGTGGATTACTCACTTGACAAGTTGGCAAGTTTATATGTTTTTGAAATAGTAAGGCTTCATGGAGTTCCTTTGTCAATCATATCGGATAGAGACCCAAGATTCACATCCAGATTTTAGAAGAAGTTACAAGAGGCCCTGGGTACGAAGTTGAGCTTTAGTATAGCTTTTCATCCTCAAACCGATGGTCAATCGGAGAGGTTAATTCAAGTACTCGAAGATATGCTCAGATGTTGTGTTTTAGAATTCTGAGGTAGTTGGGAAAAGTTTCTCCCATTGGTAGAATTTGCCTATAATAATAGCTTTCAGTCAAGCTTAAAGATGGGGCCTTATGAGGCTCTATACGGGTGTAAGTGCAGAACACCTTTATGCTGGATTGAACTCAAAGAAAACCGAATTCACGGGGTTGATTTGGTTAGAGAAGCTGAAGAGAAAGTGAAAGCGATACAAGAATGTTTAAAAGCTACATCAGACAGACAGAAGTCCTATTCGGACTTAAAGAGAAAAGAGATAGAGTATCAAGTCGGAGATAAAATTTTCTTGAAAGTGTCACCATGGAGAAAAGTTCTCAGATTTGGCCGAAAAGGCAAGTTGAGTCCACGTTTTATTGGACCATATGAGATTATCGAGAAAGTTGGGCCGGTAGCTTACAGATTGGCTTTGCCATCAGAGTTAGAAAAGATGCATGATGTGTTTCACATGTCAATGTTGAGACACTACCGATCAGATCCTTCACATGTAACTACCCCGTCAGAGATAGAGATTTATCCCAACATGACTTATGGTGAAGAACCAGTTAAGATTTTAGCTCGGGAAGTCAAGCAGCTAAGAAATAAAAGTATTGCCTTAGTAAAAGTATTGTGGCAAAGACATGGGATAGAAGAAGCTACATGGGAATCAGAAGAGAGTATGAGAGACCAGTATCCAAACCTTTTTGCTGGTAAGATTTCCGAGCGAAAATCCCTAAGGGGGAGAATTATAATAGCCCGATTTAGGGCCTAGTTAGAATAGTGGTGCGAGACCATAAATCCGAATTAGTAAAATGAGTTTTTATGATAATTGAAATGTTTGCATGATAGTATGAAAGTTTCATGTGGAAATTTTATGAAAATTTCCATTAAAGGGTCCATTAGGACTAAATTGCAAAAGTTGCAAAATATGAGTTTCTAGCAGCTTTTTGTATGAAATAGCCTTAGAATAGTAATTAGAAGTCCTTAAATAGCAATTTTCCCAAATTATAATTTTTGGACAAAATTGGACATGAGTTAGTAATTTGTAAAAATTTTAAGAGATGGGCATTTTGGTCATTTACCAATTAAATGATTAAAATAGGAAAAAGATGATAAAAATCTAATTCATCTTCTTCCTTGGTGCCGAAAATTTGAAGAACCCCATACCTAGGGTTTGTTCATCTTTCAAGCTTTCTAGTAAGTTCATCTTAGCCCCGTTTTTAATATTCTTCGTATTTTTGAAGTTCTTGTATTATGAATTAGCTATTTTTAGCTATAAAATGAGCTAAGATGCATGTTCAAAAATCTACCCATGAATGACATGCTTGTAAAATGATATTTCATGAAAGATTATGAGAGTTTGATGTTAGATAAACATCTTTTCCTTAGTGAATTTCATGAAAAATGATAGTATGGACTAATTTGCAATGATTATGGAATTGGTCATACATATTAGAAATAGTGAGAATTGATGATTATTATAGTAGAGAAAATGAATCAGCTAAGCATGATGTTTAAGAAAGTTGAATGAGAATCATTTTACGAGCCTAGGGGCAAAAGTGCAAATATGAGAAAGTTTAGGGGCAAAATAGTAATTTTGCAAAAGTATGAGTTAAGAGTCAATTTAGTCAATGTGAGTATTAAATGATCTAATTATTATTATAGATTAAGAAAAATAAAGCCCGAATCGAAACCGAGGCAAGAACAAAGTCGAGGACTAAATTGCATATCTACATACATTTTGTATATTGAGGTAAGTTTGTATGATTTCTAAGTCTTATGATTTTTATCATTGAATTGCTTAGCACAATGTACAATATTATCATGAAAATGTTTAATTTTATGTTAAACAAAGAAATTAATGAGATTAAGCATGAGAAAGTTCCGATTGAAGTTGAATTACCTAGGATACTCGATCTATCACATGAAATGAGAAAGTCCGTATAAGACCAAGTCGAGGCATGGCATCAGCAATCAAGCAAAGTTATCATGTAAGACCAAGAAAGTCTTGGCATTGAAGAGTTATTATGAGATGAAGATCCATATAAGCCCAAACCAAGGTATGGCATTGGTGAGTCTCCAAGCAAAGAGTCATGTAAGTCCAAGACAAGTCTTGGCATTGAAAAGCTATCAACAGATAGAAATCCCATGTAAGTCCAAGCCAAGGCATGGCATTGGTGAGTAACATGGTAAGTCCAAGCCAAGGCTCGGCATTGACCAGTTCATGAGTAAAGCTACCAAGTAAGACCATGTCAAGACATGGCAATGGTAAGTTCCTGAGGGAACTCCTGAGAAAGACTTTGTATAAGTCCATGTTAAGACATGGCCTCGAAACCAAGATGAGAAGAGGGAACTCCTGAGAAAGACTTTGTATAAGTCCATGTCAAGACATGGCCTCGAAACCAAGATGAGAAATTCCATGTAAGACCGTATCTAGGATATGGCCTTGGCATTGAGTTATGTGAGATGAGATTTAGTATCCTCTGTTATTCATTCGGGCAAAAGAATAAAGATTAAATGAGAAAGTCAGAAAGTTTAGTAAGTAAAGCTATTATCAAGTTATATTAGTTAAAGTTAACTAAGAGTGTTATTCTTATTATGAATGATGAAGTTGAGATTATGCTTATCAGAGCAAAGTATGCTGATCTACGTGAACAAGTGATACAGGTACCTTGTTTATCGTACAAGCATGAGAATAGTAAGTACCATGAGATATGTAAAAATCAGTAAGAGTAAGTAAGTTTATATACTTGAGATTTATAATGCCATTGTTTATGATGAATGGTTAATGTTAAGCAAATATATTGCTATGAGTATTACATGCAAACTTACTAAGATAAATGCTTACGTCTTTAATTCTTTCTTTCCATGTAGACTCGCCAAGCTAATCTCGTGGATCATCGTCATCGGAGCTCAGAGCACACTATCAATATATATTTTGGTATAGCCAAGTGTTTATATTAAGTATGGCATGTATAGGAAACATTTCATTTTGAGCTATGTTTTAAAATTAGCCAAAGTGTTGGCTATCAAGCTTAGTATTCTTTTTGTATATGGCCAAAGAGATTGGTCATGAATTATTAAGTATGTATGATTTTATTTATCAATGAAGTATGCATCCTTGTTCATGTTAGATTTATTAAATTGAGTTGTTGAATTGAGCATGGGTTTGGTCTTGATTTCAAGGTGGCAATTGGCTTGGTAAATAGCCTCTAAGTGCCCACACGGATGGACACACGGGCGTGTGTCTAGGCCGTGTGCACCCTGCACCTTGGTACCTTAAGTCAGGATAGACCACGGGCTAATCCCACGGCTGTTTGTTTAGGTCATGTGTGATACACGGTTAGAACATGGACGTGTGCCTATGCCGTGTGAATAAGTCAGTATATCAAGGTATAGCATATAGTTTAAGTCCACGGGCGTGTCAAGATCGTGTGAAACTAGTCAGTGTCGACCACGGTTGGGAGACATGGGCGTGTCTTAGGGGTACACGGGCGTGCCCCAAGCCACATGGGCGTATGACCCCTGTTTCGAGGAAAAGTTCCCAATTGAACTCCGAAAGTTCCTAGCTATGTGTTTAAGGCCTCATAGGCCTATGATATGTACGTTTTGACTAAGAAAGAAGAGTTTCTATTTCGAAAAAAATTTCACAGCCCGTAAGTACATGTTTAAGTGAGTTCAAGCATGGTAATGTCTCGTATCCAGTCTTAGCCTCGGACTCGGGTATGGGCTGTTACAGGTACGTATGAGATTCATACGAGTATTGAAAAGGGAAATATTTGATGAATTCACTTATGATTTTGAATATGTGATCAATGGGAAAGGTTTGTGAGCTTTTATATGCTTATTCATAATTTTCCTATTAATGAAAATGATATTGATTCATTTGGTAATTTTATTTGTATATGGCTTACTAAGCTTTTAAAGCTTACTTTGTGTGTTCTTTCCCTATTTTATAGATAATCGAAGCTAGCTCGAACTCGGGGATCATCGGGAACATCATCACACTATCGATCAAATTGTTGGTACTTTTGATGTTATGTATATATGGTATATGGCATGTATAAGCTAGTGTTAAGATGATATGTTTTGGGTTGTGATTTAGCCATGAGAGTTGGCTTGTAAATGATGTAAATGTTGATGTGTATTTGGCCATCTAAGTTGGCTTAATTTATGAATTTGGTAAGTGATATGTGATGTATATATGGCCTTGTGTTTTGGCATGTTGTGGCTTGATCTTAAGATAATGATTTGGTATGTTTTATGACATGAATTAGTTGATAAGATGATGAGAAAAATGCATAGAGAAGATAGGTGAAATTGTTAGTAATGGTATATTGTTTTGGTATGTTTATGGTTATGATTTGAGTAGTGAAATGGTTGAAGATGAATGACATGATTTGTATATGAATTGGTATGTTTTGGTTGCTTATAAATGTGTTGAAATGGTATTAATTTGGATGTATAGGTGAACATGAGAAAGGGTGGCAAATTGGCCTTGCAAATGGCCTATTCTTGTCCACACGGGTAAAGACACGGGCGTGTGTCTCAGCCGTGTGTGACACACAGTCGTGTGTCCCCTGGTGTTGAAATTGAATTGAAGTTAGTATGCTCTACACGGGCTCACACACGGGCGTGTGACCGGCTGTATGGCATAAGTTAATATACCCCCTAAATGGCACACGACCTAGCACACGGGCGTGTGACTTGGGCTTGTTGCATAAGTCAGTATACCTTACAGGATTGGCACGGCCTAACACAGGCCTGGCACATGGGCGTGTGTGACCATTTCGAAGGGCACATGGGCTAGACATACGGGCATGTGGTAAGCCGTGTGACGCAAGTCAATATGTATGCCCTATTTTCACACGATTTGGGACATGGAGCCGTGTGAGGCACGGCCTATTCACACGAGCGTGTGACCCTTTTATGTTTGAAAAATTTCTAAGTTTTTGAGAATTTTCGTAAGTTATCGATTTAGTCTTGAACCACTTCTAAAGCATGTTTAAGGCCTCGTAGGCCCTTATAAGGGACAATGTGATTATGATTGAATGGTGTTTGATAATGGATACATAAATGTATGTTGTATGTTGTGATTAGATTGGTAATGCCTCATAACCCAATTCCGACGACATGTACAGGTTAGGGCTGTTACATTTATTGGTATCAGAGCTACGATTTAGTCGGTTCTAGGACAAACGTAGCGTGTGTGAGAGTCTAGCCATACATGCCATATATACTCTGTGATAGTGTGATGATTCCTGACAGCTTATATTGAGTTTTTGTATAGTAATGGATCCCAAAAGAGCTGTAGTTGACGATGTAGAGAGTAACGCGCCCGCTCCTGCTCAGAGGGAAGCACAATCTGACTCTAGACTTGTACTACTAGCCACGAGGGAGAGGCTAAACAAGCCTTCTTCCAAATGATGAGTGAGTGGTTCACAGAGTTCGTTCAAACGAATCTGGCTACTCAACAACCTCCACCCTCGCTTATTCCTCAACAAGTCCCAGTTGTGCCACAAGTGATAAATTCGATTCGATTGAGTAAGCCACCTGTTGATGATGATGTTGAACGAGCTGAGTTCTGGCTCAATAATACAATATGAGTATTCGATGAGTTATCTTGTACTCCTGATGAATGTATCAAATGTACCGTATCTTTGTTAAGAGACACTGCGTATCACTGGTGGAATACATTAGTATCGGTGGTTCCAAAAGAATCGATTACTTGGGAGTTTTTCCAAACTGAATTCCGGAAGAAATATATTAGCCAGAGATTCATTGATCAGAAACGCAAAGAGTTTCTCAAGCTGAAACAGGGCCGTATGTCTGTTACCGAATACCAGCAAGAATTTGTGAGATTGAGTAGATACATTCAAAAATGTGTTTCAACTGAAGCTATTACGTACAAGAGATTTGAGGATGGTTTAAATGAAGACATCAAGCTATTAGTTGGGATTCTAGAAATCAAGGAGTTTGTGATACTCGTCGAACGGGCATGTAAAGCTGAAGAACTCGGAAAAGAAAAGAGAAAAGCTGATTTTGAAGTTAGAGACTCCAGAAAGAGATCGATGAGTAAATCTTATCAATCTGTATCAAAGAAATTCTGAGACTCGTTCGATCGTTCCAATACATCGATGAGATATTCAAGCAGGGATCGTGAAAAGTAACCTGTGAGTTCTAAAACTCAAGCTACATCTATTACTAGTGTTGGCAATGTGAGACAAAACTGACCTGAGTGTAGACATTGTGGAAAATGACATATCGATGATTATAGATTGAATGATCGGGCCTATTTTAGATGTTGATCATTAGATCATTTCATTCATAACTATCCTGAGTTGGCTAAGCAAGATACAGTACAAAACATGAGACTGAGTAACACTACAGTTAGAGGTAGACCACCCAGAAACACGGAAAATGTGAGTGGTTGTAACACCCCTGTAACACCCCTAACCCGAAACCGTCGTAGGAATAGGGTTAAGAGGCATTACTAAACAATCAGAACATTCCACATCCAATTTATGACACAAAGTCAATCATTATCAAAGCATATCTTAACGTAATCATATAGTCCCTTATTTAAGTTTACAGTACTTTCAACACATGCTAGAAGGGGGTCGGGACTAAACCAAACACTTACGAAAATTTTAGAGAATTTTCTAAATTTTCTAAGTCTACAGTACTTTCAACACATGCTAGAAGGGGGTCGGGACTAAACCAAACACTTACGAAAATTTTAGAAAATTTTCTAAATTTTCTAAGTTTCAGGGGTTACACGCCCGTGTGGGCAGGCCGTGTGCCTCCTACGGCTGTTAGACACACCCATGTGTCTCCCCCGTTGTCGAATCTGACTAAACTCCACGGCCATCAAGCACGCCCGTGTACCTTGGCCGTGGTCGATTCTGACTAAACTCCACGACTACCAGGCACGCCTGTGTACCTTGGCCGTGTACTCTTAATCAACTACTGACTTAGTCCCACGGTCAATAGACACGCCCGTGTGCCACAACCGTGTGGCAAAATAGGCCATTTGCAAGGCCATAATCCCACCCACATAAGGGTCAATCCTATAAGCACAATTAAGCATAAACTCACACACAAATTGGTAACCAATCTCATGTCAAAAGATCAACATAACATCTCATACAATCTCATTTATAACCATATTAACTCATAGACTAAATTGCACCACTTGAACACATTCAATACCAAATATGATTCCTCCTCAAATTCACTTGACCATACTAGCATCAATCTATCACTAAGATTACCATTTATAAGACATATCCATTGCTATCAAAACAAACCAAATCTCACTTCACATACCAAACCCACACAAGCATATCTCAAACATTTATCTAGCCACCTCACATGGCTATTTACACATCTCATACATAATTTACATATCTAACCTATACATGCCATATTTCAACTATGTACATCTTTCCAAAGGTACCAAAATACATTGCCGATAGTGTGATTGAGATGTTGACGATTCCCAAAATCCGAGCTAGCTTTACTGACACTGTAAAATAGAGAAACAATCACACAGTAAGCTTTCAAAGCTTAGTAAGTTCATAATACAATATCATAAACCCATTAAATCAAATCAATGTACAAATAAACCATCACATAGGTAATTTAATAATGATACACCAAATTCATCTATATCCAATATTCACATAGCATTCCATTCGTCTACTTTCAATTTCCTCATCCACATAAGTATCATACATACCTTTGCCAACACATAGTTACTCACCAATCATGCTACTCAACCGCTTGATTTTACATTACGATCAATCGTTGCTATTCCTTTGAACTACTTGCACACTTAGTGCCAATTCATAATCAAAACATATTTGACATCGCACACACAGTGCTAATACGTTAAACCAAATTTAAGTGTTAATTAAAGCATAAGAGGAGTAAGTGGCAAGTTGGTTAAGGAGTTTGAAAGGTTGCTTGAGGTTAGTGGTTCAAGTAGCATGTTTAGCATTTTGAGGTTTTTATTTCATGATAGCATTAATGGCCGGTCAACCTATGTTTATGATAGGTGGACTAATAACTTTTGGTAAGTTGAATTTATTTTTAAGGAAAGCATGGGAAAACGGATAAGATTCCTAAGGTTATGGAAGGATATTTTTAAGTTATGGTATTAAGAGGGGACAAAGGCATGAAGGGTGGAAAGTGTTTTGGAAACTAATTCATGGCCAATTGACCATGAACTTGGACGGCAATTTGGACTAAAGGGGGAGCCGAAATTTTGTGTTAGTTTGGCTAGGATTGAAGTCTCTTTTTGGTCATTCCTTGCAATTAGTGCAAAAGTTTGCAAAACACTCTCTCTCAAACTCTTTTCTTTTTGGCCGAATTTTACCTTTTGATAAGCCTAATACTTTTTGACCATTTGGTCATTTTTGCTCAATATCTATTTCTCCTTTTCATTCTCTCAAAACTGAAACTTTCATCAACATCTTGTTCTTCTATTTGTTTTGCTTAAACATCAAAAACCTCCTATACACTCTTCTTTGCCGAAACTCTAATTCTCTTCCTATTATTTTCTTTTTGATCTATAGCCGAATATACCTCTTTGTTGTGCCGAAAATTTTCTTCTCCTATCTTGATCAACTTTGGCCGAATATTGAAGGTAAGATAGTTTTCCTCGGGACTTCTCTAGCAATCGGTTTTGGTATGGTGGTAAGGGTTTATTTCAAAGGATTATTCTTTTAAGTTTTCGTTTAAGCCGAAGGCTAATAACCTTAATGATGATGGTTGATTGTAGGAAAGTGAGGCCGATTCTTTTAGGAGTGTGTTGGCTAGTGTTCGAAGGCTTTTGGGTAAGATTTTAGGTTCACAAGGAACCCTTCTTAATTATTTTGGTTTGGCCGAATAGGCCATGGCACTAATGTTCATCTTTGGCCGAATATAGGGGCAAGAATACTTGTGTGGCCGATTTGTTTATTCGGGATATAGAACTCTTGTTGGTGCCAGGTGTGTGTACATACACATCTTATAACTTTTTAATATGCTAAGTGTTATATTATGCCTAATCGATTTGTGTAGACATGAATGTAATACCATCATGGTATTAACAAGGATTCGGGTAAGTCCTTATTTGCTACGAGATTATTATTTGATGCTTTTGGGAAGCATGACACATTTGGTATGTGTATTATTGGATATATGGCAATGATAAATGTATTAATATTGTTAAAATAAACCTTTTTGCATGATTTCAGTAAATATACATAATTGTTTGATATGGGTTGATGAGTGGAGGGGGCAGTGATATTCGTGTCGACGGACACCAGTGTTCTGGTAACACATTGTGACTACGGTCACCAGAGGTTTGGTACCTCCAGAGGTTTGGCACCTCATAGCGACTTGTCCCTGTGGTTGATACCACCGTGGGTTGGCCCCATTTTGAGATATGGGATCGTCTGCCAGTGATTTGGTATCACACGATGGGTTGGCCCCATCATCTATTTTGTGACCTCGGTCACCAGTGTTTTGGTAACACAATCGTGTCTTCGGACACCAGTGATTTGGTATCACATTTGTGACTATATGTCACCAGTGGTTTGGCACCACCAGTGGTTTGGTACCACACGGGGTAGAAAAAGGTGTTTGGATGGTTAGGTTAGGTGCATCTTAAACTTATGCATGTTAATTGGTTATGATTTGTGTATGTTATTGCACTAAACCGGGGAAGGGTTACACATTGAGTCTTGGTGACTCACCTTCTCCTTTAATTTTTCAGGTGATTCGTAGATCGCGGGTGAGGAGCCGGATGGACTCGAGGTGGCCATGCAGTGGAGATTTTTAATAAATGAATTTTGGATTTTATTTATCTTTCTTTTGGGTTTATGATTGCTTAATTGTAATAAGGCCTCCTAGGATGATTTTATTGCTGCGTGTTTGAATGTTTGGTTTAAACTATTTGATGATGTTAGAATGGATGCACATGTTTTCTCAAATTAAACGCAAAATGTTTTAAAGTACCATCGGGTACATCTGAAATTTTTAAACAACTTGACTCAACAAATATTTTTAAGGGAGGTTTTTAACAAATAAAATTTCAATTGAAAGGCAATTCGACTAAGTTTTAAAATGGTTTTCAGTATGTTTTATCTGTAGCAAACCAAATTCGGTCATATTGTTTGGGCCGGGTTTGGGGTGTTACAGCTTTAGTTGAGTAAGTGATTCGGCTAAGCATGAAAGGCTAGAAAGTTGAATAAAAATCACTTTCCGAGCCTTGGGCCAAAACTATAAATATGAGAAAGTTTAGGGGCAAAAGAGTAATTTTTCCAAAGTATGAGATAAGTGTCAATTTAGTCAATGTGTGTATTGAATAAGTTGATTTATTCATTGTAGATCAAGAAAGACGAAGCCCGGATCGAAACCGAGGCAAAAGCAATGTGGTGGACTAAATTGCACGTTTTTATACTTTTGAGTATCGAGGTAAGTTTGTAACATCCCTAACCCGGCCCAAACACTACGGCCGAATTCAGTATGCCACCGGAAAACTTTAGATTGAAGCCGGCTAAGTGATGATAAAACTTGATCGTGATGGTATTATAAATACAAACAAAAATAAGTGTTTTAATCAAATCACTATTAATCAAAGTTAACCTTTAAAACAAAGTTCAGCATCTTAGGGAAACGTTTACTTTGGAAAAACAATTTGAAGCTCACGGGTAGTTGAAAACGTGTTCTTTTGAAAACTATAAAAGAATCCGAGTAATTATGAAAAACTTCAGTTAGAAAACCTTGGTTAAGTTTTTAGAAAAAAAATCAACTGTCATTAGTTAAATTGATTGCAATTACTAATTCATGTTGAATCTAGCATAAACCATAATAAAACCCAAAATAGTTAAATGGCCTTATTACAATAAAACAACCCAAATAGTTCAAATAAACCGAAATTAAAAAGAGAAGGTTTCTAAAACAATGAAAACTACGTCTGCATGGCCATCTCGAATCCCATCCAAGCCCGGTCCACTTATCACGAATCACCTGCATTGTTAGGTAAAAATTTGGGTGAGTCAACCGACTCAGTGTATGATTAATCCACGAATTTCCACATATGGGCCTAGCCCAAAACCACACCAAACCACATATCAGATAAGAATGCAAAATGCACCCAACCCAGCCTAGGGTCCATCCTCTACACACCCCCGTATCCAGCCACCACACACCAGGGGATTACTAAATCGACCCTCCAACCTCTACACTCCAATTCGGCACTTAGTGCCATCCACCAAGTGGTCTAGCCACTGGTCCACGTGATCAAATCACAATATAATCCACAACGTGACCTCAGTCAACGTCAATCCACGATGTAGCTCGTAGCTAGCATCAAACCACGATGAGGCACATAGCCATCACCAACCACGATATGGCACAAAGCCGATACCAACCACGATGAGGCACAGAGCCAATCATCAATCCACGTGAGGCTCGTAGCCATCACTAAACCACGTACATAAATGTACACCCTGTCCTTCTTTCATATATACCAATCCCGTCCCGTGTTTATGCAGCATACGATAGTGATATGATGGAATAATGCATGAACATGTTAATGAAACATACAGTATATATATACAGCAATAACCACAATTTTATCGGCATTCAACACTGACCTGCTTATCAACATACCCACTAAGGGTAACCATCTCATTATTTCCACTGCACTAGTCATCATACTCATAACACATACCATTATTTAATATAATCGGGAAACTGCAAATTAATCACACACCTGATAACTCAAAGAATCACACTCTCAATATCGATGCTATCTCTAACCGAAACTACAGCTATCTGCCTACGCTCCTGTTCTGACGCTGGCCCACACCCCGGTGGCCAATCCCGTATCGCAGAGACTGATCGCTTCTTAAACTTAGGGGTAGGGGCTACCCCTTTCTCTCCTTGACTGGTATCCGCATCCATCCAAAACCACTTAATCAGAACATTTGGTTAACCGTTAACGTTTATAGCCAAAACATATCAAATCTTAAAACTCACTGAATAATCTTACCGATGTAAATCTGACTCCCGAAGATATCTGCTTAACTTTCCAAGTTTGCCGAAATCCCTACACAACCCCAGTCAGAATCGGCTTCAACCCATAAGGCTTATAAAAATGGCCTTTGGCCGAATATATCCCCTTACCTTGAGTAGTCGAACCCAAGAGAACTCTTTAATGCTCCTCTACGCTGGCTACATACAAAAGAAACACGAGATTATGGCCCTGTGAATATTCGGCCATCCCTAAAACCAAGGCCAACCACTTGGTTTCGGCACACCAAAAGAAAAAGAAGCAAAACTGATTGCCAAAGAAGAGATTACTTACCACCAACACACGTTTGAAAAGATCAAGAGAGAGTAGTCGACGGCACAGGGGTGAGGCTTGCGAAAATACTCAAACAGAATAAGTATAGGAAGTAGAAATAAAAGAAGGTAAAGGGTGATGGTGAAAGTGAGATTTAGCTTCCTAGCAAAAGAAAGGAGAGTTCTCAAAATGAAAAAGAAAAAGAAAAGAAATGGGAACTGAGAGATATGGTTCGGCTTTAGAATCTAAAGAGGAAAGTTTCGGCTAACCCAAGAAGTGTTTCGGCTTTAAGGATTTCAAGCAAAGAAAAGAGAAAAAGAGGACTACAAGATTCGGATACCAAAAGAATAGATATGGAGTTGAAGTTGAAAGAAAGAAAAAGAAGAATAGGAGAAGAGTAGAAGAATTTAGGCAAACCTACCCACTAGGAATTTCGGCACACTCCCCTTACAACACCTCAAAACTGAACATACACCTCCCTAGAGTCCCACATTCGGCCACTAGCCCTTCCTCCTCTCATATCCCTTATTTTGCTCCTATTTTCCCTCATCACCACTCATTCAAACTCATTTGAATAAGTCAAACTCCTAAAAACTCTCTCCTCCTTCCATCCAAACACTTAGACCAAGTCCACCCTCATCCCTTCAAAGTCCAAGTGCCGTCCAACACCCTCCCCCTCTCTTGACGCCAAAAAGCAAAATAAAACAACACTCCCTTGTTGTCTGCGTGACTCGAACCTCCTCCCCTGACACCCCTTGTTGACGCAATCTCCCCTGCACCTTAGGTAGCATCCCATGCCACTCCATCACCTCACTTCTTGTGTCATAAATCCCACACTAATGTCCTTAAGGCTTAGCTCCCCTAGCTCCCCCTAACCCAGATTAAAACAAAAAAATTTTCCTATGGCCTCTACCAAAGCCCAAGGTTTCCCGAAACCTCCAAACACTTCCAAACAGCATACAGAGCACATAAACACACAGATAAAATTTTAAAATGCATGACCCCCAAATCCCGGATATTACAAAGTTTATGCGTAAACAATGCATTCATACTTACAATTTGATAATGCTAGCTAGTGTGTAGCATGAATGAGAATGATTGAGAACCCATGTGGTTCAAGTGGAATGAATGTGGTAGACATTGTGAATGTGTAGTGATAATGCTAAATGGTGGGCTAAGTGTGATACCATCTTAATGCTTAACGACGATGAGCTAGGCTGTGTGCGATGCTATCGTTAAGTATACTTATCTAGTGGGCTAAGTGCAAGACCACTATGATTACCTTTGTGGTAGGCTAAGTGCGATACTACCTTATTAATTGATTGTGGTGGGCTAAGTGCGAAACCACCGAGGTATTAGCTGTGTAAATTAGCTATGTGGTTGCATTATTGAGTAAAGTAGCTGCATGGATGTAGCATGGGCGTGTGACTAGGCTTTGAGGCCGTGTGTATGTAGTCAGTATTCTCCACGGTTGTGGAGCATGGGCGTGCCTCATCTTGCACAGGCGTGTGAGCCCTGAATAAAAGAGGAAAATTTATTGTAACATCCTAGATTAGGGGGTTATGCGTTCGTGCGTAATTCATGAGATAGTGGGCTCAGTGGGTGTGTTGGATGTGATCTGAGGAGTTTTAGGAACCCTAAGATGTAAGGAAATGTATGGAAATGTAAGGAAATGTAAGGAAATGTATGGAAATGTAAGGAAATGTATGGAAATGTAAGGAAATGTAAGGAAATGTAAGGAAATGTCTTGTCTTGGAAATGTGACGAAATGTCCTGGAAATGTAAGGAAATGCCTTGTCTTGGAAATGTAAGGAAATGATTTAGAAATGTTGAGTTTAAAGGAGGCAAACGAAAAGTTTTTGGAAACTTGGAAATGTAAGGAAATGTCAAGTTTTAAGGTTTAAAAAGAGGAAATTAAGGCAAGGTGGCCTTAAGAAAATTAGTAGGAGGAATTTGACACGCAATCAGGCTTGGAAAAGTGGCCTGAAGATGTCACTTAAGGGCCTCTGGAAATGGCGCCACATGCAAGGGTGTTGGGCCTGAGTTCGAGACACATGGGTAGCAAATAAAAGAAATTTTATTTTTGCTTCCAAAAGCACAAAGGTGGACGGCAACAAGGCTTTTAAAAGGGGAGTTTTATTATCTTTAAATTTCGGCTAAATAGGAGATAAATAATAGATTTATTTTAGATTATTCTCAAGAGATAATTGTTGGATTAAATTCTTTTAATAAAGTGATAATTCAAATGATAAAGCTATCAAAATAGAAGAGTGGTGGCCAAGTAAAGGACTCTAGCTAGTAATTCTGGCTATAAAAGGAAGAGTAAGACTATTCTTCATTCATTCTTTTCTCTTCAAGAAAACCTCTGCCGAAATTCTCTAAAGTTTCTCCTCTTCTCTCTGCCGAATTTCCTACAGTTTTTATTCTTCTTCTCTTTGTTAGCCAAAGCCGAAATACCTTGTGTTCTAGCCGAATCCTCCATCTTTATTCTTCCTTCTATTTTCTTTCTAATCCCTCCAAAAGCCGGAAGTAAGCCTTTTAAGGCTGTAACATCCTAGATTAGGGGTTATGCGTTCGTGCGTAATTCATGAGATAGTGGGCTCAGTGGGTGTGTTGGATGTGATCTGAGGAGTTTTAGGAACCCTAAGATGTAAGGAAATGTATGGAAATGTAAGGAAATGTAAGGAAATGTATGGAAATGTAAGGAAATGTAAGGAAATGTCTTGTCTTGGAAATGTGAGGAAACGTCCTGGAAATGTAAGGAAATGCCTTGTCCTGGAAATGTAAGGAAATGATTTAGAAATGTTGAGTTTAATGGAGGCAAACGAAAAGTTTTTGGAAACTTGGAAATGTAAGGAAATGTCAAGTTTTAAGGTTTAAAAAGAAGAAATTAAGGCAAGGTGGCCTTAAGAAAATTAGTAGGAGGAATTTGACACACAATCAGGCTTGGAAAAGTGGCCTGAAGATGTCACTTAAGGGCCTCTGGAAATGGCGCCACATGCAAGGGTGTTGGGCCTGAGTTCGAGACACATGGGTAGCAAATAAAAGAAATTTTATTTTTGCTTCCAGAAGCACAGAGGTGGACGGCAACAAGGCTTTTAAAAGGGGAGTTTTATTCTTTTTAAATTTCGGCTAAATAGGAGATAAATAATAGATTTATTTTAGATTATTCTCAAGAGATAATTGTTGGATTAAATTCTTTTAATAAAGTGATAATTCAAAGGATAAAGCTATCAAAATAGAAGAGTGGTGGCCAAGTAAAGGACTCTAGCTAGTAATTTTGGCTATAAAAGGAAGAGTAAGGCTATTCTTCATTTATTCTTTTCTCTTCAAGAAAACCTCTGCCGAAATTCTCTAAAGTTTCTCCTCTTCTCCCTGCCGAATTTCCTACAGTTTTTATTCTTCTTCTCTTTGTTAGCCAAAGCCGAAATACCTTGTGTTCTAGCCGAATCCTCCATCTTTATTCTTCCTTCTCTTTTCTTTCTAATCCCTCCAAAAGCCGGAAGTAAGCCTTTTAAGGCTGTAACATCCTAGATTAGGGGTTATGCATTCGTGCGTAATTCATGAGATAGTGGGCTCAGTGGGTGTGTTGGATGTGATCTGAGGAGTTTTAGGAACCCTAAGATGTAAGGAAATGTATGGAAATGTAAGGAAATGTAAGGAAATGTATGGAAATGTAAGGAAATGTAAGGAAATGTATGGAAATGTAAGGAAATGTAAGGAAATGTCTTGTCTTGGAATTGTGAGGAAATGTCCTGGAAATGTAAGGAAATGCCTTGTCCTGGAAATGTAAGGAAATGATTTAGAAATGTTGAGTTTAATGGAGGCAAACAAAAAGTTTTTGGAAACTTGGAAATGTAAGGAAATGTCAAGTTTTAAGGTTTAAAAAGAGGAAATTAAGGCAAGGTGGCCTTAAGAAAATTAGTAGGAGGAATTTGACACACAATCAGGCTTGGAAAAGTGGCCTGAAGATGTCACTTAAGGGCCTCTGGAAATGGCGCCACATGCAAGGGTGTTGGGCCTGAGTTCGAGACACATGGGTAGCAAATAAAAGAAATTTTATTTTTGCTTCCAGAAGCACAGAGGTGGACGGCAACAAGGCTTTTAAAAGGGGAGTTTTATTCTCTTTAAATTTCGGCTAAATAGGAGATAAATAATAGATTTATTTTAGATTATTCTCAAGAGATAATTGTTGGATTAAATTCTTTTAATAAAGTGATAATTCAAAGGATAAAGCTATCAAAATAGAAGAGTGGTGGCCAAGTAAAGGACTCCAGCTAGTAATTTTGGCTATAAAAGGAAGAGTAAGGCTATTATTCATTCATTCTTTTCTCTTCAAGAAAACCTCTGCCGAAATTCTCTAAAGTTTCTCCTCTTCTCTCTGCCGAATTTCCTACAGTTTTTATTCTTCTTCTCTTTGTTAGCCAAAGCCCAAATACCTTGTGTTCTAGCCAAATCCTCCATCTTTATTCTTCCTTCTCTTTTCTTTCTAATCCCTCCAAAAGCCGGAAGTAAGCCTTTTAAGGCCATAGCCGAATATCTTAAGTGGCTTGAAGCTTAGGTGCTGTCGATTTCTTCAAAGGTAAGAACAAGTTTGATTTCTATTCTTTTCTTTTAGATTTGTCGAAATCTAGGACTAATCCCATCAATATTCTTGTTGCCGAAACCTTGAAGAGATCTTTCGGGATTTACTAAGTGTCAACTACAAGGAAGGAGAAGTTCTTTTCCCGAAGGTACACCATAGGCCGCGTGTTCCCTAGTTATTCGGTGAATTTCGGGATTTAAAATCCATAAGGTAAGTCATATTTAACATTCGGCTAAGGGTTATTTGTTATGAATAAATGTTAGAAATTGATCTAACATGAAGTTATAGGGATTACGACAGACATATAAGGCAAGGAATACTTTCGGGATTTGGAAATTGCAAGGTAAGTTTTAGTGTACTAATCCTACTAGGATTTGGATTTATGGCTGAATGGTTCTTTACTAAGTGTTGAATGATTGATTAAATGTAGAGATCTAAGATCTAAGGCATTAGATCAAGCTTTTCGGGATTTGGATTGGAAACCCTAAGCAAATCAGGTGTGTACCCCACACTATTTCATACTACATTATATGGCTAAGTTTAATTAATATATGTGGTATTAAGAATATGAAAGCAGCTAAGGTACCATGTTATGGTACAAAGTACTCAGGTACGTTTCCTACTCCTACTAGAATTATGAAATATGTTAATTGTAACATGAGAATAAGAAGAAGAATGTGAACTCTGGCATATTTATGCATATTACTATTATATGGGGCATATGGGTTTTATTTTAAAGGGGAAGTGAATGTGGTGACCTAAGACCACGAACACGGTGACCTAAGACCGTGATATCTGAATGTGGTGACCTAAGACCACAATAATCTGAATGTGGTGACCTAAGACCACAGTAATCTGAACGTGGTGACCTAAGACCACGAATGCGGTGACCTAAGACCGTGATATGGAGTGTAGCGGAAGGAGGGTCGACTTAGTAGTCCCCACGGTGTACAGGTTGGTACGGGGGAGTGTAGCGGATGGCTTAATAGGTTTGGGTTTTAGGAATGCATCATAACTTGTATGCTATGATATGAATGTGTAATAATTGTTATGCCTGATTCGATTATGATTTAGTGTTGTGTACACATTGAGTCTGTTGACTCACCCCGTTGTGGGACTAATTTCAGGTGACGAACAGTAATGGACCGGGCTCGGCAGAAGCTTAGGGATGGCCATGCACAGCAAGAAATTTACGATTTGGACTTTTATTTTATTTCAAGTATTTTAAATTTTAATTTTGGGATTAATTGATGTAATAAGGCCATAGTTGAATTTCTTTATTTCACTTTGATTTATCATGTTACAAATATTTATTAATTGAAAGATTAAGTAAATTTATTATCAAAACCAACCCTAAACGTTTTGTCACCTAAAGCTAAAGGATTTTTAATCAAATAAACTCGTTTTCAACTCAAGCCCAATCCAAAACAAATTTTCTTTCAAAACACACAAGTTTTTCCTAAGTCACAAAAGAATTTGAAACAGTTTACACCGGGGAACATACCAAATCTGGTCAAAGCTCGTGGGCCAGGTTTGGGGTGTTTCAATTTGGTATCAGAGCCCAGTTTTAAACTCTCGGCCTGTGGTTTAAGGCCCAAAAACATTTTCAAATCAAGCCCAAATGAGTTTTTATGAAAATATTTTTGGAAATAAGCAGGTTTTTCTGGCATGGCACCTAAGTCTCCGACTCGAAGTCCACCAGGTAAGTACCCCTAACCTTTGGGTGATTTATATTGTGATCTGTAGAAGGGTAGAAACAGAATGGCACATAGAATAGTATGATAAGTATTTGAACCCTAGGACTAGTTTACCCCAACTATTACATAAGACTTAATGCTTAATTAAACAAACCTATGGCTAAGTCGCCGAGTTAGGGTGTGGCAACCATTGTGCGCATGTCTAGGATTGGATCCGGAAGAGCCTGGTATTTAAGCAGTCCTAGTGACTCACCTCCTCTTCGCAGGAATCCTACCTGGTGCGTAGCTTCGGTCCACCCTAACCAAGAGGACTCAGTCACAGGCTAAACCCAATAACTAAAACCCGAAAGGTATTAGCCACATTTTTATGGAAACCCTAGTTTTATAATGACTAAATTACCCTTTTGATTTATACAAGCTATCCCATAAAATTTTTCTGAAATATTTCTTGATTTGTGAAAATTTCTAAAATACCCCTATTTGCAAAATTACTAAATTGCCTTTGGTTTATGAAATTTCCAAAATACCCACAGTTCTTATCAAAAATTTCATTACTTTATAACAAGTCGAAAAACCCTAATTTGCAAAATATCAGAATACTTTGATTTTGGAAAATTACGAAGTTGCCCCTAACTTACAAAATTACCAAAATGACCCTGATTTCCAAAATTACCGAAATACCCCCGGATTTCGAAAATTTTCCAAAATACCCCAGGAATTTAAAAATTCCAAAATACTTTTTGACAAAATCACCAAGGAACTTTTTCTTTTGAAAAATTACGAAAATACCCCTGTAGGACAAATTACGAAAATACCCCTAGGTAGTGGAAAAACAACAACAATGAAAACTACAACATTTCTCTGAATGAACAAAAGTTCATAATTGATTGATGGATGTATGAATGAAAAGACTGTGTGCATGTATGAATACGAAAGAACCACTCCTAAAATTCTTCTCATAAAACTTCTTCGCGGGTAATAAGTGAAACAAGGACTAATGCATAAAACTTTGTAATCAGATTAAATCGCGACGTTAGAAATAAGTTCTAGGGGATGTGAACTTAGAGATTGTGCCTAGAAAGTATGATGGTTCTATTAAGATCAGAGTGCGCAGCGTAAGCATAGTGCGGTGAGAAGGATTGTACAACTGTTAATAAGTAATTTCGAGGACGAAATTATTTTTAAGGAGGGTAGAACTATAACATCCTAGATTAGGGGTTATGCGTTCGTACGTAATTCATGAGATAGTGGGCTCAGTGGGTGTGTTGGATCTGATCTGAGGAGTTTTAGGAACCCTAAGATGTAAGGAAATGTATGGAAATGTAAGGAAATGTAAGGAAATGTCTTGTCTCGGAAATGTGAGGAAATGTCCTGGAAATGTAAGGAAATGCCTTATCCTGGAAATGTAAGGAAATGATTTAGAAATGTTGAGTTTAATGGAGGCAAACGAAAAGTTTTTGGAAACTTGGAAATGTAAGGAAATGTCAAGTTTTAAGGTTTAAAAAGAGGAAATTATGGCAAGGTGGCCTTAAGAAAATTAGTAGGAGGAATTTGATACACAATCAGGCTTGGAAAAGTGGCCTGAAGATGTCACTTAAGGGCCTCTGGAAATGGCGCCACATGCAAGGGTGTTGGGCCTGAGTTCGAGACACATGGGTAGCAAATAAAAGAAATTTTATTTTTGCTTCCAGAAGCACAGAGGTGGACGGCAACAAGGCTTTTAAAAGGGGAGTTTTATTCTCTTTAAATTTCGGCTAAATAGGAGATAAATAATAGATTTATTTTAGATTATTCTCAATAGATAATTGTTGGATTAAATTCTTTTAATAAAGTGATAATTCAAAGGATAAAACTATCAAAATAGAAGAGTGGTGGCCAAGTAAAGGACTCTAGCTAGTAATTTTGGCTATAAAAGGAAGAGTAAGGCTATTCTTCATTCATTCTTTTCTCTTCAAGAAAACCTCCGCCGAAATTCTCTAAAGTTTCTCCTCTTCTCTCTGCCGAATTTCCTACAGTTTTTATTCTTCTTCTCTTTGTTAGCCAAAGCCGAAATACCTTGTGTTCTAGCCGAATCCTCCATCTTTATTCTTCCTTCTCTTTTCTTTCTAATCCCTCCAAAAGCCGGAAGTAAGCCTTTTAAGGCTGTAACATCCTAGATTAGGGGTTATGCATTCGTGCATTTTGTGTTAAGATGTTAAGATGCGGCAAGTGCAAAATGGGGAGTTGAAAGATTTTGGTGTTATCAGCGATGGAGTTTTCTGTTTCAAGGGTAAGGTCTGTATGCCGAAGGATGAGGAGCTTAGGCGGAGAATTCTTCAGGAATCGCATGGTGGTCCTTATGCGATGCATCCGGGAGGTAGTAAGTTGTACAGGGATCTTCGGGATCAATTTTGGTGGCCTGGTCTTAAGCGGGAAGTTACGGAGTTTGTGGGGAAGTGCTTAACGTGTCAGCAAGTTAAGGCTGAACACCAAGTTCCGTCGGGATTGCTTCAGCTGATAAAGATTCTGCAATGGAAGTGGGAGCGTATCACCATGGACTTTGTTAGTGGGCTTCCCCTTACGCCTACTAAGAAAGACTCGGTATGGGTGATAGTGGATCGATTGACGAAGTCTGCACATTTCATACCTGTGCGAGTGGATTACTCTTTGCAGAAATTGGCGAAGTTGTATGTGGCAGAGATTGTAAGATTGCATGGAGTGCCGGTGTCGATTATTTCAGATAGGGATCCAAGGTTTACATCTCGGTTTTGGAAAGCATTACATCAGGCTTTGGGCACCAGATTAGACTTCAGTACGGCATTTCATCCACAGTCTAACGGTCAGTCTGAGCGAGTAATCCAAGTATTAGATGACATGTTAAGAGGATGCGTGATAGATTTCAGAGGAAGCTGGGAAGAGTTTTTGCCTTTAGCGGAATTTGCATACAACAACAGTTACCAAGCCAGTATTCGGATGGCACCGTATGAAGCACTATATGGACGGAAGTGTCGCACTCCTACGTGTTGGACAGAATTAGGGGAACGTCAGGTTTTGGGTCCAGAGATTGTGACAGAATCCGAAGAAAAGGTTAAGGTAATTTGGGCACGGTTGAAAGAGGCATCTGATAGGCAAAAGTCGTACGCAGATCTGAAGCGAAAGGAAATAGAGTTTGTCGTGGGAGACCAAGTGTTCCTAAAGGTTTCGCCTTGGAAGAAGGTGATGAGATTTGGTCGCAAAGGAAAGTTAAGCCCCAGGTTTATAGGACCTTATCGGGTTTTGAAGCGGGTTGGACTAGTGGCATATCAGTTAGAGTTACCTTCGGAGTTGAAGCAAATGCACGATGTGTTTCATGTTTCAATGGTACATCGTTATCGGTCGGATCCATCTCATGTAGTGCCAGTTGGGGAGGTGGAACTACAACCAGATTTGTCCTATGAGGAGGAGCCGATTCAGATTCTAGATCGGGATGTAAAGGTGTTACGGAGGAAATCAGTTCCTCTCGTCAAAGTGTTATGGCGTAATCATGGATCAGTAGAAGCTTCGTGGGAGCCGGAGGAAGCTATGCGACAGCAATACCATCACTTATTCTTGTCAGGTAATTTCGAGGTCGAATTATTTTAGGAGGGTAGAACTGTAATATCCAGGATTTAGGGGTTATGAAATTTTGGCTTGAATGTGTGCATTGTTTTGTTGTGTGCTCTTTGTATGAGTTTTAAGGACTTCGGGAATTTTAGAATGTAAGGGATTGCCTTAGAAAAATATTAGATTTTTAATCTTAGAAGAGGAGCTAAGCAAGTTTGGCCTTAAGAGAATTAATTTGAGGTTTTAATCACAAGTTGAGTAATTGGTAAAGTGGTGATGGCGCATGGGTGAATGCATGAGGTGAGAGGTTCGAATCCCTTAGCTAGCAATTGGAAGGAGTTTTAATTTTTGTTCTCTTTCCTATAGTGTCGGTCAAGCCTTATCTAGTATGGATGGATTTTTCTTTTATTTTTGGATAGTGGACCAAAGGGAAAAGGAAAGTTAGTAGTTAAGGTAAGGAATCAAAAGGCTTGAAGAGTGGGTGATGTTTTGGAAGTTTTTCCATGGTCATTTGACCATGAATCTAGACGCATAAGGGCCTAAGGGGGGTTGGTTTAATTGTGTTAGTAATTAGGGGTTGATAGGGAAGAATTGAGGAGGAAAAAGGGGGATTGTGTTGGCTAGTGAGTTGGCCGAATGTGGTATGGGATTAGGGGGTGTTAGTTGGCCAAAAGTTTGTCAATTTGTGCATCTTTTTCCTTTTCTCCAAATATTTTTCTCCTTAGCCGAAATTGTCACGTGCATTTGGTGAAACTTTGCTTTGTTTTGGCTATTATATTTTTGACCAAATTGGTACTCTTTTTCTTCTTTTCCTCTCAAGTTTCTCTCTTTTTGGTACCAAAATATTGCTACTTTTGAAGACATTTATCATTTCTTTTCTTCCTCTCTAATGCCGAATTCATCCTAACACCAAAGGCATTCCTCATATTTTCTTTTTCTTTATCATTTTTCTCTTTTCTCCTTCTTTCTCTTAGCCGAAACTATTCTCTATATTTTTTCACCATTTTTCTTTCTTTTCTTTTGGTTAAAACCGAAATCATCATAATCAAAACCACCATCTCTTCTTTTCTCTTTTGTTAAAGCCGAAATCACCATTTCTTTTCTTTTTAATTGTTAAGGTCGAATCCCTTTATAGTTCAAGTTAGGGGTGAATCAATCTCTGTGTTTCGGGTAAGGATTATCTATCAATCGTTTATCTTTATTTTCCTTTGGATTAATCGATTTTAGGAATCTAATTCGCTTACTTCTCCTTGGCCAAATCTTTGAAGGAGAATCTCGGGATTTCTTATAGTCGACGTTTAGGGAGAGATCGTTCGGGTTTCGAATAATCCAAGGTAAGGAGATAATGATATTCGGCCTAAGGCCATATCTTTTTAGTGATAATCGATTTCTCATAAAGTGATATGTAGGTACTGTCGACGTTGTAGGAAAGAGTTGGAAATCTTAAGTATTCTATCGCTTTCCCTGTTTACAAGGTGTGTAGCTTACACTAAAACTCTAATAGATTAATAGTATTATTGATAAAAATGTGTGTTTATAAAGAAATATAAATGATTATGGCTTCAGGTACCATTCAATGGTACAGTGAATTCAGGTACATTATTTTTTAGCATTTTGTATAAACTTTTAATATGAGACATATCCGATATTTGATTATGATTTTGGGATAATGTACAAAGCATGATATCTGCATCGTTAATAATGCTTTAAGCATAAATACGTAATATGTACGATTCTGATATGATTTTGAGAGTATAAGGCATGATATTGAAATAATATGTTATTGCATGGGCAAATGGGTAATATTGAAAGGGGAAGTGTTCCGGTGGTTTTACCACATTATTCGGTGACTTCGGTCACGATATTATGAAACCGATGACCTCGGTCACGATACTATGAATCCGGTGACTCTGTCACAATTATCTGGTGGCTATGCCACGATTATCAGGGCGATGTGCATGTTGACTGCAGCAACTGCCTTCGATGGTGTGTAGCGGATGGAGGGTCGATTTAGTAATCCTCACGGTGTGATTGGTAGGTACGGGTGGTGTGTAGCAGATGGATATCTAAGTTGGGTTCAGGATTGCATTTCATTTTATATGTACATGTGATTTAATCAATTATTATTTGATTTGCAATATTATGGGCTTTATTGCTATGATCGATTGGACTTTTAGTGCATTGTTACACATTGAGTCTGTTGACTCACCCTTCAGTGGGATATCATTTCAGGTGATACACAATGATTTGGACCGGGTCAGCGAGGACTACGTGGTGGCCATTGCTCAACTCAGTATTTCGGTTTTCCTTTTATTAAACTTATTACGTTTTCTTATATATTTCGAGATTTAATTTGGGATATGTTTTTGTAATAAGGCCGCCATTAGCTATGTTACTTTTACGTTTTAACTTATATTCTGCTACGATCAATTTCAACTAAATAATTAAATATTTTCGATAATCGTATAAAAAAAATGTTTTGACACCTAAATACTTATGGTTTTCAAAATAATAATAAGTCCTAAATTTAGATCTTCTTTGATAAATAAATTTTTAAAACATCGACTTAATAATTTTATAAATACAAAATTTAAGTACAAAACGGTTTTTAACAAGTTCGTACTTCAAATCTATTCTTTATCCCAAAATCACATGTTTTTCCAAAACGACAAAACGAGTTTTTATTGAGGAGCATACCAGATCCGGCCAGGTCTTGTGGGCCGGGTTTGGGGTGTTTCAATAGGGCTGGTTTTAGAAGTTTTGAGGAGGTTGTTGCCTTTGATTTCCTTGATTTCCTTGACCTCCCCACGAATAATTTGGGTGGTTCCTCCAACTTGGATTGTAAGTATTACTATAAGGATTATTATTGGATCTGAAATTTTTACCTATATAGTTCATCTGTTCGTTCTCTACATCCAGTTGGTAGGGTGGGTACTCAGGATTCGCCACAGTTCCACTTGCATCGCACTGCAAGACTGGATGTACCTGCGAAGAACACAAACTATCAATCTTTTTATTCATCATCTCTACCTGTGTTGATAGTGTGGTTATTGCATCGAGGTTGTAAACTCCGGCTGATTTTGTCAGTTTCGTCCTTGTCACTTGCCACTGATAATGTAACATCCCGAAATTGGGCCTAGTAGGATTGGGCCTTGAGCTTTAGGAAAATTAGAATATTATTTTATTATTGTGTTGGCTTGGGTATGAATTTGGTGTGTTAGTATAGTCTTGTGAAGGCTTGATTTTAATTAGGAAGCTAGAATAATTTTTAGTATGGTTTATTTAATGAAGTGGATTTAGTGAGCTTAGCACTTAAGTTAATTTAAGTGTTCATTTATAGCATAAGAGGAGTAAGTGGCAAGGTGGTTAAGGAGTTTGAAAGGTGGCTTGAGGATAGAGGTTCGAGTAGCATGTTTAGCATTTTGAAGGTTTATTTTTGTATTCTAGCATTAATGGACGGTCAAACTTATTTATGATAGGTGGACTAATAACTTTTGGTAAGTTGAAATTTTGTTTAAGGAAAGCTTAAGTTATGGGATAAGATTTTTAAGGTTATGGAAGGATATCTTAAAGTTATGGTATATTGAGGGGACAAAAGGCTTGGCTTGTGGAAAATGTTTTGGAAACAATTCCTATGCTTTTAGTGCTTGAATGTGGACGGTATGGGTGTCTAGGTGGGTGGCCAAATTTTGTTAGGTAGCTTGGGGGGGAATAGTTGGCCAATTCTCCTTTTGAACATCTTTTGCATTTTTGTTTTCCCTCTCCAAAAATCCTTTGTTTGGCCGAATGAGTATTGTACATTTTGTGCAAGTTTTGCTTTTGGTTAGCCTTCATTTTGTTTGAACCAAAATTTATATTTTCTTTCTCTCATCTTTTCCTTTGAAACCGAAAACATCTTTTGCACTTTTGTGCACTCTTTCTCCCATCTCTCTTCCTCTTTTCTAACTTTTGGTATTTGCTCAACATCACTTTTTCCTTTTTATTTTCTTCTTGACCGAACCTCTTTCTTCCCCAAATCCTCTTTTCTTTTCTTTTCTTCCATTATTTCTAAAATCGAATCCTCTCCCTCTCATTCTCATTTTCTTTGCTACTCACATACTCTATTTCTTTTTTCTCCATAATATCTTTTGTTATCTTCATTCAAAACCATAGCCGAATCTTCTACTTCCTTGTTAATATTATTTTTGTTGGCCGTATATTCAAAGGGTAGGCATTCATTTTTGGGTTTTCTTCAATCGGTTTTGGAAGATAGGTAAGTGTTTATGGCCATTTTTCCTTTCTTTTTTTTATGTCGTTTTCTTGAGGGCGTAGGCCACTTTCTAATGTTTTTGGTATAGAGGCAGAAACTAATATGATTCCATTTAGGGATTTCGGCAGAGTTCTTAATCAAGTGACGTTTTCGGGATTTGATCATTTGTGCCTTAACAGGTGCGTAGTTATCGCACTATTTCTCCTATTTTGTGTATTGATATATATATATTCTTGTATGATGTGTGATAGCCGACAACAAAGGCTAAAGTGGTGAAAACCCATGATTGGGGTAATCGGTTAACAGGTCAGTAATATGTGATATTAAATTATTTATGGTGACTGTGTAATATGATAATGAGCATGTGATGTATGTTCATTCTATATGTTGATTTGGCATGATACATTAACATATATGCATGGGGATTGGATTTGATCAAGGAAGGACGGGTGTACATATTTATGTACGTGGTCTAATGTTAGCCTCGTGCTACATTAGTGCTTGATGATCAGCTGTGTGCTACATCAAGGGAGGTGTTGGCTAGGTGCCCATCTCGGCGGTTGATGGCTGTGTGCATCACCGTAGACGAATTAATGTTGGGATCACTTATGTGATCGGTGGCTTAGCCACGGCCTTGAGCAGCAAGTCTGCCAAGGTAAGATATAAGGATCACTATTTGATCGGTGGATAGCCACGGCCTTGGACGGCAGGTGTGCCGGGGTTGGTGTAATGGATGGAATTAGGTTGGGTTGGGCGTCATTTTGTATATTTATGTATGTGAACTGTGTGGATTTGGGCCAAGCCCATATGTGGAGGCATGTGTGATGATTATGCACTGAGTCTGTGGACTCACCCAATTTTTCTCAACCATTTCAGGTGATGCGTAAGCGTTGGACCGGGTTTGGAGTGGATGCAAGGTGGCCCATGCAGAAGAAGATATTTTAATTATTTTAAGCTTTTTAATATTGAGTATTTTGTTTTAAGTATTGCTTGTAATAAGGGCCATTTAACCAATTTTTGATTATTATTATGTTTTAAGTTGGTTTGTTGATTATATTATAGTTTAAAATGTTTTATTTTAAACAACTTAGTTTTACTTGAAATTTTAATTACACAATGTTTTAGTAAAGAAAACAAAATTTTATGTTTTTAATTCTAAAGTTTTTCAAACGTTTTCCGCAGTGGCATTTCAAATTCGGTCTTAGCAAATGGGCCGGGTTTGGGGTGTTACAAATTGGTATCAGAGCCCGGTTCAAAACTCAGACTTTGAGGTTTTGGGCCCAAAAATAGTTTTCAAAAATGGGTTTTTCAAAGATTTGGGCTATCATAAATTTTTCAGGTTTATTCTAGCATGGCACCTGTACCTTCGACCCGAAGTCCACCAGGTAAGTACTTCGGACTCTTAAAGTGATTTGTTTGTGTGAATTATTATGGGTTATTTGGGCTCGTAGATTAGAATACTAAGGTTATTGGACTCTAGGATTAGTTTACTCAACATATGCATAAGACTTTAATAGGTTATTAAACCAACCTGTGACCAAATCGCCGAGTTAAGGTGTGGTAACCTTGGTGCGCATGTCTAGGATTGGATCCGGAAGAGCTTGGTACTTAAGCAGTCCTCGTGACTCACCTCCTCTTCGCAGGAATCCTACCTGGTGCGTAGCTTCGGTTCACCTTAACCAAGAGGATTTGTTCATAGGCTAAACCGATTACTAAAACCCGAACGGGATTAGCCTTATTGTTTTAAAACCTTTAGTTTTAAAATTTTCAAATTTACCCCTTTGATTTGTGAAACCTTAAATCTGATTTTTGAAAGACATTTTCTCGATTTACGAAATTACCCAAAATGCCCCTAGTGGCAAATTTACAAAATGCCCCTGTATTGTAAAATTACCGTATTACCCTCAACTATTGTTAAAATGATTTTACTTTGCAAAATACCAAAATCTCGAGTTTTCAAAATGGCAAGATACTCCGATTTGGGAAAACTTACGAAAATACCCCTGGTTGACAAAATTACCAAGAAGCCCTGAGTTTCTAAATTTTCATGTTGCTTTCGACTTTTACTAAAATGTTTCTACTTTACAAAAATATCAAAAACTTCTATTTTACAAGTATCAAGCTATCCTGAGTTGGAGAATTTACAGAAATGCCCATGACTTACAAAATTACTGAAATAACCCCGAATTTCTGAAATTTTTGCAACACCTCTGATTTTAAAAAAAAAAATGAATTTCAAGATGATTCCAAGATTTTGTAAATTCTGAAATAGCTTTAATTTGGAAAAAAAATATTTTCAAAGTTGACCCTAATTCATTCCCGAAATACCCCTAATAGGAAAATGACGGAAATACCCCTGGGTTGGGGGTAGACAGGAATGTTTTAATGGTGTGCTGAATGTGTAATTCTCTGAACTAGGGTAGTGAACTTTAGATGAAACTTTGGTTGATCGAAAGAACCGCTTTTGAAACTTCTTCTTATAAAATTTGCTCGTGGATAAACAGTGAAACAAAATTGCTAATCCATAAAACTTTTAAACAGATTAAATCGTGACGCTAGATATGAGTTCTAGGGCGCGTGGTCGCATTACTCGTGGACGTGGTAGAGGCAGGATGGCAGTATCGGAACCGGTTAGGTCTGGCCATGGGTCAGAAAACGATGTGCCGCCACCACCAGCTGTTGAGGTTGAACATCAGGATCAGACCGAAGGAGATGACGCAGTATCGCAGGCTATGCTGCGGGTGCTTGAGCGAGTGGCAGGAGCCAATGTGGGTAATGGGACTCGGAAGTCAGTGCCTGAAAGACTTAGGTCGAACGGAGCCGAGGTTTTCAGAGGAGTGTCTGGGGTAGCTCCGAACGTGGCAGAATACTGGCTAGAGGCAGTTGAAAGGATTATGGATGACTTGGATTTAACTGCTGAGGATAAGCTTAAAGGAGCTGTTTCGTTGCTACGGGATGAGGCCTACCAGTGGTGGCTCACTGTTAAGGAAGGTATCCCTGCGGATCGAGTAAACTGGGGTTACTTTAAGATCAAGTTTGAGGGGAAGTATGTCGGAACGAGCTATGTGGATGCTCAGAGGAAGGCGTTCCTCAACTTGGTGCAAGGTGACAAGTCAATAGCGGAGTATGAGGCTGAGTTTCTGCGTTTGAGCCGGTATGCTCGGGGCATCGTGGCTACCGATTATGAGAGATGCGTCAGATTTGAAGATGGGTTGCGAGATGAATTGTGGGTTTTGATTGCTCTGCAACGAGAGCGAGACTTCGCCATTTTGGTGGAGAAAGCTCGAATAGCTGAAGAGGTCAAGAGGACTGAGAGGCAGAATAGAGAAAGAAACCGGGATAAGAGGAGTTTTGGATCGCCAGAATTGTCTGAGAAATTTCAAAAAAGACCGAGGGTCAAGAATTCTGCTCGTGTTTCTATGACAGCTGCTGGAAATCAGGACCGTCCGTGTGCTCGGTGTGGAAGGTATCATGTCGGCGAATGCTGGAATCGGGACCGAGAATGTTTTAGGTGTAAGTCCAAGACTCATTTGATTAAGGATTGTCCTCAGGATCCGAATAGGGCTCGGATAGAAGGCCAAGGTTATGTGCAACCGGGCAGAGGTGGTCAGCAGGCGACAAGGGGTCGTGGTTCGAACCATGGAGGAAATGGTTCAGGTCGAGGTCGTGGAGCACCAGGTCAAGGTAATGGTAACACTGAGGCAAGACAGCCTGGGTTGGTGTATGCAGCGAGACGTCGAGAGGAGGGCGACGCACCGGACGTCATCACCAGTATGTTCTTGATCATTGGATTTCCATATACTGCTTTGATTGATGTGGGTTGACGTATTCATATGTCGTTAGTAGTATAGTAGTGTTATTAAGATCAGAGTGCGCAGCAAGAGCGTAGTGCGGTGAGTTAGATTGTACGATTGATCGTTAGTAAGTAATTTCGAGGACGAAATTATTTTTAAGGAGGGTAGATCTGTAACATCCCAAAATTGGGCCTAGTAGGATTGGGCCTTGAGCTTTAGGAAAATTAGAATATTATTTTATTATTGTGTTGGCTTGGGTATGAATTTGGTGTGTTAGTATAGTCTTGTGAAGGCTTGATTTTAATTAGGAAGCTAGAATAATTTTTAGTATGGTTTATTTAATGAAGTGGATTTAGTGAGCTTAGCACTTAAGTTAATTTAAGTGTTCATTTATAGCATAAGAGGAGTAAGTGGCAAGGTGGTTAAGGAGTTTGAAAGGTGGCTTGAGGATAGAGGTTCGAGTAGCATGTTTAGCATTTGAAGGTTTATTTTTGTATTCTAGCATTAATGGACGGTCAAACTTATTTATGATAGGTGGACTAATAACTTTTGGTAAGTTGAAATTTTGTTTAAGGAAAGTTTAAGTTATGGGATAAGATTTTAAGGTTATGGAAGGATATCTTAAAGTTATGGTATATTGAGGGGACAAAAGGCTTGGCTTGTGGAAAATGTTTTGGAAACAATTCCTATGCTTTTAGTGCTTGAATGTGGACGGTATGGGTGTCTAGGTGGGTGGCCAAATTTTGTTAGGTAGCTTGGGGGGGAATAGTTGGCCAATTCTCCTTTTGAACATCTTTTGCATTTTTGTTTTCCCTCTCCAAAAATCCTTTGTTTGGCCGAATGAGTATTGTACATTTTGTGCAAGTTTTGCTTTTGGTTAGCCTTCATTTTTTTTGAACCAAAATTTATATTTTCTTTCTCTCATCTTTTCCTTTGAAACCGAAAACATCTTTTGCACTTTTGTGCACTCTTTCTCCCATCTCTCTTCCTCTTTTCTTACTTTTGGTATTTGCTCAACATCACTTTTTCCTTTTTATTTTCTTCTTGACCGAACCTCTTTCTTCCCCAAATCCTCTTTTCTTTTCTTTTCTTCCATTATTTCTAAAATCAAATCCTCTCCCTCTCATTCTCATTTTCTTTGCTACTCACATACTCTATTTCTTTTTTCTCCATAATATCTTTTGTTATCTTCATTCAAAACCATAGCCGAATCTTCTACTTCCTTGTTAATATTATTTTTGTTGGCCGAATATTCAAAGGGTAGGCATTCATTTTTGGGTTTTCTTCAATCGGTTTTGGAAGATAGGTAAGTGTTTATGGCCATTTTTCCTTTCTTTTTTTTATGTCGTTTTCTTGAGGGCGTAGGCCACTTTCTAATGTTTTTGGTATAGAGGCAGAAACTAATATGATTCCATTTAGGGATTTCGGCAGAGTTCTTAATCAAGTGACGTTTTCGGGATTTGATCATTTGTGCCTTAGCAGGTGCGTAGTTATCGCACTATTTCTCCTGTTTTGTGTATTGATATATATATATATTCTTGTATGATGTGTGATAGCCGACAACAAAGGCTAAAGTGGTGAAAACCCATGATTGGGGTAATCGGTTAACAGGTCAGTAATATGTGATATTAAATTATTTATGGTGACTGTGTAATATGATAATGAGCATGTGATGTATGTTCATTCTATATGTTGATTTGGCATGATACATTAACATATATGCATGGGGATTGGATTTGATCAAGGAAGGACGGGTGTACATATTTATGTACGTGGTCTAATGTTAGCCTCGTGCTACATTAGCGCTTGATGATCAGCTGTGTGCTACATCAAGGGAGGTGTTGGCTAGGTGCCTATCTCGGCGGTTGATGGCTGTGTGCATCACCGTAAACGAATTAATGTTGGGATCACTTATGTGATCGGTGGCTTAGCCACGGCCTTGAGCAGCAAGTCTGCCAAGGTAAGATATAAGGATCACTATTTGATCGGTGGATTAGCCACGGCCTTGGACGGCAGGTGTGCCGGGGTTGGTGTAATGGATGGAATTAGGTTGGGTTGGGCGTCATTTTGTATATTTATGTATGTGAACTATGTGGATTTGGGCCAAGCCCATATGTGGAGGCATGTGTGATGATTATGCACTGAGTCTGTGGACTCACCCAATTTTTCTCAACCATTTCAGGTGATGCGTAAGCGTTGGACTGGGTTTGGAGTGGATACAAGGTGGCCCATGCAGAAGAAGATATTTTAATTATTTTAAGCATTTTAATATTGAGTATTTTGTTTTAAGTATTGGTTGTAATAAGGGCCATTTAACCAATTTTTGATTATTATTATGTTTTAAGTTGGTTTGTTGATTATATTATAGTTTAAAATGTTTTATTTTAAACAACTTAGTTTTACTTGAAATTTTAATTACACAATGTTTTAGTAAAGAAAACAAAATTTTATGTTTTTAATTCTAAAGTTTTTCAAACGTTTTCCGTAGTGGCATTTCAAATTCGGTCTTAGCAAATGGGCCGGGTTTGGGGTGTTACAGATAATTATTCAATGACATCTCCTCAATGAACTCGTAGGCTGCTTCAGGAGTTCTGTTGTTCAAAGTTCCACCGGCGGCTGAATCAATTAGTTGTCTCGTGGAAGGATTTACACCATTGTAGAAAGTTTGGACTTGTAGCCACAAGGGTAGACCATGGTGTGGATACCTTCTCAAGAGATCTTTGTATCTCTCCCATACGCCGTATAATATCTTTAAATCCATCTGCACAAAAGAAGAGATATCATTCCGTAATTTGGCCATTTTGGCTGGTGGGAAATATTTCAATAAAAACTTTTCGGTCATTTGTTCCCATGTAGTGATTGACCCTTGTGGTAACGAGTTTAACCACTGTTTGGCTTTATTCCTTAATGAAAAAGGGAATAATCGAAGACGTATGGCATCATCAGGAACGCCATTTATTTTGAAGGTATCACAGAACTCTAAAACATTAGCTATATGAGTGTTTGGATCTTCGTCCTGCAAACCATCAAATTGAACAAACTGTTGAATCATTTGTATTGTGTTAGGCTTTAATTCAAAATTGTTAGCAGCTATAGCAGGCCTAACAATACTAGATTCTGCTCATGTTAAATGAAGTTTAGCATAATCAAACATGGTACGTGGAACATTGTTTTCCCCCACATCATGTGGTGGTGGATTATTCTCGTCCATCCCTTCAGTAGGATTGGATCTGTTTTCTTGATCTTTCTCTGTGTAATTTAGGGCTCGCCTGATTTCTCTGTGAGTCCTACGAACGGTAGCTTCAATTTCACTGTCGTATACCAAAGGTCTTGTCGGGTTCCTTCTAGTCATAAACTAGAGGTACCTGCTAGGAAAAGAAAAAGAAAGAGAATTTAGCAAAAATTAAAATTTAACCTAAAAATATAAAAATAAAAATAAATTGCGAAAAATAAAAATAATGGCTAAAGTAATAAAAATAGAGCGTTCTTAATATTTTAGTTCCCTGGCAACGGCGCCAAAAACTTGATCGTTGAAATCAGAGCTTTAAAATTTATAAAACAAATTATCAAACTTGGAAACTAACTCTGACAGCGATTAAAGGCAAGTGTACCTATCGAACAGTAGTATAGCTTAGGCAAGACTGGATTGTCGAACCCAAAGGAACTAAAAGTATTAATACTAACTTTCTTTTTATTATTTAGCCTAAAATAAAGTGAAGTTGCTTTAATCTAAATTAACGACTACTAAGCTAAAGACGCTAAGACAAAAAGAATGAATTGGGAAATAACTTGACGAAAAACTCAGTTGATCATGACGATACCCTCTGGAAGAATCCACCTAGACTTCACTTGTTATTTAACACTGAATCATACGATTTATTCACCTACTTTGATCCGTAGGACTCCCTAACGTATATTAAACCCTCTCTCGAGGCGAATAACGTCTAACCCTAGGTTAATTAGTGGAACTCTCGTTCTCTTATAATAACCCCCTAGAATAGAAGTAAATCAATATATGGATTCCCATATTAGGTTTCACCCTAATCTGGCAAAATCTCGTAACACTATCTCTAGGTGGTCGATCAACTCCACTTAATTATGCTAGATCTACTCTTAAGCAGGGTCTATTCCTCCTCCACCTAAGCACATCAGATTTGGATTAAGCATGCATAATTAAGAACAAACTAAGTATTTATCATATAATTCAGAAAACAATAACAAGGTTCATCTAGGTTTCATCCCCTTCAGGTATCTGAGGGGTTTAGTTCATAACAAATAAAGAAAACATCTCAAAAGAAAAGATAAAACAAAGCATAAGAAATCCCTAAAACTCCCTGAAGGAATTGAAGGAGAAATACGCCGTCTTGAGTATAATTCCGACTTCTTGGGATGGATCAACTGACTAACTTCGAGTGATTCCCGCAATTCTGACCTTTCCGGCTTGGCTTCTAGGCCTAGCTCGACGCCCTCTCAACGGTGGTACTTAGGGGGTATTTATAGGCTTTTGGAATGCAATTCTTTCTCCCTAAGTATCCTTTTCTGACTGAAATTGTCTAAGTCCACGATAGGGGCACGGCCATGTCACACGCCCGTGTGACTCGTCTTTAGGCCGTGTTCGGATTTCTAAGTTGAGGCACGACCATGTGCTCTTTGGGCCAGGCCGTGTGGATTTCGTGATATGGCCCATTTACTCCATTTTGGGCCCGTTTTACGTTCTTTTCATCCTCGGGTGCTTTCCTGGGTGTAAGACATGAAAAGAAAGGATGGGGAGCACCTTTTTACATAAATTAAGGGATAAATCATCCAAAAACAAGCTAAATGTGGGTTTAAAATATGTTATAATTACGGTTGTTAACTAACCTTTCATCTCACTATTTATTCGGCTAGCTAATTACCCTATCATTATGACATTTGTGTACCAAACCACAGCAAAGCATATCATGGATATGTATATAAATGTTTGACTTAGCATATGCCAAATATATCATAAACTTAACCTTTTTAGCTACCCAAATAAACTGACCAAGACATTCAAGTAGTATATTCATTGTTTGCCTTAACCTTACCAACCTAATTAGTCAACCACAACCCAATCAATTGAATACATATTCGGTCATTCATGACAACATTCAATACATAATATAAATTTATAATTATTCTATATACCATATCACATACTTATCATTATGAGTCCAAAGCCTTAGCCGAATATACATATACACATTATTTATCATTTTTAAACCAAATTACCCATGCAAGCATGCTATTTCAATCCGACACAAAAACCACATTCAATAATCACATTTTCATATCCTAACTTAGTCCAAACATGTCCAAAACCACAACTTTAACATTAACATATAACTAAACACTTAATGACATGATTTAAACACCATTACCGAATCATAAATAGTTTATAACCATCACCTGTATTTCATCACTTGACCTAATACATAATTAACATTATAAACAATTTTCAAATTGATTCATGTTTCAAATTATGCATCTCAATAATAAGTCATTAACAATCCATAACCCAAACACAGTCAACAACCACATGTATCAAGCTTTCCAAATGAACTAATCGTAAGCCATATATAATTACTTCATGCCAAAACATATATATACCAAGCATATCACACACTTATACTATGAAACATAATACCCAACATGAGCTTATATAACAACCGAAAATGCATAAACATAAGCATCATTTCAAGCCATTTTCTCATGGCTCATATATTTCCAATCCCAAAACCAACCAAAACAAATATTAAACTATACATGCCATATGTTCATAGTTTCAAACTTTTGTAATACCGAAATAGCGATTGATAGTGTGACGGATTTCCTTGACGATCCCCGAGATAAAACAAAGAACAAACACACAGTAAGCTTGAATAGCTTAGTAAGTCATAAGCAATTTAATCATTTCAATGACATATATAATTTAATTAAACTAGGCCGAATCATGCAAATGTTGACCACATATACATTTATCATGCTTGCAAATTCATATATCAACTCATGAAAATTAGCATTATATTATCACTTGGCCGAATATGAACAATCACATGTACAAATAAGCCACTTTTTATATCATGCATAGTTTATTTCATCATTTCAATTACTAAACTTACCTTACTTTCATATTCATTTAACTTCACACGTACCTAAACCATTTAGCTCATTTTCACATTCGATCTTAACTCAATATTTCTCGTTGAACCATTTGGAATGATAAGGATACTCGGATAACTCAAAAAGCTCGTACAATGCCAACATCCCCGACGTGGTCTTACATGTAATCAACTATCAATGACACTGTCCCAGACAGGGTCTTCCATGAACTCATATATGATGCCGATGTCCCAGACATGGTCTTATATGTAAATCACAAACTGATGCCAACGTCCCAGACATGGTCTTACATGAATCACATATCGGAATCCTATGTCATGACATATGTATCCTAACTATTCCTAAGGTTCGTACGGGGCTCTCGGACGTCGTAACTCAATCGATTCATGCTCGTAACACATCATTCCATGCTAAATGCAATTCGGCTAAGTAGTTATACATACATAAAATTCAATTCGACTATTTACAAAACCAATACATTCAATTTAACAACATGTATTTACTTATGAACTTACCTCGGACGAAGACGAAAGAACTGGGACAACTATTCGAGAGCTTTAGATTTCCCCCGATTCAATTCTGATTTCCTCTTTTCTTGATCCAAATTATTATAAATTAGACATATTTAATCACACATGTACTCAAATTCACCCAAAAACACATAAAAGGGCAATTTACATTTTAGCCCCTAACATTTCACATTTTTCACAATTTAGTCCCTATTTCACAAAACACAAAATACACATAATTTCATTAAACTCTAGTATAACTGAATTTTACTAAGGTTCATAGTAGCTCATTTCTTTCATTTATTTCACATTTTGACCACTCAATTTACAAAATTCACAATTTAATCCCAAATAGGCATTTTTACTAAAAATCACTTAATTAAACATGAAAATATATTAACACCTATTTATTATTCATCATCAAACATAAAAATCATCAAGCTTTCAACAATGGTAAAACACAAAATCATCATCGAATCTGAAAATCAAGGTATGGGCTAGCTAAAACATGAAGCAACGATCTCAAAGACGTAAAAATTATCAAAAACTAATCCTAAAACTTATCTAAATCAAGCCCCAAATGTGTCGAATGGTCAAACCTCAACTGTAGCTTCTTCAACCCCGTGTCGATGCCATAAGACTTTCACTAAAGAGATTTTCTTATTTCTTAGCTCTTTAACCTCGCGATCTAAAATCAGGATCAGTTCTTCCTCGTATGTCATATCGGATCGAATCTCAATCTCAGACGGAGAAATCACATCCGATGGGTTAGATTGATATCGTCAAAGCATCGATACGTGAAACACGTTATGGATCTTTTCTAACTCAGGTGGCAACAATAGTCTGTAAGTAACCGACCCGATACGCTCAATAATCTCGTACGGCCCAATAAATCTCAGACTTAATTTACCTTTACGACTTAATCAAAGTATTTTCTTCCACTGTGAGACTTTCAAAAAACTTTGTCCCCTACCTGAAACTCAATATCTTTTCGTTTCAAGTCTGCATATGATTTCTGACGATCTGACGCAACTTTTAGACTATCACGAATCACTTCCACTTTCTGTTCAGTCTCTTTGATCAAACCCACCCTGTGTATCTTATTCTCACTGAGCTCAGTACAATATAGAGGTGTTCAGCATTTATGGCCATACAAAGCTTTGTAAGGTGCCATTTTTATACTCGATTAAAAGCTATTATTATACGCAAATTCAATTAATGGTAGGTATCGTTCCCACGTACCTTCAAACTCAAGAATACAACATCTCAACATATCCTCGAGTATCTGACTAATCCGCTCGGATTGACCATCCGTCTGTGGGTGAAAAGCAGTGCTAAAATGTAGTTTCGTACCTAATGCATCTTGTAGTTTCTTCCAAAATCGCAATGTGAACCTCGAATCTCTATCCGAAACAATAGAAACAGGTACTCCGTGCAATCTCACAATCTAAGAAATGTACAACTCAGCAAGCTTATCAAGTGAATAATCTGTACGAACTGGAATGAAATGAGCCGATTTAGTCAATCTATCAACAACAACCCAGATTGCATCTTTCTTACTCGGTGGCAGAGGTAATCCCGATACAAAATCCATCATGATTTTGTCCCATTTCCACTCGAGAATCATAATCGGCTGAAGTAACCCAGACGATACCTGATGTTCGGCTTTGACTTGTTGACAGATTAGACATTTCGAAACAATTTCTGAGATATCTCGTTTCATACTAGGCCACCAATAAAGCTATTTCAGATCATTATACATTTTCGTACTACCCGGGTGATCAGATAACCGACTACTATGAGCTTCCTTCAAAATGATCTGAATCAACTCTGAATTTCTCAGAACACATATTCAGTCTCTGAACCTCAAACAACCCTCAGCATAAACTCGAAACTCTGAATCAATATTCAAATCACATTGAGCCTGTTTAGCTAACAATTCATTATTGACTTTCTGAGCTTCGTAGATCTACTACATTAATAGTGGTTTCACTTTGAATTCAGCTACAATCGAACTGTCATTAGATATAGCCATATACGCATTCATTGCACGAAGAGTAAACAGAGATTTTCGGCATAAAGCATCAGCAACAACATTAGCTTTTCCAGGATGGTAGTCAATCACTAGCTTGTAATCTTTTAACAACTCTAACCATCTCCGCTGTCGTAGATTCAGATCTTTCTGAGTCATCAAATATATTAAGCTTTTATGATCAGAATAGACGTGACATTTTTCACCGGATAGATAGTGGCGCCAAATCTTCAACGCAAATACAATAGCTGTCAATTCCAAGTCGTGTGACAGATAGTTCTTTTCGTGCGACTTTAACTGTCTGGAGGCATAAGCTATGACTTTACCTTCCTGCATCAAAACACATCCCAGACCATTCAACGATGCATCACTAAAAATTACAAATTCTTTACCCGATTCTGGTTGAACTAGCACTGGAGCTTCGGTCAACAAAGCTTTCAACTGATCAAAACTTTTCTGGCACTTTTCTGACCACTCGAACTTAACATCATTCTGAAGCAGTCTCGTCATAGGAGTTGCAATCATAGGAAAACCTTTTACGAATCGTCTGTAATATCCAGCAAGTCCCAGAAAACTTCAGACTTCGGATACATTTCTCGAAAGCTTCCAATCTAGTATTGCCGAAATCTTGCTTAGATCAACCCGAATAACCGATGATGATACAACATGTCCTAGAAAACTGACTTCTCGTAAATAGAACTCACATTTACTGAATTTCGCAAACAACTGTTTATCACGCAAAGTCTGTAACACTATTTTCAAATGCTCGGCATGCTCTGATTCATCACGGGAATAAATCAAAATGTCATCTATGAACACAACCACAAATCGATCCAAATATGGTCTGAAGATCCGATTCGTTAGATAAATAAAAGCAGCAGGTGCGTTAGTAAGTCCGAAAGGCATAACCAGAAATTCATAGTGTCCGTACCTCTTTCGAAAAGCAGTTTTTGGCACATCAGAGTCTTTAATTCGCAGTTTATAATAACCCAATCTCAAATCTATCTTTGAAAACACGGTAACCCCTTTCAACTGATCGAATAAGCCATCAATTCGTGGTAAAGGATATTTATTCTTTATGGACACTTTATTGGGCTGTCGATAATCAATGCACATTCTCATAGTTCCGTCTTTCTTTTTCACAAACAAAACTAGTGCACCCCATGGAGAATAACTCGATCGTGCAAAGCCTCTATCAGTCAATTCTTGCAACTGAGCTTTCAATTCTTTTAATTCAGTCGGTTCCATTCTATACGGAGCTATCGATATCGGAGTTATTCCCGGCACTAACTCAATGCCAAACTCTACCTCTCAGATCGATGGCAAACCTGGTAATTCTTCAAGAAATACATTCGGATACTCACACACGACTGGTACTGATTCAATCTTCTTTTCGGTCACTTTAGAATCGAGTACATAGGCAAGGTATGCTTCACAACCCTTTCTCACATATTTCTGAGCTAACATCGAAGAAATCACTGCCGGTAAATCATTCAGATCATTAGACTCAATCTGAATTATTTCATTATTCTAGCATCGTAAATCAATAGTCTTCCGTTTGCAGTTCACGATAGCATCATGCAACGTTAGCCAATCCATACCTAGAATTACATCAAATTCATCGAATGGCAACAACATCAAATCAGCCGGAAAACATGAATCTCGAATCATCAACGGATAATTCTTCCATACTTTATCAACCAAAACACACCGGCTTAAGGGGTTGGATACTCTAATCACAAATTCAGTACACTCTACAAGCAAAGTCTTACTGGATACTAAAGTCTCACATACATCAGAATGAGTCAATCCATGATCAATCAATGTAACAACACTAGTATCATAGAGAGTGAAAGTACTGGTAATAACATCTGGGGATGAAGCCTCTCCGCGAGCACGAATAGCATAAGCTCTGGCAGGTGCACGAGCCTCAAATCTAATAGCTATGTCTTTAGTTCCCTTCTGACTGCTACTCTCATTACTCGTATTTCTAGGTGGTCTACCTCGAGCTGACATGTTACTCGGTCTCGTATTCTGCACTGTGTTTTGGTCAACCAGCTCAGGACATTCACGGGTGAAATGATCCATCGATCCGTATTTAAAACAGGCCCGATCATGCAATCTACAATTTTTGGGATGTCGTTTACCACAATGTCTGCATTTAGGTCAGTTCGGCCAAATGTTACCAACACTAGCAATCAAGGTAGCTTTTGAACTCACAGGTGGTCTGTCTGGATCTCGTCTAGAATAACCCACCGTAGCCTTTGAACGACTAAAATCATCTCAGAATTTTTTTTATGCTGACTGAAATTTCTTACTCGATGATCTCTTATGTGAATATCTGGCTTCAAAATCAACTTTTTTTTCTCTTTCCCGAGCTCTTCAGCTTTGCATACTCGCTCAACAAGTACGACGAACTCTCTTATTTTAAGAATGCCAACAAGCAGTTTAATTGTAACACCCCAAACCCGGCCCATGCGTTATGACCGGATCTGACATGTCACATGAGAAAAACATGTTAAATCCTTTTTATTCGTACTAAATAGGTATTGAATTACTAAAATCAAGAAAACAAGTTTGATTTGAAATATTTGATAAAATACTACTAACCTCGAGGATTGATTGATAAATCGATAAATTTGAACTAGAGATTTTATAAACCGTGACTTTTAAAAATATCGATTGATAATTCGAGAGAAAATTTCTGAGTTAAAATATTCATAGAAGTTTGTTATGAAATCCATTTGTTAATCGATTTTGAAAAACCTTTATTTAAGTATTTAGAAAAATTCCCATTTAAAATAATTTAAGCAGAATTATAAGTTTGTCAAACATAAAGCAAAAATAAAATAATATAGAGGCCTTATTACAACATAAAAACCCAAAATAGTAAAGTAAACGGAAATAAAAATCTAAAGTTCAAAATAAAACACCATTTCTGAAGTATGGCCTCCACCGAGTCATCCATGGCCCAAATCCACTTTACTGAGCATTATCTGCAAGGGTTTAAGGAAACGGTGTGAGTTACTAGAACTCAGTGTATAATCTCCTTACCGTTGTCCACTGGGCTTGAACCCATTTAGCAAAACTTGGGCCTGAGCCCATAAAGCATAATCTTGGGCCGATGCCTATTTACATAACAGAACATATATATATATATATATGTGCAATGTATGCAACCCAACCCATCCTAGCAATCCATCCGCTACACACCACCCGTACCATCCCATCACACCTGTGGGGATCAAGTCAACCCACCCCGCCAAACACACTAATCGCAGGCAAGTTGCCATTTTATAATATATTTGATTGTGGCCAAGCCACCGGAATCATAGTGAATCATAACAATCATTTTTGTGGCGGTGCCACTGGGCTACACTTCTCTTCAACATTATTCCCATCCCATGCAGAATTATGTAAATGCAACATACATAATAAAACATAATATTTACAAATATAAACAACAATCATTAATCCAATATTTTATTACAGTGAATCTACCCATTTTAGCACTTTTGAAAGTTGGCCCATTAAGGCAATCTAGTAAATCGGCCCATAGGGGCATTTCGGTAATTCGGCCCACAAGGGCATTTTGGTAATTCGGCCCATAGGGGCGTTTTGGTAATCGGCCCATAGGGGCATTTCGGTAAATCTCACAGTCTTTAATACCGATTTTTGACAAATCTATCGAAATAATGTAATTTAGGCCAATTTCCCGGTTTATGCCATGTAACACCCTTAACCCATATCCGTCGTTGGATTAGGGTTACGGGTATTACCGAACTATACTCAGTTCATCACAGTCATTCATAACTATTTATACAACAGGTTATAATTATAACTCTTTAACATTTCAATCTCATACACATTCACGATTCATTTAATTATCAAACCAAATATGTATATTTGATTCTCAATATCCAACAAATAGCTCATGCATAACCCATACTCTTATTTCATACTAATCAAGACTTACATTACAAATCATGCTCGTAATTTAATTACATCATTACTCAACTTATACCGGTTTCAGATCAAGTCTTCAAATACTAAAACCAAATTATACATATTTCATACGTCTAAAATCAAAACCATCTAACCATCGAATCTAAGACATTCAAACATTTAAACATATCCAGGTCTATATCAATCACTTTATCTATATTTCAAATACGTGTCGATACATCTATTTCATTAGTCGAATATCAGCATATCATATCATAAATTATGCACATGTGTATATCAAAACATATAGACCCATGATACCCTGTTAAATATCTATTCACATATATGACATTAGAACATTATAGCATAACCGAATATGCTCCTAATGCTATATAACATGCGTAAAATTCCTAAAACAAAAGTCATATCAAACCGTTAATATCAATTTAATATTATCATATTTTATTAATAAGTTTTTGTGACTATGCCAATTCACAAGTTATGCATGTTAATCTATGTTAAGAAATCCACACGACATAATAGGCATACCTATATATATTACACATAAATAAACATCTCATATAACCACATACAATTGAAATAATCTCTAATTTACGCTCATTTTACCATAGCCAAATTGAAGATTCACAACCACCAGGATCATTAATTAACATCCCAAACACACAAGCTCTATAACTAATCCAAAATACATATGTACAACTGATTCTTTACCATATAAGCGGTTCTCAATTTAACTCTCAACCCGAAATAATCTCAAACATTTTCATTATTCATTACCGAATCATATAATCATGAAGAACATGCATCAAAGCCACATTCATCTCCCAAGCATAACACAAACGCATATTATACCAAAGATTTAATAAACCATCAAACATTAACATTTAAAACAAGCCAATTTCGCAAGGCTTTTTATACATTAACAAAATATCATTCAAAAATTTAACTAGCCTATACATGCCTTAAGTTCAAAAGTCCAAACTTTAAAGATACCAAAGTGAGCCGATAGTGTGAATGACTTCAATGACGATCCCCTGAACTCGTAACTTGATCTGAATCTATAAAACAGACAATGAACACACAGAGAGTAAGCTTACTAGCTTAGTAAGTCTTAAGCAATTATAATATAGCATTCAAACATTCAAGCTTTTAAAACAATTGGTTTATTACACTGAGCATAAATAATTTAACTTATAAGTTCCTTATAGCCGGATGCCATTACCTTACTTAACTTAACAATTATCATTTCTTACCGTAAGCATACAACTCTCCGAAATACCTAAATATGAATAGCATTTGCACATTCCAACCCAATTAAGTATAACATACATCTTAACCACAAATGAAATCAGTTATACACATATATAAACATATCCAATCATTCTCACATTTTACATTTACACATATGGCCGAATCTCAAAGGCATAACCAAGCTTAAATTCCAACAAATATATCATACTCATTATTGGTAAGATCAAATGCACATATTAGCATCTCACTGAAAGCTTCAACTACAACACATCTTATTTAATTCGAATGGAAATATGATAACTTACCTTATTCCTTGCAACTATGAAAATTTATACTTACCTGAGCATTTGGCTTATTGTAGTAATTATTTTCCACCTTGTAAGTGATTCATGAATTCTCTATTTACATTACATCACCGGTATTAAGCCTGCTAGACATCCAAGCCTGAAATACACACCGGCATTAAGCCTGCTAGACCTGAGGTCTGAAATTTGATCACCGGCATATAGCTTGCTAGGCAATAAGCCCGATACACTTCACCAGCACAAGGCCTGCTAGGCTCGGAGCCCGAGTATCAATATAAATAAACCATTTCATACACAGTACATATTACCAATATCACATCTCACACATAATTCATATCATTTTCACATATCAACTTCAATTAAATATAACTACATTTCACTATTAAAATCACTTATCAATTCAATTAAAATTTAACAACACTTCTTAATAAAATGTCTATCCACATTCGGCTTTCACTAAATTCATAACTAAAATTCCATAATTCAACATGTATTCAAAATTATAATTGACATTAACGATATTAAATTGCTTACAGACTTACCTCGGAAATTTTTGGACGATAACAACCGACTATTCGATAACTTTTGCCTTCCCCCGATCCAAGTCTGTTTTTCTTTGTTCTTGATCTAAACATATTCAATTTAAGCTCATTCAAACACATTTCATGTCAATTTAATCCAAAAACACTTAAATGGGCAAACTACTATTTTACCCCTGACATTTACAACTTTTACAATTTAGTCCCTATTGCACAAAACGCAAAATACACATAATTTGAAATCAATCCCTAAGGGCCGAATCTTCCCCATGGTCTTATAAGTCCCTACATTTCATAAATTTTGCATTTTAACCCCTCCAAAGATTTATTTTCTTAATTTTGCCCTATTTAGCCAAATTCATCAAAAATTCAAGAACAAAGTATGTTCATTAATTATATATCTATCATTTAACACCATAAAATATCATGAAACTCAACATAACATCCATGGCATTTTACACAAACATCATCAATTCATGAAATTAAGACATGGGCTTTGAAGTTCTCGAAGCAACGATTACAAAAACGTAGAAATTATCGAAAACGGAACAAAATCTAACCTTCAATTTAAGCTTGTAAGTGCCGAAATTATCAAACTTCAACTTTCTTTTTCTTTTCTTGTTATTCGGCGGAAGAAACAATTACAAAAGATGATAAAACCAATGTTGTTTTTTTATTATTAATTATAATATATAATATAACTTTAATCTAAAAAAAATAACATATAAAAGCATGGTGTAAAACCATTTTGCCGTCCACTATAAGCAAAAAGGGGTTAATTGCACTTTTAGTACCTCATATTAAAAAGCCACTATCACATTAGCACCTTTCACTATAGTTAGTAACTTTTATATTTTACGCGATTAAGTCCTTTTATTTAATCGGACACCTAAACGACAAAATTAAGTCACGAAAATTTAACACAAACAAATTCACACATAATAATTACGGAAAGTAATTTTAAAATATTATTTGGACTCGGATTTGTGGTCCCGAAACCACTTTTCCAATTAGGGTCAAGATCGGACTGTTACAACTCTCCCCCTTAGAGATTTTCGTCCCCGAAAATCATACCGCTGAACAGATTCAGATATTGTTGTCTTATTGAGTCTTCAAGCTCTCATGTTGCCTGTTCTATTCCGTGTTGATTCCATAATACTTTTACTAACGAAAATTTTCTTATTTCTCAGTTCTTTCACTTCACGGGCTAAGATACGGATCGGTTCTTCTTCATATGTCATATCAGATTGGATTTCTATTTCAGATTGGGCAATCACATGTGACGGATCGGATCGATATCTACAAGACATTGAAACATGAAATACTTTGTCGTTGATCTCAAATTCTATATTTTTTTTTTCAAGTCTGCATAGGACTTCTGACGATCAGATGCTGCTTTCAAACAATCTCGGATCAATTTCACTTTCTGTTCTGCATCCTTTATCAAATCAACCCCGTGTAACTTATTCTCACTGAGTTCAGTCTAATACAGAGGTGTACGACTTTTACGTTCGTACAAAGCTTCATATGGTGCCATTTGATACTCGTCTGAAAACTACTATTATACGCAAATTCAATCAATGACAAATACTGTTCCCATGAATCACAAACTCTAGTACACAGCACCTTAACATATCTTCAAGAATTTGAATAGTTCGTTCAGATTGGCCATCTGTTTGCGAATGAAAGATTGTACTGAAATGTAATTTCATGCCCAAAGCTTCTTGCAATTTCTTCCAGAATCGTGATGCAAATCTCGGATCTCTATCTGACATAATAGATAGTGGCACCCCGTGCAATCTCACAACCTCATTAATATAAGACTCGTCCAATCTCTCTAGTGAGAAATCAGATCTTACCGGAACAAAATGGGCAGATTTAGTTAATCTGTCAACTACGACCCAAATTGCATCTTTCTTTCTCGGAATCAGAGGCAAACCAGAAATAAAGTCCATCGTCACTCTATCCCATTTCCACTCAAGAATCAGAATTAGATGTAGCAATTTAGACGAAACTTGATGTTCAGCTTTCACTTGCTGACAACTAAACATTTCAAAACAAAGTTAGAAATGTCTCGTTTCATACCAGACCACCAGTAGTGTTGCTTCCAATCATGGTACATTTTAGTACTTCCCAGATGAACAGTTAAACGACTATTATGTGCTTCATTCAAATCAATTGGATCAACCCTGGATTTCTCAGAACACAGATACAATCCCGATATTTCAAACAATCATCCACAATTTGAAATTCAGATTCAAAATTCATTTCACACTGAGCTCATTTCACTAGTAATTCATTAGCAGACTTCTGAGCTTCACATATCTGTTGTAAATATATCGGTTTTACTCTCAATTCCTCTATTACAGAACTATCAGCAGACAAGTCTAACTGAGCATTCAAAGCATGTAATGCAAACAATGACTTTCTACTTAACGCATCAGCAACAACATTTGCTTTACCCGGATGATAATCTAACACTAGCTCCTAATCTTTCAATAACTCAAGCCATCTTCTATAACGCAAGTTCAAATCTTTTTGAGTCATCAAATATTTCAAACTTTTATGATCTGACATTTCTCACCGTACAGATAATGATGCCAAATCTTAAGTGCAAACACAGTCGCAGCTAATTCAAGGTCGTGTGTAGGATAATTCTTTTCATGAGGCTTCAACTGTCTCGAGGCATAAGCTACCACTTTACCTTCCTGCATTAAAACACATCCCAGACCATTTAATGAAGCATCACTGTATACAACAAATTATTTACCCGGTTCTGGTTGTATTAACACTGGAGCTTCTGTTAACAGAGTTTTCAACTGATTGAAACTTTCCTAACATTTATCCGACCATTCAAATCTGACATCTTTCTAAAGCAGTCTAGTCAACGGATAACTATCGCTGAAAATCCTTTTAAAATTCTGCGGTAATAACCAGCTAAGCCCAGAAAACTACAAACTGCAAACACATTCTTCGGAGGTTTCCAACTCAAAATAGCAGAAATCTTACTTGGATCTACTCGAAGTCCAGAAGCTGACACAATATGTCCCAGAAAACTAACTTCATACAACCAGAATTCACATTTGCTGAATTTCGGGTATAATTGTTTTTCTCTCAAAGTTTGCAGCAAAATTTTCAAATGTTCAGAATGCTCCTTTTCATCACGTGAATAAATCAAGATGTCGTCTACAAATACCACAACAAATCGATAACAAATTCAACTTCACTAATCAGAGGCAACCCGGTAATTCTTCAGGAAATACATCAGAAAACTCACAAACAATAAGCACTGATTCAACTTTCTTCTCAGATATTCTTGAATCAATCACATAAGTAAAATATGCTTCACAACCCTTTTTCACATAATTCTTAGCTTTCAATACTGATATTACAGCAGGCAATCTATTAAAATCATCCGACTCAATCCTTACAATCTCATTATTCAGACATCTCAAATCTATCGTGTAACATCCTGAAAAGGGCCTATGCATTTTCGGTTTAATTGTACGAAATGACATGTCTTATGTGTTATGAATGTGTTTTGAACGTTTTTGGAAACCTGGAAATGTATGGAAATGTTAAGTGTAAAAAGAGGAAAGTGAACATTTTTGGAAACTAGGAAATGTAAGGAAATGATTTAGAAATGATTCAAAGGAGGAAAGTAAACATTTCGGGAAACTTGGAAATGTAAGGAAATGTTAGGTTAAAGGAGGGAAACGAACGTTTTTGGAAACTTGGAAATGTAAGGAAATGTCAAGTTTTAATGTTTAAAAAGAGGAAACGAGGGCACAGTGGCCTTAAGAAAATTAATAGGAGGAATTTGACACACAAACAGGCTTGGAAAAGTGGCCTGAAGATATCACTTAAGGCCCAGGTAGGTGACGCCACCAATTATGCAAGTGGGCCTGAGTTCAAGTCACTTGGGGAGCAAATAAAAGAAATTTTATTTTGCTACAAGGAGTAGAGAGGTGGACGGCACAAGGCTATATTTTGGGAGTTTTATTCTCTTTAAAATTCGGCTAAATAATAGATTTGTTTTAGATTATTTTCAAGAGATAATTGTTGGATTAAATTCTTTTATTAAGTGATAATTCAAGGGATAAAGCTATCAAAATAGAAGAGTGGTGGCCAAGTAAGGGACTCTAGCTAGTAAATTCGGCTATAAAAGGAAAAGAGAGGCCATTCTGCATTATTTTTTTTGTTCTTTGGAAGCCTCTGCTGAATTATCTTCACCCAAATCTTCTTCTTCTTTTATTTTGCCAAGCCGAAATACCTTGTGTTCTAGCCGAATCCTCCATCTTTATTCTTCCTTCTCTTTTCTTTCTAATCCCTCCAAAAGCCGAAAGTTGTGAGAGCATCATTTAGCCATAGCCGAACCTCTGAAGGTTGAAGTGAAGGTGCAATCGATTTCTCTAAAGTAATGGTAAGATCTCATTCGGTTTCATCCTTTTTCTTTTAAGATTTGCCGAAATCTAGGACTAACCCCATTAATATCTTGCTGCCGAAACCTTGAAGAGATCTTTCGGGATTTACTAAGTGTCGACTACAAGGAAGGAGAAGTTCTTTTCCCGAAGCTACACCATAAGCCGCGTGTTCCCTAGTTATTCGGTGAGTTTCGGGATTTAAAATCCACAAGGTAAGTGTCTATAGCATTCGGCCAAGGTCATGTTTGGTAAATAGATGTGTTTCCTTAATTATTCAAAAGCCGAAACTAATCTATTCAAGTAATCTAGTGATTGCCGATTTCAAGAAAGAAGGATACAAAGTTTCCGGCATTTGATTAGACATCAATCGGCAACAAGGTAAGTTTTAGTGTACTAATCCTACTAGGATTTGGATTTATGGCCGAATGGCTCTTTACTAAGTATTAAATGATTGATTAAATGTAGAGATCTAAGATCTAAGGCATTAGATCAAGCTTTTCGGGATTTGGATTGGAAACCTTAAGCGAATCAGGTGTGTACCCTACCCTAAGTTTTGATATGTTCATGGCTATGTTTAAATTAAATGTATTATTAAGAATGTGAAAATATGGCTAAGTACCATGCTATGGTACAAAGTACTCAGGTACGTTTCCTACTCCCACTAGGATTATGAAATATGTTATATGTAACATGTGAATAAAGACAATAATATGAAATTTGGCATGTTAATGCATACTATGTATGATATGGGGAAAATGGGTTATTGAAAAGGGGAAGTGAATGTGGTGACCTAAGACCACGAGATCTGAATGTGGTGACTTCGGTCACATTATCTGAATGTGGTGACCTAAGGCCACGAAGTCTAAAAGTGGTGACCTAAGACCACGAAACTATAAGGGCGATGAGCACGTCGACTGCAGTGACTGCCTTCGATGGTGTGTAGTGGACGGAGGGTCGACTTAGTAGTCCCCACGGTGTGCAGGTTGGTACGGGGAAGTGTAGCAGATGGCTATCTAGGTTTGGGTTTGGGTTGCATCATTATTTTTACCTATTATATGAATATGTATGTGATATGATAATGCATGCCTGAAATGTTAATTCTTAGTGTTGGTTACACATTGAGTCTATTTGACTCACCCCGCTGTGGGACTATTTTCAGGTGACGATCAGTAATGGACTGGGTTCGGCAGAAGCTTAGGGATGGCCATGCACAGCAAGAAATTTACGATTTGGACTTTTATTTCATTTTAAGTATTTTAAATTTTAATTTTGGGATTATTTGATGTAATAAGACCATAGTTGAATTTCTTTATTTTTACTTTTATTTGTTATGACTGCGAACTATTATTAATTAATGGATTAAGTAAATTTTAAAACAAACCCTAAACGTTTTGTCACCTAAAGTAAAGGATTTTAGTAAAATAAACTTGTTTTCAATTCAAGCCCAACCCAATAATAATTTTTCTTTCAAAACACATAGTCTTTCCAAAGTAATAAACGAATTTTGAACCGGTTTCCTTCGAGGAACATACCAAATCCGGTCAAGGCTCGTGGGCCGGGTTTGGGGTGTTTCAATTTGGTATCAGAGCCCAGTTTTAAACTCTCGGCCTGTGGGTTAAGGCCCAAAACGTTTTCAAATCGAGCCCAAATGAGTTTTATGAAAGTATTTTTAATAAGCAGGTTTTTCTGGCATGGCACCTAAGTATCCGACCCGCAGTCCACCAGGTAAGTACCCCTAACCATTGTGTGAATTATAGTATGAATTGTAGAAGGGTAGAACTGGAATGGCACGTAGAGTAGTATGATAAGTTTTAAACTCTAGGACTAGTCTACCCCAACAAATTGCATAAGACTTTAAATGACTAATTAAACAAACCTGTGGTTAAGTCGCCGAGTTAGGGTGTGGCAACCATTGTGCGCATGTCTAGGATTGGTATTCGGTGGGAGCTTGGTATTTAAGCAGTCCGCGTGACTCACCTCCTCTCCACTCGAATCCTACCTCGTGCGTAGCTTCGGTTCACCCTAACCATGAGGACCTATTCATGGGCTAAACCCCTAACTAAAACCCGAAAGGGACTAGCCGTATTTTTATGGAAACCCTACTCTTAAATTTTACTAAATTACCCTTTTGATTTATAAAAGCTATTTCATAAAATTTTTCCGAAATACTCTCGATTTTTGAAAATTACTAAAATACCCCTATTTGCAAAATTACTAAAATGCCCTTGGTTTTAAAATTACCTTATTACCCTTGATTTTAATAAAACTTCTTTACTTTGTAAAAGTATTTAAAAACTCTATTTCATGAAAGCCCAAAATACTCCAACTTGGGAAATTTACGAAATTGCCCCTAACTTATAAAAAATTACCAAAATGACCCTAATTTTCAAAATTTTCGCAACATCACCGATTTGGAAAGCAAATTCTCAACAAGAACCCTCAAGTTTTGCAAATTTTGAAATATCCTTGATTTATTAAGATTTACAAATTTACCCTGGTTAATACCCTCAAGTATTGCACGGTCGTGTGGTGTTTTGTTCGTTTCTCCCACGCCCGTGTAGAAGTTTCCACGCCTATGTTGATTAATTAGTGTCGACCATGGCCTAGGAACACGGGCGTGTCTCACATCCGTGTTGTTTTCTCAGTGTCGACCACGGTCGTATCGCACGACCGTGGTATTTTATCGCAGCCCGTGTATTGGGAAAATTGTTGTCCGCGCTGATGTTCCTTCTTATGGTGTCCACACGGCCACGACCACACCCGTGTGCAAGGCCGTGTGGTAGGGAAACCTGCGTTTTATTAATTTGGTTAGTTTGTAGTTAGTTTGTAGGTAGGTGCTTGGGTTGCCTCCTGAGAAGCGCTCGTTTTAAAGTCTTAAGCTAGACTTACCTTTCATTCGCATAATCATAGTAGTTTGAGGAGTTGAAACTCCTCTCCCCTAGTATCAGTTCTATGATCCCTATATAGTTTGAATCGAGTAGTGTTAACCTTAAAAGTGCTGAACTTAGGATTAGTTACCTCGACTGTTCCGTATGGGAAGACATTGAGTACCTTAAAAGGGATTTCTTCATTTGTATTAAGGTCTGAAGTGGCGATTCAAGGGTCTGTCTTATCCAACAATATCTGATCTCCGATCTGAAATTGAAATGTCACATCTTTAAGTTTGACATGGTTTTGCTTTGGTTCCTCGTGTTTTTTCGGTTTTTCCTTGACGTGTGGCTTCAACTCATCTAGTTGATCGATCTGAAGCCTTCATTTCTAATGAGTTACTTCTTTATTGGCACGAGGTCTAGGATCTGACTCAGTTGTGTAGTTTCGTGGTGTTTCCTATAAAGAAGGTTGAACCAAATGGTCATTAATAGAATTTATGTTTTCACCTTGATTACTTGATGTCTTAGCCGAGTTACGAGCCTGAAGAGTGATCGTTTCATCACCTACACGAAGTGTGAGTTCACCTGTACCAACATCAATTTTAGTTCTAGCAGTTGCTAAAAAGGGTCTTCCTAAAATTAAAGGAACATTGTTGTCCTCATCCATGTCTAAAACAACAAAGTATAATGGGAATATGAATTTATCAATTTTTACTAGTACATCTTCGATTATACCCCTAGGAATTTTAATAGTTTTATCAGCTAATTGAATACTCATCCTAGTTTGTTTGGGTTTCCCTAGACCTAGCTGTTTAAACATTTTATAAGGCATAACATTTATGCTTGCCCCTAAATCAGCTAAAGCATTATCTACCAATTAAGCACGGAATTGTAAAACTCCCTAGGTCTTTTAACTTTCGTGGTAGTTTATTTTGTAAAATTACTGAGCACACTGCATTTAGCTCCACATGCGACGTATCGTCTAGCCTCCGTTTGTTTGTCAAAAGCTCTTTTAAAAATTTCCTTGAATCTGGCATCTGCGAAAGAGCTTCAAGAAATGGTAAGTTAATATGTAATTTCTTTAGAAGTTTAAGAAATTTACTGAATTGTTCATCTGTGTTGTCTTTTTTCATCGTATTGGGGTATGGCACACGAGGTTGGTACTCTGTAATTACCGGTTTTGGTTTATCATGTCTTACCTCAACCTTACCTTCCTCTACCACATTCTCTTACCTCAATTTTTGCTCATCTAACCCTTCACTATCGTGAGTAGTTATGGCTTGAAATTGCTCCTTTGGGTTAGTTTCAGTGTTGCTTGGCAAGCTACCTTGTGGTCATTCTGAGATCAGTTTAGCAAGCTGTCCTAGTTGGTTCTCGAGTCCTTGAATTGATGCTTGTTGATTTTTAAGTGTTGTTTCGGTGTTTTGGAAATGAGTTTCTGACACCGCGATGAATTTTGTTAGCATCTCCTCAAGGTTCGGCTTCTTTTCTTGTGGGTAGGGTTGCTGTTGAAAGCCTGGGAGGGGTTGTTGTCGCTGATTTCCTTGGCCACCCCATGAGAAGTTGGGGTGGTTCCTCCAACATGGATTATAAGTGTTACTATAAGGGTTATTTTGAGATCTAGAATTATTACCCATATAGTTCATCTGTTCACTTTCTATGCAAGGGTTGTAGGGAGGATATTCTGTGTTGTTCATCCCTCCATTTGTATCGCACTACATTACTGGATGTACCTACGAAGAACCACACAAACCATCAATTTTCTTACTTAAAAGTTCTACCTGATTTGATAGCATGGTTATTGCGTCGAGGTTGAAAACACTGGCGATTTTTGTTGGTTTTGTCCTTATAACTTGCCACTGATAGTTATTCAGTGACATCTCCTCTATAAACTCATAAGCCACTTTAGGGGTTTTGTTATTCAGGGTTCCACCGGTGGCTGAATCAATCAACTGCCTAGTTGAGGGGTCACACTGTTGTAAAAGGTTTGAACTTGTAGCCACAAGGGTAACCCATGGTGAGGGCACCTTCTTGGTAGATAAGGTATCTCTCCCATGCATCGTAATGTGTCTTTAAATCTATCTGCACAAAATAATAGATATCATTCCTCAACTTAGTCGTTTTAGCCGGCGGAAAATATTTTAATAAAAATTTTTCGGTCATTTGTTCCCATGTAGTGATTGATCCTCGTCGTAACGAGTTCAACCATTGTTTAGCTTTGTTTCTCAACGAAAAGGGAAACAACCGAAGGCGATTGGCATCATCAAAAACGCCATTAATCTTGAAAGTGTCGCAAAACTCAAGAAAGTTTGCCAAGTGATTGTTTGGCTCCTCATCCTGCAAGCCATCAAACTAAACAAATTGCTGAATCATCTGTATAGTGTTAGTTTTCAGTTCAAAATTATTTGCAGCAATAGTAGGTCTAACAATACTTGATTTAGTTACTGTTAAATTAGGTTTAGCATAATCATATATAGTACGAGGAGAAGGATTTTGATTAACCAGATTTGCGGCAACTACAAGAGGTAGCAGATTATTATCAGCCATCTCTTCGGTATTATTGATTTTGTCTTCTTGCTCTTCTTCTATGTATTGTAGGCTTCACCTTACTTCTCTTCAGTTTCTGCGAGCTGTACTTTCAATCTCACTGTCAAACATCAAGGGTCCTGACGGGTTTCTTCTAGTCATAAACTAAAATTACCTACCAGAAGCAAATAAAAGAAAAATTAGCAAAGTTAAAATAAAATAAAAAAATAAGTTGCAAATAAATAAAATGGATAAAGTAATAAAAAATTAGTTTTCCTAATATCTTAGTCTCCGGCAATGACGCCAAAAACTTGATGGCGCTCGAAACTAACTATTATTTCAACAAAGGCAAGCGCACCTATCGAACAGTAGTATAGCTGTGGTGAGTCCAGAATATCGTATCCTCAAGGACCAAGAATTAACTAACTAATTTAACTAACTATGAAAGTGACAGAGAGTGAATTGGGGAAATACTTTTGGACAACTTATATGAGATAGGCAATACCTGGAAGAATCCACCTAGACTTCACTTATTACTTTTGATTTTGACTTAATCTGTAGAAATCCCTAAATTATATTAATACCTCTTTCAAGGCTACTAACAACTGACTCTAGGTTGATTAATTGAAATATCTTTCTAATTAAAACCCTTATTGTCGCATTAACTCGATCTGTGGATTCCCTTATTAGGTTTGACCCTAATCCGGCAGATTTTTGTCGCCTTATTTCTAGGGTTGCAATCAACTCCGCTTAATTGTGTTGATCTACACTTAAACAGGGACTTTTGCTCCACTGAAGAAGCACATTCGACTTGAATCAATAACCTGAATTATCAAACAAGAATAAGAACTCACAATTAAGAATAAGAACAAGTATTTATCTCATAAATCAAATAATAATAAGATCTATCTTATGTTTCATCCCCTTGGGTATTTAAGGGATTTAGTTCATACTAATGAAGGAAAACATATTAGAATAGGGAAAACAACAAAACATAAGAAAACCCAAAAACTTCTAAAGAAATTGATGGGAGATTCTCAGTCTTGATGGAGATCCTCCTCCTAAGCTATTCCCGACGGCTGTCTTGGAGTATTTTCTCCTTCTACTCGGTGTCTATTCGACGTCCTGTCGAATTCCCCTTTAGGTTGCCCCCTAGGGTGTTTATATAGGCTTTGAGATGCCTTACTTGGCCCACAAGTATCCTATTCCAAATAGAATTCATCCTAGGGTCGGCAGGGACATGCCCATGTGACATGCCTGTGGTCGATAGCCCAGGCCGTGTTCGATCCTCCTTTGTCACACATGACCGTGTGGTCCACCCGTGTGTAGTGGTCCAGGCCGTGTAGGCCTATTTTGTCCCTTTTTGGCCGGTTTATAATTCTTTCTGACTCCCTAAGCTCTCCTAAGTGTAAAACATGAAATTAAGAGATTAGGAGCATCGAATTCATCAAAATTCAATAAAAAGTCATCCAAAAGTAAGCCAAGCATGGGTTTAAAATATGTGTAAATTATGGTTTATCATTAACAAACCAATGTGTTTCATGAATTCGAATTACCTCAAATAAGTGTTCATCTAGGAAATTCTCGTTGATAGGCACACATGATCGAGTTACCTCATCTTGATCCAACCTCAACAAATGATCAGCTATTTGATTTTCGACACCTTTTCTATCTTGGATCTCAAGGTCAAATTCTTCGAGTAAAAGTATCCAACGAATTAGCCTCGGTTTCACATATTTCTTCGTGAGCAAGTATTTAATGACCGCATGGTCAATAAATACTATACCTTTGGTACCTATAAGATATAAGCGAGACTTGTCAAAAGCAAATACTATAGCAAAAAGTTCCTTTTCAGTTACCGTATAATTGAGTTGGGCTCCAGACAAAGTTCTACTTGTATATTAAATAGGGTGAAACACTTTGTTTTTTCTTTGACCCATCATAGCTCCAATGGCATAATCACTTGCATCGCACATCAACTCAAAAGATGAGTTCCAATCAGGTGTAATGATTATTGGGGCTGAGATTACCCCCTTTTTTTTTTTTATCTTCAAAAGCTTCCAAACATGCTTTGTTGAAATCTTCTCTAACAACAAATACAATGGTTTAGAAATTTTCGAGAAATCTTTGATAAACCTTCGGCATAGCCTAAGAAACTTCTGACTCCTTTCACATTAATTGAGGTCGGTAATCTTTCAATTATGCTCACCTTTTCTTTATCAATTTCAATTCCTCTCTTTGAGATTTTATGCCCTAAGACAATCCCTTAACCATAAAATGGCATTTTTCCCAGTTAAGGACAAGATTCGTCTCTTCGCATCTCTTCAGTACCTTAGCCAAATTACACAAACAAATATCATAAGTGTTACCAAAAACAGAAAAATCATCCATGAAGACCTCAACAAAATTTTCAACCATATCAATGAATATTGCCATCATGCATCGTTGAAATGTTGCAGGTGCATTGCATAAACCAAAAGGCATTCGCCTAAAAGCAAATGTGCCGTATGGACAAGTAAAGGTTGTTTTATGTTGGTGTAACAGCCTAATTTAGACCCTAGTGAGAACAGTGGTTTCGAGACCACAATTTCGAGGTCGTACAAAAATATTTTAATATTATTTCTGTGTTTACAGTATGTGAATTAGCCTGTGTGAAATTTCTGTGTGAAGATTTTATTGATTGTGTGTTCAATTTGTGAAATGGACCTAATCGTATAAGATGAAAAAGCTGTGTGCTGATTTATAAGAGCCTAATTGTTGTTGGCTTTTTTAAGGTGGAGGCCTTATGTTGTTATTAATCCAATTATAAGATAGTGGGTAATTAAATGACAAAATCACCTTAATGTATATTTGTCTTATATGTTTATTGAATGGTTAATTTGGTAAAGTAATAATTATGTGTAATATGTTATAATAAAACATGAAAATGGCCATTTAGTTATCATCCTTGGCCGAATATTAGCAAGAAAAGAAAAGGGAAAGAACACAAGGGTTCGACACATTTTGATCTTGATTGATGTATGAGTTTTGTTCGGGTTTTGATAATTTCTACGTTTTTGTGATTGTTGCTTTCTGTTCTTCAAAACCCATGTCTCAATTTTGTGAATTGATGATGTTTTTGAAATATGCCATTGATGAACATGTGAGTTCTTGAATGTTTGCAGGTGGAAAATGAGATATGTGTTTGTTTAATATAGTTTGTCTTTGGAGTTTTGATGAATTTGTGTAATTTGGGCTTAATTGAGAAAAGTGTAAATTGAGGGACTAAAATGTGAAATAAATGAAATGTGTGGGCTTGTATGAGTATATTGAGAATTCGGCTAGGCATGGGTACAAGCAAATTATGTGTATTTGATGATTTTATGAATTAAGGACTAAAGTGTCGAAATGTGAAAATGTGAGGGCTATTTTGTAAAATACCCAAAATAAGTGTGTATGGACTAAATTGAACGAATTGGTGATTCAATGGATTAAATTTGAATGTGTATAGACCAAGAAAGGAGAGATACGGATCAAGATCGAGGCAAAGACAAAGTGCTCAATTGATCGACCGTTTCGTTATTCAACGTCCGAGGTAAGTTCAGATATACTACAGGGTGTTAATTTATGTTCTATGTGATGTGAATTGAATAGATATCTATATAACTATGAGCTTAGAAATGCTATGTGCTGAATTGAATTAGAAAGCACTAAGTGTGCGAAATTAGAAACCAGATAGAAATGATTGGCACTGTGTGTGCGAGATGATAGAAGCTTTAGTTTATTGAATTGGCACTGTGTGTGCGATAGTGATGTAAGCTCGGTTCAATGTAATGGCACTAAGTGTGCGGTGACAAATATGCCAAGTCTACAAATTGGCACTAAGTGTGCGAAAAAAGCAAGAGAATAGCAAAGGTTGATCGAAATGAAAAGTCGAATGATTAAGTAGTATGGTTGGTGAGTTACTATGTGTTGGCAAAGGTATGTAAGATATCTATGTGGTGGATGAAATTGAAAGTAGATGAATGGAATGCTATGTGAGTATTAGATAAAGTTGAATTTATGTATCATCGGTAAATTATCTATGTGATGGCTGAATGTGTATATTGATTTGATTCATTGAGTTAATTTTATTATAATTCAAACTTACTAAGCTTTGAAAGCTTACTGTGTGATTTGTTTCTCTGTTTTACAGTGTCAGTAAAGCTAGCTCAGATCTGAGAAATCGTCAGCATCTCAATCACACTATCGGCAATCTATTTTGGTACTTTTGAAGGATGTATACAGTTGAATTATGGCATGTATAGGCTAGTAGTTAAGATATGTCTTGAAATGTTTAATCCTTGCCATGTGAGTTGGCTTGGAAGTTGAATGATGTTAAACTTATGAATGAGTTATGACAATGGTATGTTTCATGATTGTGTGGTTGATGGAAAGATGTAATTTGAAGATACTTTATGAAATGGATTACATGATGTTTAGTATATTCATGTTTGAGATGTATAAATGTCACTTTGAATGGTTTTAGTTATGATGATAATGAGCATAGAAGAAAATAGATTAGTTTGGGAATGAATAATGCATGAAATGGTATGACTGAGTGCATTTGAAAGCTTGAATTGGTATTGTATTGATGCTTGTAGGTATGATCCTATTGTGGATGGCAAATTTGGCCTTACAAATTTCCTGTTTTGCTTACACGGTTATGGCACAAGGGCGTGCCTAATGACCGTGGGGTAAAGTCAGTAGCTAGCTTAAGTAAGCACGGCCAAGGTACACGAGTGTGCCTAGTAGCCGTGTGAATAAGTTAGTATATTGCCTAAGGGTACAGGGCCTTAGCACACGGGCGCGTCTATGGCCGTGTGGGAAAGTCAGAATGCATGCTCTATTTGGACACGGCCTTGACACATGGGTGTGTTTGATGGTCGTGTGAGGCACATGGCCAGACTGCACGGGCATGTGACCTCATCAGTACTGAAGAATGAATGAAATTTTGAGAACTTTCGTAAGTGTTCGGTTTAGTCCTGACCCCCTTCTGGCATTGTGTTTAAGGTCTCGTGGACCTCATTAAGGGACTTGTTGATTATGTTGTGATGTATTTTAATGATGATTGACTTTGTGTCGTGAAATGGATGTGAAATGTTTTGATTGTTCGATAATGCCTCTTAACCCTATTCCGGTGATGGTTTTGGGTTAGGGGTGTTACAGTTGGTCCTCCGGAGCTACAATTGGTTATATCCTGAATAGCCATCTAAAAAACAATAGAATTCATTACCTGCCAGTCGATCTAACATCTGATCCATAAAAGGCAACGGAAAATGGTCCTTCCAAGTAGCTTTATTCAACTTTCTGTAATCAATACAAATTCTCCAACCAGTAATAGTTCTTATTGGAATCAACTCGTTACGCTCATTTTCAACGATCGTGATTCCACCTTTCTTCGGCACACACTGCACCGGACTTACCCACTAACTATCTGAAATAGGATAGATGACTCCTGCACCTAACCATTTGATCACTTCCTTTCTCACAACTTCTTTCGTAATAGGATTGAGCCTCCTTTGCCCATCAATTTGAGATCTTTCACCTTCTTCTAAAATAAATTTATGCGTGCAAAAAAAGGGCTTATACCTCGAATATCAGCTATGGTCCAACCAATTGCTTTCTTAAATTTCTTTAAAATAGCAATTAGTTGCTCCTCTTGATCTTTCGTCAATTCTGCTAAAATAATCACAGGAAAAGTGGAATAGTCACCTAAATAAATGTATTTTAAATGGAAAGGAAGTACCTTTATTTCGAGTTTAGGTGGTTCTTCAATTGACAACTTGGGTTACACAAATTCTCTGACTTTTAACTCCAACGGTTCAAACCGTGTGGATTGAATAAAATTTCTCGGATTGGCTTCCATCAAAGCCATGTTTTCTTCACCTTCTTCATTCTCCAAAGGGTCAAGATCTAAGGCTTTCTCCAATGGATCTTCTTCAAAATTTCTTTCCATAGAATCTAAGGTTTCTATCTCTTCCATTACTGAACACTCTTCTGTCGGATCAAGAAATTTCATCGCTTTAAGAATGTTAAAGGTTACCTGATCCTCTTGAACTCGCATGGTGAGTTCACCTTTCTGCACATCAATTAGCGTTCTTCCCGTGGCTAAGAAAGGTCTCTTAAGAATGATCGACACTTCCTTATCTGCTTCAAAATCTAAGACAATGAAATCAGCAGGAAAAATAAATTTATCGACTCTTACCAAAACATCCTCGATCTTTCCCTCGAGATATGCTAAAGATCGATCCGCTAGCTGAAGGTCACAGTTGTAGGTCTTACTTCACCTATCCCTAGTATTTTGAAAATAGACTTAGGCATCAAGTTGATACTCGCTCCTAAATCACACAAAAGCTTTACCACAATAAGATTCACCAATGTTATAGGGTATAGTAAAGCTTACTGGGTCTTCCAATTTTGGTGGCAGTTTGTTCTGCATGAATGCACTGCACTCGTTTGTCAAGGTAACAGTTTCATATTCAATCAGTCGTTTCTTCTTGAACAGTATATCCTTCATAAACTTCACATGATTCGGCATTTTTTCTAAAGCCTCCACCAACGGAATATTGATGTGTAACTGCTTCAGAACATACAAAAATTTCTTGAATTGCACCTCCTATTTCTGCTTGTGTTGCTGCAATCTTTGCGGATATGGAGGTGAAGGAACTTTTGGTTGAATCAGACAACTCTTCTGAGTACATAAATCTGCATCCAAAGAAGATGTTAAAGTATTTGAATTCACTAAGTTAGGATTTACCTTGTCAGTCTTTGCAGATTCCGATTCCTTTGGTGTAGGAATTTCAACAGTTGGTTGATTCTTCTCAACGGGCTTATCTTCGACATCAATCAATCCGGGTTCCAGAATTTTACCACTTCGCAATGCCACTGCCTTGATATGTTCTTTACCCAAATTTCTTGGATTCTCAGTATCGATCGGCAAGGTTCCTTGCAGTCTATTACGAAGCTCCGTAGCTAACTAACCCATTTGGTTTTCCAAATTTTTCAGTGTTGCTGCTTGGCTTTGGATCAAAGCGTCATTATTTGCCATGTACGCTTTCAACAAGCTCTCCTAACCATTTGATGCCTCAGCTTGAGGTGGTCTTAGAGCTTGCTGATTAAACCCTTGAGATTGGTTAGGTCTATGCTGCAATAAGTTGTTGTTCGGTCCATTTCTTGGTTCCTCCAAGAAAAGTTAGGATGATTATGCCATGAAGGATTGTAGAAGTTGGATTGGGGTCCTTGTCCACTCCTATTTTGATATTGGTTCCCCACATAGTACACTGACTCGGGATTTGATGGACAATTCTCAAAAGAATTACCCTCCCCACAGTACACACAGGAAACTACTTCAAACAGACTTGGTAGCTGAGCTTGTAACACCCCTCACCCGTATTCTATGCCAGAACCGGGTACGAGGCGTTACCGTACTTGACTCACATGGTCATACAACTTTGGGTTACCAAATTCCATTCCAAATTAAAACTTTTTCATTCTCATATCTAACCTCCTTATAATAGACCTACGAGGCACTAAACATACTTCCGGAAGGTTTCGAAAATAAATCGGAAACTTTTATGCATTTAGAAAAATTTTACCTAAACAGGGGCCACATGCCCGTGTGAAATGGGACACGCCAGTAGGGGCAAGCCGTGTGGACACACACGGCCATGTCCCTCAACTGTGGTCGACACTGACTTATTTCACACGATCGAACACACGCCCGTGTCCTTGGCCCGTGTCCCTTACACGGCCTCGACACGCCTATGTCTCAGCCCATGTGCCAAAACCTTGGCATTCTATTTCTGACATCATCACCTCACTATGGTCACACGGCTAAGGCACACGCCCGTGTCCTTAGACCGTGTGTCGAATTAAATTCCTAAATTCAGATGTAGACTTCACACGGCCTGGGCACACGCCCATGTCTTTGGCCGTGCCTCCCGCACGGCTGAGACACATGGTCGTGTTTCTGCCCGTGTGTTTACTACTGAGCTTACTGACTTGCAGTTCTAGCATGCAAGGGGACACACAACCAAGTCACATGCCCATGGGGTCAACCGTGTGTCACACACGGTCTAGACACATGCCCGTGTGCCTACCCGTGTGGACAAATTCAAGGCTATTTTCCAAGCCAATTAGCCACCCTCACTTGCACACATTCACACACCATCACATAACATTTCCAAATCATCAATTATAACTCTTGAATTATCACATTTGAATCATGAAAATCAAATCTTCATCCCATATACGAGGGGAAACTATTACTAGTACAATTACAATCGACTTGAGCCATCATCTATGGCTATACACAACCAATCCATAAACTCTTTTAGGCCAACACCTTTGGCAACTTTATCTATGACTTAATTAAACCAAAATAAGATCCCTATATATGTCATATCTCAAGAAGACTTGAATCTCATACCAAAGTGTCTGCTTGATAGTGTGAAAACATATCCGACAGTCTCCAACCCGAGCTAGTTAAGTTAACCTATAAGAGATAGGAAAGGAGGAGGAGTAAGTAATAATATTTAGTAAGTTCATATGCAAATAATAATAATCAAGTATTGACATTCATTGATTATACTCAACCACAAAGGTGTTTTAATGAGATTTACTCTTAAACTCATGGTTACCAATTCAATCGTTTATAATACTTACTCATTCCGTCTCTTACCACATTCTAACCATGTGACAATTATAGCACTCTCATTTATTAGCACATAATCCTTGCATATATCATCACAATAATCCATGAACATTTACTTAAACAATTTCTCAATAATCTACTCAGGATAATACCATACTCTCGGTGGTTCCGCATACAGCCCACCATTTAATAATTTATAAGGTGGTATCACACATAGCCCACCATTTAATAATTTATAAGGTGGTATCGCACATAGCCCACCATTTAACAGTAAGCACGATGGTATCGCACACAGCCCATCAGTTACAAATAGTAAGGTGGTAACGCACACAGCCCACCATTGATAATATTGGCGATGGTATCTCACACAGCCTATCGCTAACAATTAATAAGCTAGTAACGCACACAGCCCACCATTGATTACACATTCCCCGATATTTATCCACACATCTTTTCATATTTCGAATGTTCATCCAGGAATGTCCTCACACACTGTCATTCTTAAATATATTTCTACAAAAATCATTTGCATGCACGCAATACATTAATAAATATAACATATGCAATCAGGATGCATCATTTACACATAATTCACCATGAGTTCATCATAAACGAAATTCACCTCAATTGAGTTCTGGCACATACCTGTACCTCTCATGATATAACCACATACTTTCTCATTTTCAACATACCTGTTGAGATGCTCAAAATACTAAAGAATACTCTTGTGACACATACATCTAGTATCATAGCAACATTAGACCCCCGATAGGGTCTTACATGAAATATCATATCGATGCCATGTCCCTGACATAGTCTTATACGAAATCTCACTCCGAAGCGATATTCCAAATATGGTCTTACACGAGACCTTAATTATCATAGTATCATGCTATTTGCATTCCCTCTGTTCTCAGATTCAATTTAAGACTTTCAATTCTTGACATCTCGTCAAAACGTATTTAATACATTCATAGAGTCAATATACAAGTCATACATCATCGAAATATTAAATACTTCACTATAGTTGCATTATGAGCACACGAACTTACCTCGATACCAAAAAGGGTAGAAAGGGATCTATTTGTCCATATTTCTCTTTTCTCCCGTTCTAGGTTCGAATCTCGTTTTCTTTAATCTAGAATAATAAAATTTACTCATTTAATCATTTTATCATCATATTACATCATAATCTCTACTTAGGCAAAAATGAACATTTTGCCCTTGTACTATGGCAAATTATGATTTTTGTAACACCCCTTACTCGAATTCTATGTCGAAACCGGGCCCGAAGTGTTACCGTATTAAAACTACTTAATCACCACTTAGGCTCATCGTGACTACTCTCCTTAGTCACCTCAACAAACTCACTCTCGACATACGAGGCCTCACTCATATACACGAAGGCTCTCGAGACTATCTCAGAACTTTTTCCCAATCTTAAATTATTCCTCTTTTATACAGGGCTCACACGCCCGTGCAAGATGAGGCACGCCCGTGTATAGACCCACACGCCCATGCTCCACAACCGTGGAGAATACTGACTACATACACACGGCATCAAAGCCTAGTCACACGCCCGTGTGACTAGCCCATGGCCATCACTAATTAAATTCACACGGCCTATGCACACGCCCGTGTGGCTAGTCCGTGGTCTATTCTGACTTAAACTGTTAACATACAGGGGACACACGGCCACGTCACACACCCGTGGTCTGAGCATGTGTCACACATGGTCTAGACACACGCTTGTGTGTCTATCCACATGGACAAAAACAAAGCTATGTGCTAAGTTCCTCTCACCCCTCTAGCATACACAATATGCATTCATTCAACATATCCATAATCAACTCAAATTGAAGTGCAATCTCACATAGATAACTACATCTTTTCATATAATATAGAATGACCAACAACTATGGCATTATAGAAAATGTATCATCCATTTAAAGACCAACACATCTTAACCATTTATAACAAAATTCACTAACTTGTCTAGCCCCTATACATGCCATATCCAAAACATTTAGTCTCATGTACCAGAGTGTGCTAACAGTGTGGGCGGTCTTCCAATTGATCCTCGTATCTCGATTCAACACATTTTCTCTATAAAACAAGGGAAAAGAATGGGAGTAAGCTTTGAGCTTAGTAAGTTTACACATAAACAATTAAGCATCAAAGTATAAGCTAAACAATAATTAGTATTATACTAACATAAAATGTACAATAATGCTTACTCTTTCTATCCCTTACCACATTTCCAACACATCATGAGTCACATACTTATAACCATTGAAATGCACCCATGTATTCAATATCACATTTTCACAATATACAACATAACATCTTTTCTCGATAATACATCCACACAGCTAATCCATACAGTTAATCTTACCCACGTAGCTACTTTACTCAATAATGCAACCACACAGCTAATTTACACAGCTAATCCACACAGCTAATTCCTTGGTGGTTCCGCATTTAGCCCACCACAATCAATTAATAAGGTAGTATCACACTTAGCCTACGACAAAGGTAATCATAGTGGTCTCACACTTAGTGATACGAACCGGCTCGGGGTGAGTCAAAACGTATGCGGGTTGCCCAATCGTCTACGAGGAGGAATCAAGCCTTTGGAAAATAATTGGAAAATATAAATGAGTTTGCGGAAGCTTTAATTAAATAAATAGGAGATGGTTTGGTTTGGTGGAACAAAAAATAAAATAGATAAAAAGGATAATTGGATGGAGATGGATAAAAGAACTTAAACGAGAAGCGATTCAACACTAAAGAGTGTCACCATGGGTTCTATAATGTTTAAGGTGAAAAATGGTAATCGAAGATGGAAATGGAAATACGAACTTAACTTAAGAAAGATTCAACACTATATAACAGTGTCACCCCGTTTCTTATATCGTTAAGGTGGATAGGTGAAGATAGGTTGATGAACGCCACACCAAACGAAATTTGGTGATAAGTTCAAACAAGCCGAAGATGCCACAAGCAAAGCTTGATAAGTCTAACGAAACTTGTACGAAAACGAAGAGGAGATAAACTCACTCAAATGAAAAAAGGTTCATAAAATTTCATTCATGAAAGTTCTCTTCACAAATGAAAATAACAAACTATTTATAGGCCAAGTGCCTGCTGAACTTCTTCAAAGAAATGCAAAGGTACATTCTCCTAATTTTTAAAGATTTAATTTTTCAACATGTGCCTTAATTTTGTCCTATACATGCACTAAGTATTAAATAATGTCTTAGCATGTCTTTAGCTGCCATCCATCCATGGTTTGTTTCCCCTTAATTAATTTTGGCAAGACATGGTTTTTTTTTTTTTTAATTTTAAACTTCCATAGTGTTCCAACATGTCTCCTAATAATTTAATCATGATTTGTCTTTCTCTCCCCAAGTGTGCTGTCCATTATGCTTGTTCTTTATGCACCCATTTTAATTTTATAATCATCTCAATAATGCTCCATCAATTGCTCATGAAATAATTTAATCACGATTTGTCTCTATCTCTCCAAGTGTGCCGTCCAAGTCCATGCTCCCAACCATTAGCTCTATGTTTGTTTATTTAATTCAAGTCAAGACTCCCATTTATGTTTGTCGTCTAATAAACAACACATATTTTGCTTCCATTTGTTCATTCTCCAGGTGCTTTCCACTTCAAACATCTCCCTTGAAAGATTAAAAATTTAAGCCACCATTAATCCATTGCCGTGGCACCTATTTTGGAAGAAAATTTCAACTTCACATGGGTTGCACTATGTCGTCCCACTCATGCACCTATACAAAGAAATGGATCACCTCATTAGTCTTAAAGCTTAGCTAATTTAAAACTCCAGCACTTAGGACTTATTTAATACATGTTTTTGAGCTGCCACAAATTATATTGGAACCCATTAAATCATGTCTAAAATTCGGCAGCACCCATTCAATCAAAAAAAATTGCACATTAAATTTAATTTCAAAACATCTTAAAAGCATGCAATAAAATGTGACAAATTAATTTAGGTTTAGATAAATTAAATCTAACACTAAATTAATTATTTTAGACACATTTAATTTATTAGGACGCATTAACGTGCTGTAGAAAAATAAAACGATGCAATTTATTTAAAAACATTAAATTAAAGGCAATCAGCTCAATGAGCTGGAGCGTGAGTGAGCTCAAATTGGGCTCGAATGAGTTAATTTGGCTCAATTTGGAAGTGCATGAAGATGCACTTGAGCTCTACAGCACTTGGTTTTGACGATTCGAGCTCATCAGCTTGCAACAAGTTGGAGGCCTTGGGCGTGGCCGTATCATCCCTCCCCTCTTCAAGACGATTCATCCTCGAATCGACCTGTTGATTTTTTGAACAAAATTCCTTTTGACTCGATTTTCCTCGATCAAATGGGACGGATGATAATCGCAACACCTGAAAAGAATAGCCTAGAGTTAGCAAAAGGTGATGCAAACAAACTCGTAATCTAGGCCTAATCAAATCAAGACAAATATGACACATGTGGATGGACAGAATTGAATTATCATGCAAACCAAGTAATGCCTCGTCAAATGTTCGAAACAAATTCGAATGGATTTCAAAACAGGCATACAAACTAAATTGATTCCACAGGTTATGGTTGGCATGCGAGAGATGAATCAAATGGTAGACATAACTGTCACAAGCAGGTAATTGAAAAGGTTCACTATCATAGGCATCATGACGATTAAAAATGAAAATCTCTTTATCATTAATCAAGACAGATAGATCAGATTCGAATGAAACAAAATAGTCAAACTCATCATGATCTAAGTGCTTTACACAAATGAAATCATTAACACGATTGTTGTTATCATTCGAGAAGTATAAACAAGTTTCAAAGCTTTTAAATGCCTCACCTTGTTTATCTTCACGAGTAGGAAAACAAAGATCGGATTTACCTTGCTTGATCATCACAAATCTTCTCTCTTTGAAAATGTAATGTAAAACAAACTTTGTAACTCGATCAACTCGAATTGATGATGAAGCACACAGATAGCTCGTGCTTTTCAAAGGGTTATGTACACAAAAATGTAAAAGGTTAGTTTCAACAAGAGGGATGGACTTAAATTGGAAAACCAAATCATGTTTGAAATTGGATTCAAGTCCATAGGCAAAAATTGACCTTACATTCTCGGAATGTAATAAGGATTTCACATGTGGCCCAGCAATATGATCAAGGATCAAAACAGAATTGAAACCAAAATCATTAAATTTCATTGCCCTAATTAAAGTTTGAAAATCAAGCAAACTTAAATTAGATGTACAACATGCAAGTTGCTTGAAGTTTTCATAAAATGACTCAAAGTAACAAATGCCAGGTTTGAAAACAAGAACTTGATCACGAATTCTAAGAGACAACATATATCGTTTAGATCTCAATTCCACATCATGTTATTCAAGAAAATCGTCACTAAACAATTATGTGATTCCAATCTTACTTGATGAAACTTACATGCAAAGTTGACATAACGAGGTAAATAACTAAATGGAATAGGCATTTTAAATGTCAACAAAGTTTCACACAAATGCATCAAAGGAAACTTAGATATGCCAACACTCGAACATTTTTGCATTGCAATTTTCATTCGAACAGGTAGTTCAAAGCATGGAAATCTCGTACGAAATTTCAAAGATTTATCTTGAATGACACAATCACATGGATCAACTATTTCATGTGATAACCTATCACAAATGAACAGTATAGACGTGTTTAAACAGAAAGGATTAACACATGAATTCAAAGATTTCATGTCGTCAAAACTTTTAAGTGAAAAAATTTTATCACAAATATTCACAATTCGCAAAGGCTGAACCAATCCAAAAGAATCAACAGAATTTCCATTATAAGACATTTCATAGGAAATGCTTTTCATGGCACTTTTCGAAACAAGGGCATTAACTCTAAAAGATAGATAATGACTAACCAAATCAAAAGATGCAAGTCTTTCAGGAATAAAGTCATCAATATCTTCATGGGCAACTTTGAAATCACACGGCCTTGATTCGATACACAAGGAATCCTTACCTTCCTTACCTTTCAACTCAGGAGGTTCAACTTCATTTTCAACTTTCCCTTTTTTGATCAAACAAAATCGTCGCTCATCAGGAAGGTATTGGAGTTGGTATTCGTCACTTGGCTTCTCGGAAACCAGAAAAGAAGAAATAGAACAAGAACAAACTTCAAGTAGATTAGTTAAATCAACACTCATCTTTTCTCGCTCTTCTTGTTCTCTTGTTTCTTTTTCTCTCACAAGCTCTTTTCTTTCCCTTTCAAATTTGTCTTCCTTTTCTCTCTCGTTTTCTTTTTCAAAGTCTTTTTGTTCCTTTTCAAGGATCTTCTCAATGGCCTTTTCAAGCTCTCTCAAGTCTTGCTCATTTTGTTCTTGCGTTTCTTTTTCCAACTTATTTTCTTTTTTAACGCTCTCTTTATTCTCAATCTTGATTTACTTTTCTTTTTCTTCTTTTTCAATTTCTTTTTCATTTTCTTCTCTTTCAATTTCTTCCTTTTTTATTTTCTCGAGTTCGTTCCATATTCGCTCATTTTCTTTCATGATCTTCTCTTGCCTTTCTTTTCTTTTTAGTTCTTTTTCTCTCTTCCTTTCATTACAACAAGAAGAGGATACAAAAGAATCAAAATGAGTAAAATTTTGTTCAAGAGAAGGGATAGCGTTCTCATAGGTATCTCGATAAGTTCTTCGAGAACGTTTCTCCAATAGAGACTTCGCTGAAGCAGAAGAGGAATAACTTGTTCTTTCTTGTTCGTCGCCTCGAAAGGATTCGAACTCGTATCTTTCTTCTCTCCGTCTCGAAAATCTTGACGAATATGAATCCTGACAAGGGTCTCTTTGCGAATAGTCTTTGGACGTGTATCGCCGTGATGAACTCGACTCTGCCCTCCAGCTTGATGAAATCTTTCGGTCAAGCAGGCTTTCCATTTCGCTCAATAAGTATTGGAAGTCACCGGCTGAGAATTCGTCTTGAGACATGTTTATTGCTGAAAAGAAATTGTTATAAAGGAAAAAAATAATAATAAATAAATAAATAAAAAGTTAAAAATACCTTACTACAAAACTCACAAGTCACTCACAAAGAAAAATCGCTCACACTCGTGTTTCATTCGTTTAAGGCTTTTTCTTTAATGTAGCACTCGTGTCTTTTACCGCTCACTCTCGCCTCACAATTTCGTACTTCGTTTTGAAAGACTTATTGCGGCTTAAGGGTCGGCTTCAAAACGGGTTTACAACGGATTGATGTCAGGTATAGGGTAGGCTAAACAAAACGAAGAAAGAAAAAAAAATTGATATGTTTGGCGTTGGGGTGATATGATGAGAACTTAAATGATGGTAGATTTTTTTTTTGAAGATCGGGGTAGAAATATGAAAGTAAAGCAAAACTTACAAACTTCACACTTCTTTTTTTTTTTGACATCTCTTTTTTTTTAAACTCGAATTTTTTTTTAACTTCGATTTTTTTTGAATTTTTTTTTGTATCTTTCGTTTTTTTTTTTTGAACTTCAAATGCAATATATGCTAAATACAATGAAAATAAAATACAACTTTTTTTGAATTTTTTTAACACGAATTTTTTTTAATTTTTTTGAACTTTTTTGTCTCTCGTTTTTTTTAACTTCAAATATACTATAATGAAATACAAGAAACAAAAATCACAACTTAAAAAAAAAAATTTGATTTTTTTTTGAAAATTTCTTTCTTTTTTTTTTAACTCACGAACCTAATTCCGGCTTCACTATGGTCGTCGGAACTCCTCGTTTTGTAGCTCTGATACCAGATGATACGAACCGGCTCGGGGTGAGTCGAAACGTATGCGGGTTGCCCAATCGTCTACGAGGAGGAATCAAGCCTTTGGAAAATAATCAGAAAATATAAATGAGTTTGCGGAAGCTTTAATTAAATAAATAGGAGATGGTTCGGTTTGGTGGAACAAAAAATAAAATAGACAAAAAGGATAATTGGATGGAGATGGATAAAAGAACTTAAACGAGAAGCGATTCAACACTAAAGAGTGTCACCCCGGGTTCTATAATGTTTAAGGTGAAAAATGGTAATCGAAGATGGAAATGGAAATACGAACTTAACTTAAGAAAGATTCAACACTATATAACAGTGTCACCCCGTTTCTTATATCGTTAAGGTGGATAGGTGAAGATAGGTTGATGAACGCCACACCAAACGAAATTTGGTGATAAGTTCAAACAAGCCGAAGATGCCACAAGCAAAGCTTGATAAGTCTAACGAAACTTATACGAAAACGAAGAGGAGATAAACTCACTTAAATGAACAAAGGTTCATAAAATTTCATTCATGAAAGTTCTCTTCACAAATGAAAATAACAAACTATTTACAGGCCAAGTGCCTGCCGAACTTCTTCAAAGAAATGCAAAGGTACATGCTCCTAATTTTTAAAGATTTAATTTTTCAACATGTGCCTTAATTTTGTCCTATACATGCACTAAGTATTAAATAATGTCTTAGCATGTCTTTAGCTGCCATCCATCCATGGTTTGTTTCCCCTTAATTAATTTTGGCAAGACATGTTTTTTTTTTTTAATTTTAAACTTCCATAGTGTTCCAACAGATCTCCTAATAATTTAATCATGATTTATCTTTCTCTCCCCAAGTGTGCCGTCCATTATGCTTGTTCTTTATGCACCCATTTTAATTTTAAAATCATCTCAATAATGCTCCATCAATTGCTCATGAAATAATTTAATCATGATTTGTCTCTATCTCTCCAAGTGTGCCGTCCAAGTCCATGCTCCCAACCATTAGCTCTATGTTTGTTTATTCAATTCAAGTCAAGACTCCCATTTATGTTTGTCGTCCAATAAACAACACATATTTTGCTTCCATTTGTTCATTCTCCAGGTGCTTTCCAATTCTAACATCTCCCTTGAAAGATTAAAAATTTGAGCCACCATTAATCCATTGCCGTGGCACCTATTTTGGAAGAAAATTTCAACTTCACATGGGCTGCACTATGTCGTCCCACTCATGCACCTATACAAAGAAATGGATCACCTCATTAGTCTTAAAGCTTAGCTAATTTAAACTCCAGCACTTAGGACTTATTTAATACATGTTTTTGAGCTGCCACAAATTATATTGGAGCCCATTAAATCATGTCTAAAATTCGGCAGCACCCATTTAATCAAAAAAAAAATTGCACATTAAATTTAATTTCAAAACATCTTAAAAGCAAGCAATAAAATGTGACAAATTAATTTAGGTTTAGATAAATTAAATCTAACACTAAATTAATTATTTTAGACACATTTAATTTATTAGGACGCATTAACGTGCTGTAGAAAAATAAAACGATGCAATTTATTTAAAAACATTAAATTAAAGGCAATCAGCTCAATGAGCTGGAGCGCGAGTGAGCTCAAATTAGGCTCGAATGAATTAATCTGGCTCAATTTGGAAGTGCATGAAGATGCACTTGAGCTCTACAGCACTTGGTTTTGACGATTCGAGCTCATTAGCTTGCAACAAGTTGGAGGCCTTGGGCGTGGCCGTATCACTTAGCCCACTAGATAAGTATACTTAACGATAGCACCGCATACAGCCTAGCTCATCGTCGTTAAGCATTAAGATGGTATCGCACTTAGCCCACCATTTAGCATTATCACTACACATTCACAATGTCTACCACATTCATTCCACTTGAACCACATGGGTTGTCAATCATTCTCATTCATGCTACACACTAGCTAGCATTATCAAATTGTAAGTATGAATGCATTGTTTACGCATAAACTTACCTCGATACTCAAAAGTATAAAAACGTGCAATTTAGTCCACCACCTTGTTTTTGCCTCGGTTTCAATCCGAGCTTCGTCTTTCTTGATCTATAATGAATAAATCAGCTTATTCAATACACACATTGACTAAATTGACACTTATCTCATACTTTGGCAAAATTACTTTTTTGCCCCTTAACTTTCTCATATTTACATTTTTTACCCAAGGCTTGGAATGTGATTTTTATTCAACTTTCTAGCCTTTCATGCTTAGCCGAATCACTTACTCAACTAAAGCATTTATCAATTCTCACTAAATCACACATGCATGACTAAACTTAAAACTTTCACAAACTAGTCCCTACGTGCATTTTCATGGAAAATCACTTAACAAAAGATGTTTCTACTACATCAAGCTTTCATAATCTTCCATAAAACATCAAAATACATGCATGTCATACATGGCCACATTTTTGAGCATCCATTATAACTCATCAAATGGCTAAAAATAGCTTACCCATGCTATAAGGACTTCAAAAATACAAAGAATATAAAAAACGAGGCTAGAATACAGTTACTGGCTAGCTTGAAAAGTTGAAGAGCCCTAACAATGGCTTCCTTCAAATTTCGGTAGCTTGGAGAAGAAGATGAATGAATTTTTGTCATCTTTTCTCCCTTTTTATTCATTTAATTGTTAAATGACCAAAATGCCTTTTTTGATAAACTTTCTATTTTAACTCATTCATGCCCACTTTTGTCCAAAAAATAGAAATTGGGAAAATTGCTATTTAAAGACATCTAATTAATATTCTAAAGCAATTTCACACAAATAACTTCTAGAATCTCACATTTTGCCACTTTTGCAATTTAGTTCTTTTGGACAATTCAACCGCAATTTCACAAAATTGCTTCACGAAAATTCACACTAGCATGCAAACATGACATAAACCTCAAAAACTCATACATAGACCTCAAATTTGTGGTCTCGCACCATTATTTTGACTAGGCCCAAAATCGAGGTGTTACAACTCTCCCCCCTTTAGAGATTTTCGCCCTCGAAAATCTTACCAGTAAAGAGGTTTGGATGTTGCTCTCTCATAGCTTCTTCCGTTTCCAACGTAGCCTCTTCCACACCGTGTTTCTGCTACAACACTTTCACTAATGCTATGCTCTTATTTCTCAACTGTTTCACTTCTCAAGCCAAGATCTTAATCGGCTCCTCTTAATAAAACATATCCGTTCTTATTTCAATTTTCGTCGAAGGAATCACATGTGAAGGATCGGAGCAATACCGTCGCAACATCTACACATGGAACACATTATGAATCTTTTCCAACTCTACGGGTAAAGCCAACCAGTATGCTACATGCCCAACTCTGTCTGTAATCTCATACAGACCTATGAATCTTGCACTCAATTTCCCTCTTCGTCCAAATCTCATAATCTTTTTCCACAGGGACACTTTCAAAAATACTTTGTCACCCACCTCAAACTCAATCTCTTTTCTTTTTAAAGACACGTACGACTTCTGTCGGTCCGAAGCAGCTTTCAGACTATTACAAATTACGCTCACTTGTTCCTTGGTTTCTTTCACTAGATTGATCCCATGGATCTGCTTTTCACTAAGCTTAGTCCAATACAATGGAGTCCGACACTTACGACCATACAAGGCCTCATACGGAGCCATCCGTGTACTCGACTGATAACTGTTGTTGTAAGCAAATTTGACTAAAAGTAGATATCTCTCCCAACTACCTACGAATTCTAACACACAGCATCGAACCATATCTTCGAGAATTTAAATTACTCTTTCAGACTAACCATCAGTTTGCGAATAGAACGCAGTACTGAAATTCAACCTCGTACCCATGGCCTCTTGCAAGTTCTTCCAAAATCTCGAAGTAAACCTCAGATCTCTATCCGATATAATAGACATAGGCACACCATGCAATCTTACTATCTCTGCCACATACAACTCAGCTAACTTATCTAGTGAATAATCAACACGTACCTGAATAAAGTGAGCTGACTTTGTAAGTCTATCCACAACAACCCACACAGCATCTTTCTTTTTCAGAGTCATCGGCAACCCCGTTACAAAATCCATGGTAACCCGATCCCACTTCCATTCGGGAACCATCATAGGCTGAAGCAATCCTGAATGCACTTGATGTTCAGCTTTCACCTGTTGACAAAGCAGACACTTTGCCACAAATTCTGAAATATCTCTTTTCATACCTGGCCACCAATATAACTTCTTCAAGTTGTTGTACATTTTCGTACTGCCCGGGTGCACTGACAAATAACCACTATGTGCCTCATGCAGAACCTTTCGGATCAACTCTTCATCTCTGGGTACACAAATTCTGTCACAGTATAACAAACAATCATTCGAGTCCACTCGAAAATCAGAATCACTTTCTGATCCGCACTTAGCTTTCTTAGCTTGTATCTCACTGTCATTTCTCTGAGCCTCACATATCTGTTGAACAAATAGTGGCCTAGCTCTCAACTCTACCAAAATAGCACCATCATCAGATAATGCTAAACTCGTGCTCATAGCTCTTAGAGCATATAAAGATTTCCTACTCAGGGCATCTGCAACCACATTCGCTTTTCCCAGGTGGTAATCAATGACTAATTCATAGTCTTTCAACAACTCAAGCCACCGCCTCTGTCTCAAATTCAGATCTTTCTGATCCATCAAATACCTCAAACTCTTGTGATCCATAAAGATACGGCACTTCTCACCATACAAGTAATGTCTCCAAATCTTTAACGCAAAAACAATCGCAGCCAACTCCAAATCATGAGTCAGATAATTCTTCTCGTGCGGTTTTAGCTGTCTCGAGGCGTAAGCGACTGCCTTACCCTCTTGCATCAACACGTAACTGAGACCATTAAACGACGCATCACTATAAACCACGAACTCTTTCCCTGATTCTGGTTGAACCAAAACTGGTGCCTCAGTCAACATTGTTTTCATTTTCTCGAAACTTCGTTGACATGTCTCATTCCATTCAAACTTGGAATTTTTATGCAATAGTTTCGTCATCAGGGTAGCAATCACAGAGAACCCCTTTACATAACATCTGTAATATCCTGCTAATCCCAAGAAACTTCTTATTTCTGACACATTCCTCGGCGGTTTCCAATCCACAATAGTCAAAATCTTACTCGGGTCAACTCTGACACCATCTCCCGACAAATGTGTCCTAGGAATTTGACCTCTCGGAGCCAAAACTCACTCTTGCTAAACTTAGCATACAACTACTTATCTCTTAAAGTTTGCAAGACAATCTCAAATGCTCTTCGTGATCATTCTCATCTCGCGAATAGATCAATATGTCGACAATAAAGACAACCACAAACTTGTCCACATATGGTCTAAAAACACAGTTCATTAGATCCATAAAAATCGCAAGTGCATTCGTTAGTCCAAACGACATAACCAAAAACTCATAATGGCCATACCTTGTTCAAAATGCAGTTTTCAACACATCTTGCTCTTTCACTCTCAACTGATAGTATCTAGACCTCAAATCTATCTTGGAGAACACTGTCGCTCCTTTCAATTGATCAAAAAGATCATCAATCCTTGGTAAAGGATACTTATTCTTCACTGTCACCTTGTTAAGTTGTCTATAGTCTATACACAACCTCATAGACCCATCTTTCTTCTTCACAAATAATACCAGAGCACCCCACGGTGAGTAACTCGGTCTTACAAAGCCCTTATCTGTCAACTCTTGCAACTGAACCTTTAGTTCTTTCAACTCTAAAGGTGCCATTCTATATGGAGCAATTGAAATCGATGCCGTTCCTGGAATCAACTCTATCCCAAACTTGACCTCTCTCACTAGAGTTAATCCGGGTAACTCTTCGGAGAATACATCCGGATACTCGCGTACCACTGGCACTGTTTCAAACTTAACTCCAACCTCTCGAGTATTCAACACAAAGGCGAGATAGGATTCACACTCTTCTCTAAAACATTTCTAAGCCACTAGGGAAGAAATCATCACTGGTAGACTATCCGATCCACCTGACTCAACCCGAACCACATCTCCACTCTCACATTTCAATTCAATGTACTTACTACTACAGTTCACTAAGACATTATAGGTAGTCAGCCAATCCATGCCTAGGATTAAGTCAAACTCATCAAAAGGCAACAACATAAGGTTTGCCGGGAAACAATGATTCTCAATCAATAAAGGACAATTTTTACACACTTTGTCCACTAACACATGCTTTCCTAACGGGTTTGACACCTTAACCACAATATTCGTTGACTCAACAGCCATACTCAAACTAGATGCTAATCTCATGCAAATATAAGAATGAGTAGACCCGGATCTATTAAAGTAATAACAAAGGTGTCATAGAGAGAAAAAGTACCCGTTATCACATTTGGGGAGGATGCCTCTTCGCGAGCACGGATAGCATACTTCCTTGCAGGTGCCCGACCCTCCGGCCTCACAGCAGAGTCTCTGGACGCATCTCAACCACTATTCCCACCTCTCAGGTTCCTAGGTGGCCTACCCCTTGCAGGTACATCGCTTAATCTCAACTCTTGCTTCTCTTCCTTATTATCCTTCTCGGGGCAGTTTCAGATAAAATGGTCGGGGGAACCACACTTATAACAATTCTCACTGCTTCCCCAACATTATCCGCTGTGATGCCTACTACAACTCGGACACTCCGGTTTACTCTTCGTATTGCCCACATTTTCCATTGAGGTGGCTTGGACTCTCGAACCCGTGAGAGTATTGCCCAAATCTTGATACGAATATCCCACTGAGGCTGTTGTCCGAGGATTCACTTCCTTCGACCTTTTCGACTGGGCTTGATACGACTTGCCCATCGGCCTTTTTCTAGCATCTCAGGCTTCACTTACAGCCCTCCTCTTTTCTGTACTCAACTCTTCGGCCTTACTTGCCCTTTCAACTAACACCACAAACTCTTTCAACTCCAAAATATCAAAAACGGGGCTAGAATACAGTTACTAGCTAGCTTGAAAAGTTTAAGAGCCCTAACAATGGCTTTCTTCAAATTTTGGCAGCTTGGAGAAGAAGATGAATAAATTTTTGTCATCTTTTCTCCCTTTTTAGTCATTTAATTGTTAAATGACCAAAATGCCTTTTTTGATAAACTTTCTATTTTAACTCATTCATGCCCACTTTTGTCCAAAAATTAGAAATTGGGAAAATTGCTATTTAAAGACATCTAATTAATATTCTAAAGCAATTTCACACAAATAGTTCTAGAATCTCACATTTTGCCACTTTTGCAATTTAGTTCTTTCGGACAATTCAACCGCAATTTCACAAAATTACTTCACGAAACTATCACACTAGCATGCAAACATGACATAAACCTCAAAAACTCATACATAGACCTCAAATTTTTGGTCTCGCACCACTATTTTGACTAGGCCCAAAATCGGGGTGTTACAACTCTCCCCCCTTTAGAGATTTTCACCTTTAAAAATCTTACCAGTAAAGAGGTTTGGATGTTGCTCTCTCGTAGCTTCTTCCGTTTCCCACGTAGCCTCTTCCACCACCATGTTTCTGCCACAACACTTTCACTAATGCTATGCTCTTATTTCTCAACTGTTTCATTTCTCGAGCCAAGATCTTAATCGGCTCCTCTTCATAAGACATATCCGGTCTTATTTCAATTCTTGTCGAAGGAATCACATGTGAAGGATCAGAGCGATACTGTCGCAACATCTACACATGGAACACATTATGAATCTTTTCCAACTCTACCGGTAAAGCCAACCAGTACGCTACAGCCCCAACTCTGTCTATCTTGGACCTTTTCGACTGGGCTTGATACGACTTGCCCATCGGCCTTTTTCTAGCATCTCGGGCTTTACTCACAGCCCACCTCTTTTCTGTACTCAACTCTTCGGCCTTACTTGCCCTTTCAACTAACACCATAAACTCTTTCAACTCCAAAACACCCACTAGGAGTTTGATGTCCTCATTCAGTCCATCCTCGAACCTCTTACACAAGATGGTCTCTGTCGACACACATTCTTGAACGTTAACAAACTCACGCTCATGTTCCGCTACTGGCATTCTTCCTTGTTTCAACTCAACGAATTTCTTCTTTTTTCGATCAGTAAATTGTTGGCTTATATACTTCTTTCGGAACTCTTCCAGAAAGAATTCCCACGCCACCCGCTCTTTCGGGACCACTAACGTTAATGTCTTCCACCAATGGTATGTCGAATCCCTCAGCAAAGATACGACACACTTCAAGCTCTCTTCGAGTGTACATGAGAGTTCATCAAACACTCTCATCGAGTTCTCTAACCAGAACTCCGCCCTCTCAGGGTCATCATCTACCTTTGCTCTAAACTCCTCAGCCCTGTGCTTCCTAATCTTATCCACTGGGGGTTTCGATATCCTCACAACATCAATACATTGAGGGGCCACCGGATTTGGCTGAGGTATAGGAGGAGGTGGAGGAGGTTGAGCATTAGGGTTCGCTCGTACATAGTCTGAGTACCAATTACTCATCATCTGGAGAAATGCTTCTCGTGCCTCTTCTCCTTGACCCCTAGCCTCAGGTCCACTTTGTTCAGGCACGATTCTTTGCGCAGGAGCCGACGCATTACTAGCTACTTCATCAACAGTAGATTGATTGGGATCCATATAATATATAAAACAAGATTTAAAATCATCAGAAACCACCACACTATCATAGTACACATATGGCATGTATAGCTAGACTCTTGCACCCGCTACGGCAGTCCTAGAACCGACTAAACCATAGCTCTGATACCATTAAATGTAACATCCCTTACCCGAATTCTACGCCAGAACTGGGCCCGAAGAGTTACCATATTAAAACTACTTAATCGGCACTTAGGCTCATTGTGACTACTCTTCTTAGTCACCTCAACAACCTCACTCTCGACATACGAGGCCTCACTCATATACATGAGGGCTCTCGAGACTATCTCGAAACTTTTTCCCAATCTTAAATTTTTCCTCTTTTATACAGGGGTCACACGCCCGTGCATAGACCCACAAGCCCATGCTCCACAATCGTGGAGAATACTGACTACATACACACGGCATCAAAGCCTAGTCACACGCCCGTGTGACTACTGATTAAATTCACACGGCCTATGCACATGCCCGTGTGGCTAGTCCGTGGTCTATTCTAACTTAAAATGTTAACATGTAAGGGACACGCGGCCACATCACACACCCGTAGTCTGAGCATGTGTCACACATGGTCTAGACACACGCCTGTCTGTCTATCCACATGGACAAAAACAAAGCTATGTGCTAAGTTCTTCTCACCCCTCTAGCATACACAATATGCATTCATTCAACATATCCATAATCAACTCAAATTGAAGTGCAATCTCACATAAATAACTACATCTTTTCATATAATATAGAATAGCCAACAACTATGGCATTATACAAAATGTATCATCCATTTAAAGACCAACACATCTTAACCATTTACAACAAAATTCACTAACTTGTCTAGCCCCTATACATGCCATATCCAAAACATTTAGTCTCATGTACCAGAGTGTGCTAACAGTGTGGGCAGTCTTCCAATTGATCCTCGTATCTCGATTCAACACTTTTTATTTATAAGACAAGGGAAAAAAAAGGGAGTAAGCTTTGAGCTTAGTAAGTTTACACATAAACAATTAAGCATCAAAGTATAAGCTAAACAACAATTAGTATTATACTAACATAAAATGTACAATAATGCTTACTCTTTCTATCCCTTACCACATTTCCAACACATCATGAGTCACATACTCGTAACCATTGAAATGCACCCCTGCATTCAATATCACATTTTCACAATATACAAGATATCATCATTTCTCGATAATACATCCACACAGCTAATCCATACAGTTAATCTTACCCACGCAGCTACTTTACTCAATAATGCAACCACACAACTAATTTACACAGCTAATCCACACAGCTAATACCTCGATGGTTTCGCACTTAGCCCACCACAATCAATTAATAAGGTAGTATCGCACTTAGCCTACCACAAAGGTAATCATAGTGGTCTCTCACTTAGCCCACTAGATAAGTATACTTAACATTAGCATCGCACACAGCCTAGCTCATCGTCGTTAAGCATTAAGATGGTATCGCACTTAGCCTACCATTTAGCATTATCACTACACATTCACAATATCTACCATATTCATTCCACTTGAACCACATGGGTTCTCAATCATTCTCATTCATGCTACACATTAGCTAGCATTATCAAATTGTAAGTATGAATGCATTGTTTACGCATAAACTTACCTCAAAACTCAAAAGGATAGAAACGTGCAATTTTAGTCCACCACCTTGCTTTTGCCTCAGTTTCGATCCGGGCTTCGTCTTTATTGATCTATAATGAATAAATAAGCTTATTCAATACACACATTGACTAAATTGACACATATCCCATACTTTGGAAAAATTACTCTTTTGCCCCTAAACTTTCTCATATTTACATTTTTGGCCCAAGGCTCGGAAAGTGATTTTTATTCAACTTTCTAGCCTTTCATGCTTAGCCGAATCACTTACTCAACTAAAGCATTTATCATTTCTCACTAAATCACACATGCATTTTCATGGAAAATCACTTAACAAAAGATGTTTCTGCTACATCAAACTTCATAATCTTCCATAAAACATCAAAATACATGCTTGTCATACATGGCCACTTTTTTGAACATCCATTCATCAAATGGCTAAAAATAGCTTACTCATGCTACAAGGACTTCAAAAATACAAAGAATATCAAAAACGGGGCTAGAATGCAGTTACTAGCTAGCTTGAAAAGTTTAAGAGCCTTAACAATGGATTCCTTCAAATTTCGGCAGCTTGGAGAAGAAGATGAATGGATTTTTGTCATCTTTTCTCCCTTTTTAGTCATTTAATTGTTAAATGACCAAAATGCCCTTTTTGATAAACTTTCTATTTTAACTCATTCATGCCCACTTTTGTCCAAAAATTAGAATTGGGAAAATTGCTATTTAAAGACCTCTAATTAATATTCTAAAGCAATTTCACACAAATAGCTTCTAGAATCTCAATTTTGCAACTTTTGCAATTTAGTCCTTTTGGACAATTCAACCGCAATTTCACAAAATTGCTTCACGAAACATTCACACTAGCATGCAAACATGACATAAACCTCAAAAACTCATATATAGACCTCAGATTTGTGGTCTCGCACCACTATTCCGACTAGGCCCAAAATCAAAATGTTACAATTTTGCCCCTAGGCTTGTAAATCATTTTTCATCACATTTTCTTGTTAAACAAGCCTAGCTGAACATTTATTCCTCTTACAACCACTCAAAAATCCAACTATCTCATCCATTTATTACCAAATTACAACATTTACAACTTAGTCTCATTTAGGTGTTTTCATGATAACACCTTTCACAAAAGTTGTTTCTCATCTCCCCAACATTCGTTTTCTTCCATAAAAACTCAGCTAACAACATAAACTCTCTCATGGAAAATCCCTAAAATTTCAACCATTTAACAAATTAGTTCCCTCATTAGCTAGCTTAAGCTTTAGGAACTCCAAAAGTACAAAAATCATCAACTAAAACCATCAAAATCACTTACTTGTAAGAGGATTGCTTGGCTGAAAGTTTGAGCTTCAAGAACCCCCATTCTTGCTTGTATTTTTGGTGGGAGAAGAAAAGAAAATGAAAAGATGATACCCTTTGCTTATTTCATCTTATTTTATTCATTTAGTCAACTAATGTCACCAACCCTTGTCAAATTTTAATTCCCTAGTCCCCTTGACTTGCCATGACCTTTAGAAAGGCTTAATTGCACTTTAAGGATCTCCATTTTTGTATTCCTTAGCTGATTGACACCTCTAACAATTAAAATAGAACTTTCGTACTTTACGCGATTTAGTCATTTTTCGTGATTAAGCATGAAATCGCTAAAATTAAAACACCAGGATTTTCACGTTTCCTTATAATCATGCTCTGACTCATAAAATAAAATTAAAATAAATTTTCTCTGACCCCAGATTAGTGGTCCCGAGACCACTATTCTGACTAGCCCCTAATTCTGATTGTTATAGAGTTGCAAAATTATTAGCTCTATTAGCGGAAAACTGCTTTAACATAGAGGAAATAGACGATACCTGAGCTGATAACGAAGTGAGAACGTCAACTTCATGAAATCCGGCTACATGTCTTCCTGAAGATGTTCGATTTGTTGTCCATTAATAGTTATTACTCGCGATCCTCTCATGATCTTATAAGTCTCATTATAAGACTTAGACAAAATTGCACCATTCGCAAAAGCATCTACCATCAATCTTGTATGTGCATTGAGACCATTATAGAATGTCTCCAACTAGTTATAATGAGGAATCCCATGATGAGGACACTTACGAAGTAACTCCTTGAATCGTTCCTAAGCCTCATACAAAGACTTGTCATCCAATTGTTGGAAATTTGAAATCTCATTCCTCAACTTAGCGTTTTTGCTAGACGGGAAATACTTTACCAAAAATCTCTCTACTAATCCTTGCCATGTAGATATGGAACTTGGTGGCAATGAATTGGGCCATGCTCATGCTCGATCTCGCAATGAGTACGGAAACAACTTCAACCTCAGTCCGTCTTTAGTCACACCAGCTATCTTGAATGAATCATTCACCTCCATAAACAATCGAAGGTGGAGATGTGGATCTTTCGTGGGCATACCACTGAATTGGCCCACCGTTTAGAGCATTTGAAACATCCCTGGCTTCAATTCAAATTGGGTTGCCTCAATATCTGGCCTTCTAATTCTTGGATTTAACTCACAGAAAAGTGGCACAGCATATTGTCTGATGCATCAATCCCTATCATCGACAACGAAGATGGGATTTCGTACACTATTAGCTTTATTACCTTGGTCTTGATTCTGATTTCCAAGGTCCATCTCGACTTGTCTTTGGGTTGTTCGTTCACGTCTTATTTGTCTAAATGTTCACTCAATTTTAGGGTCTACAGGGAGTAAATCGATAATTCGATCTATGCTCATAAACACCTCAAAAGAAATAAAAAAATTAAAAAGAATAAGTTAGTAATGTCAGAAATAGACCAATTTGGAAGTAAATAATTTCACAGAAAAATGATTGTAACACCCCAAACCTGACCTAGAAGTTAGGCCTGAATCCGGAATGTCACACTAAAGGCACACTTCAAAACGATTTTACTAATTAACCATTTAAGGCCCAAAAGCCCAAAACCCTTGTATCTTGTTAAGTTAAGATGAAAAGCCCATATTTTAGGAAAACATTCATATGTTTATTTCGAAAACCATGTTAACATTAGAAATTTTATGATAGTTGAAACAATAATAATAAAACCCAAAATCTAAAGCCAATTAGGAGATACATGGCCTTATTACAATTTAATGAAAAACAAAGTATTTAAAATAAATTCATTTGAACAGATTGAAAACATCTGACCAGCTTGTAGTGTGGCCATCTCCGAGTCATTTCCCACGCTGAGCTATCTATTCAGGATCACCTAAAACATTAAATAAGAGGTTGTGAGTTTTGAAACTCAGTGTGTACAACCCTTTGCAATCAAATAACATACAAATATTCACATTGGCCTAAGCCCTATCAAAATCGGTGGTCCTGGGCCTTAGCCCATAATGACATCATATCATATCATATCGTATCATATATCAACAAGATAATGCAAAACCCTTCCCAAAAATCCATTCGCTACACACACCATTTCCCTTCCAACCATTACACACCTATGGGAATTTCTAAATCAACCCACCCATCCTCTACACACCAAAGGTAGCACTCACAGCGGCACTACTCAATGTTGCAGCAAAGCTGTTAATCATATAATGGGCTTAAAGCCTCTGGTGGATCCATGGTCGTCAAGCGACTATGCGATCCTCAAATCTTCCTCCGTACCATAATTCCCACCCATATGCATCCTAAGCAGAATATCATATGAATGCATCAAACACATGAGTAACATCCACAAACTCATATTCGTCACATAGGGGTATTTTCGCCATTTCACTACCCAGGGATATTTTCGTAATTCTACCCTACAGGGGTATTTTGGTAATTTGGGAAGATAGGGGTATCTCGGTAATTTTGCAAAACATGGGTGTTTTGGTTATTTGCAAAACATGGGTATTCTAGTACTTTTGCAAAATAGGGGTATTTTAGTAATTTTACAAATCTAAGGGTATTTTAGTAATTTTACAAATCTAAGGGTATTTTAGTAATTTTACAAATCTACGGGTATTTTAGTAATTTTACAAATCTAGGGGTTTTTGGTCCCTCTCGGGTTTTAGTTATGAACTTTGGCCCATAACAAGTCCTCGCGGCTAAAGTGAACAGACATTACGCACCAGGTAGGATTCCAGAGAAAAGGAGGTGGGCCACTAGGACCGCTTAACTACCAAGCTCTCCCTAGATCCAATCCTAGACATGCGTATGTCTGTTGCCACACTCTAACCCATTGAGTTGTTCATGGACATGTTTAATTAGATTAAGTCTTATGAAATTTAAGAGTTGTTCAAACTAGGCCTAAAGTCAATTAACCCTAACATACTTGTCTACGTCCACATAAAGCCCATCAAGCCCATTTCATGTCATATGGCCCATTGGGCTCAATTACAATCCAATCATACAATCGTTCATGCCAAATCATTAATCATGCTCACATATCAACCATTTCCGTTTTGGGCCCACAAGTTTGGCAGGCCCATTTAGCCACTTTCGGCTTTTCGGCTTTTCGGCGCTGTCGATATCGTGTGTGTAGTGTTTGTACACATCTAGTAACCTTGCATGCTGCAAACCCTTTAGTCACGAACCTACAATCGACATTACTAGCGATTAACCAAAGCTTTAACACATACTTATCAAAAACCGAAACCTCACCGTACCCTTACCGTGTGCCTCATGTTCTAGTAGCCCTTCCTTTGCTACTATTTGCGACTATCCTCTAGATCTGCACCCAAACACCTATATCGTCAAAACCAAGTGACCCATATTGCACATAAGTCACCCCAATGAATCACATTAGATTCGGCCATTTACTAAACCATGACTGAGTCGAGAACACTTACCACCTTGTTAGCAATCCTTACCTACCATGCTTGCGATTGCTGAGCCTTACCCTTGTTAATACAAGTCAACGACAAGGAGGGGTTAGATAACCCTTCTGCTTTTAACAGAACACACTAAAAAAGTTCAACTAAGCACTTATCGAAATCCTACTTTGATCCTGCGGCTTAGATATTTACTGAACAAGATTCGGCTTCCAATTGTGACTAAGAGTAGGTAACAATCGATTGAGGTGGAGAAACAACTACAAAGGTTCGAAAAAAGTAGGGATTCAACAAAGAAGGACAATAGTAATTTCGATAATGAAGGGAATTTGGTTTGTGAAAATTTGGAAAAAAGGGAGAAATTGTTTGAGGGGGAGAATAAAAGAAAAGAAAATACGAAAACTCGAGAACCCCTCATTGGAATTCGGCAACCCCTTTTTATAACCAAGGTCGAATCCTACCTTGCCTCCACAGTCCTATTCGGCCCCAACACTTCACACTCCTCATCTCCTAACTTTTCTCTCTGATAATACCTTAATCTTATCTGAAATCTCCTCCATATCCATCAGTACTGCTTACTTCAAACTCTCCACGGCAATAGTACAAAACCAAAACAACTCTTGCCGTCCACCTATGCAAAATAAAACACTCCAAAATGCACTCCTCCTGCTCGAACCTTGGACCTCTTTAGCTTTCACACACGCCACCTCATAACTCCCAAGTGACGCCACTTTCCACTGGACCACAAGCCCATTTGTGTCCTATTTTCTCTTAATCTACTTAAGAGGCCTCATGCCTGAGACTAGGGTCCACTAAGCAAGAAAAATAAATTTTTCCCTATGGTCTCCCCTAAATGCTAAGGCTTCAAATAATCCCGATAATCCTTTAATATTATTATTCTAAACGCTACACATAAATACTAACTTCAATGCACAGAAATTAAAGTTTTGGGATTTTTGGGGCGTTACAATGATTATGGCAACAGTTAACAGTCCCCGACAACGGTGCCAAAAACTTGTAACGCGTAGGTTTGTGCAAGTGTACACAGTCGTTATCAAGTAATAAGTAAGTATCAAGTTACCGTCTCCACAGGGATTGTATTTGTGCTAAGTCAATTAATTTGTAAAATTATATTAACAATTTGGTAAATAAAAACATAATATGATTGAGAAGTGATAATTAAAATTAAGTATATTAAACTAAATGCAATGATCCCTAATGTAAATTATCCTAAGTATGCAAACTATATGAATGAAATAGATTTTAGCAAAATTAAACACAATTTGCAACAATTATAACATAAATAAACTAGGACAAAATTACTTTAATTAAACTCAATTTTTTATCAACATGCTTAAGAACATTCGGAAAAACATTCCATGGCAACTCGATCTTTTATGAGTTTGGAAACCACATTAGTCCTTTCGGAATCCTTTACTTAGTAAATACGCATTTTACTGATCCTTATTTATTAAGGGTTTCTTAGCATTTGTGTGAGGTAACAAGGACGTGTCAGGTTTGAAACAGTTTAATCACACAAATCTATAAACTATGCAGATAACAGAGCTTGGATAGAGTTATTATGCAACTTACAATTTAATCGGGTTAGGATCTAAATTGAGCATGCACATTTCAATTATGCGTCCACTAGTCGTCATCTGGTTAGGATCGCTCAGCTAATTCAGGTGCATTGAATCACGTATGAATGAAATAAAGACTTGATTTTAATTGAAAACATGATCAATTGAGGCACAAGCATTATAAGCATGAATCAAATAAATATTATTTAATCAAAGCAATCATCCTAGCTTAAATAAAATGAAGCTAACAATGTTGTAAACAAGAACACATAGCAAACATTTTCAGATTAAATCAAAGAAAAGAATGATTAAACCCAAATCAAAGTGGTTATCACCCAAGCCTCTAATCGACGAGGCTCCTTCACACCTTCACTTCGCTCCTTTGCTGATGGCTCTCCAAGGTGGCCGACCAAGGGCTCTTTAAGAAGCTTAATTGCTAAAATCTCTATGAAGAGATGATGCTAGGCATGGGGAATGGAAAATGCTGAGAGAATGATGAAGGATGAGAGATAATGATTGAATGAATGAGGGGGTCTTATTAAATTGAATAGAATGATAATTAAATAAGTTAATTTTGATATTAAAGATCAAGAAAAATGAAGTTCGGATCTAGATAGGGGAAAAACAAAGTGTTGGATTAATCGATTCATTCCGCCATTTTTGTGAATCGAGTAAGTTCGTATGTTAATAAGCATTATTGTAATTTTGTTTTAAATACTCTATATTTGAATTGTTGATGAATATGATTGTACGGAAATGTTCGACAAAGATTCAGTAATGTGAAATCCCAGTTGAACCTTAGGAATAGACTAAGACACAAATGACATGTCATTAGGGGTTAAGTGATTTGGGTGTTGGTCCGTACGTCCTACCGGTGGCTGAGTTATTCGACATATGTTGCGGATTCTCATCAACTTGTGTGAGCAGCACCGTGTAGCTACATCATGACCATTGTAACACCCCAAACCCGGTCAATACATTACGACCAAATCTAGTTTGTTACAGGAAGAGTAATTTTGAAATTTTTAACGGAACATCGTAACTTGAGAAAAACTTTTCATTTAATGATTCCATTTTAAAGATAATTTAAAATTCTGTTTGAGAATATCTTACCAATTTCTTATTAAAATAACTAGGAATTGAAAACGGGTTTATTTTGTAAAAATCGAACTTAGGAATTTTCAGAAATGTGACAGTTGAAAACAATGTTGCAGTTTTAATAAAAACTCCAAATTATTTATTTATTCGCATGTCATCTTTTGTTAACACCATTTTAGGAAAAATACTGGTTTATGTTTTATTTTAGGAAAGCCCCATATTAGATGTATCGTAAAATGTGTAATAATAGTGTAAATGTAAAATCCAAATTCAAAGTTATAGTGGCCTTATTACATAATAAAATCCCAAAATTAAAAAGTACTATTAAATAAGAACCGAAAGTTTACGAGAAAAATAGTGCATGGCCACCTCGAAGTCCTCCTCGGCTCCAAAACCGCAATCTATGAATTACCTGCAAAATTAAGTAGAGGGGTGAGTCATCGAGACTCAATGTATAAATCCCCATATAACGCAATATGGGCCTTAAGCCCACAGATGCCCATTGGGCCTTAGCCCACACAATATAGTATATTAATCATGTATGCAATGCAGCCCATCCCAACCTAGTTTCCATCCTCTAAGTCACCTGAATCAGCCAAACACCCGTGGCAATATGTCACCGTGGTCCCAGACCACTGTGTCCCAGACCACTTGTGACAGAGTCACATAATATAAACGTGTGGCCAACACACTGTGGTCCCAGACCACTGAGACAAGTCACGGATAAATATATGTATACGTGGTTCCAACCACTGTGGTCCCAGACCACTGTGACATGGTCACTGAATAAAATATGTGTGGCTAACCCACCGTGGTCCCAGACCACTGTGACAGTCACTGAATCACACTTCCCCTTTCAATCATATCCCAAAGCCCATGCAAGATATTATCATACTGCGATGAATGCAACATATTTTCAATGTACAACGTATAATTAACTCATACATACGATAATTCGAAAGTAACATCGTAGCGGAACTTACTCGGTGTCTCCAACCTTACCCACGAGGGTATCTCGACTATCTAACAGTCGTTTTGGCTTTCAGCCAACATAGTTATTAACATAATTTAATAAAGTAAAGTGTGAGCATTACACACCTGATTACCCGCAACACTAGACTATCTAAATCGTCGACACCCTCACTAGCAGGAACGACTGCGATTTGTCTATCCCAAGCAGAAGTCGACTCTCTACCACAACCCAGTAGAAAGTCTCAAACCGCCGACATAGCACGCCATTTAAACTTAGGGGTAGAGACTACGAGTCCACTCCCCTCCTTAGTTTGGCTAGCACTCGCATCCATGGAGAGAACCTTGATCAGTACTCAAAGAGAAGCCTTTGATTGGCTAACCAAAAGATTTGATTAAGGCAGAGTAAAACGGAAGAGAGTCTAATCGTATATGACTAAAGAAACTCCTTACCTTAAGAACCCGAACGGAATGGTGGACTACGACACGTTTGGCTACTGGGATTTCCCAGAGTAAACATTCCCAAAACAAGAGAAGGAAGGGAGAGATTGGTCGCGAACTATTAACAAGAGCAAAATAGCCATTCGGCTATGACCACACAGAACCGAAGGAAAGTAGAAAAAGAAAAAGGATCAGCAGAGTCTCCCTTACCTTGTCCAACAAAACCGATTGAAGAGGAGACCTTCGGCAATCCAACAAGCCTTTCTTTTCCTAAGGTTCAGCTAAAAAGCACAGGTTGGAAGAAACGAATTTAATTATCTTCAGGTGGAATTCGGCTTCTTTTTGAAAGAAAGGGAGTGAGAAGAATGGTCATAAATAAAGATAAAATACCTTGATCCACAAAAGAGCCGAATGGAAACCAAGGAAACTCGGCACTGGCATAAATAATAGGAGACACCTCAAGTTCAGCCAAAGAAGAGATGAGATTAGGGGAGGTTTCGGCTTTTGAAAAAGAAGGAAAGAAACGGTGGAATAGATGAATAGAGGGAAACCAAATATTCAGCTAAGAGATGAAAGAGGGCTCGGCTAAAGAAACAAAGGAAGTAGAAAGAAAAGGAGAAGAAGAAGAGATGCTCGAATGGTCACACCACTTTCGGCTAGAGTCAAAGGAGCAAAAGAGATGAATAGAAAAACTGACAGTTTCGGCACAGAGAAATAGGGAAACCAAATGAGAGAAAAGAGAGAACTCAAGGAGACTAGCAAAAATCGGCACTCACCCCCTTAATGACCGGATATGCTAAAATGAAATGAGCAATTGCCTAAGACCTATGAAATTTTCGGCACACTCACCTATCCTAGCACTAAACCGAAATTCCCCCCTTCAAGCTCCCCACATTCGGCCAACACCTCCACCATCTCTAAATCCCTTGTTTTGCTCCTATTTTCACTCCCCTACACCCATTCAAATTTGTTTGACCAATTCAAATTCCTTCAAGCATTCTTGTCCATCCATTTGAATCCATTGACCCATTCAACCATCATCTTAGAAGAGTCCCTACCAAATCCATCTTCTCTCTATCCTGGTGCCAAAAATAAAGCTTCATAATGAGGCTTATGGGATTCGAACTCCTCCCCTTCAGCTCCTACAAGTGACGCCACCTCTACTTGGACACAAGCTTCTTTGTGTCAACAATTACACACAAATAGACTTAAGGCCTGCTCCTACTAGCTGTCCCCTCTTAGATGCCCAAAATATAAATTTTTACCAGGGCTCTGGCTTAAACCCGAGCCTCACCAGGACCCCCAAAAACATTTAAATAACTAGCATAACAAACCAAACACACAAAAAAGCCTAGCACACAGAACCCCTAATTCTAGGATGTTACAACTGTCAACTTGTGTGAGCAGACTCGTTGATAGCTCGAGAGTGAGCATTATATGATTTATGAGATTTGGATAGCTTCGGCTATGTATTGGCACTTAGGGTGCAAGATTCCCGAGTATCCGATAGTATTCCAATTGGTTCAACGGGTATATCAAAAATATGTAACGGTCAAAAATAGATACATATCAGTACAAGTATGTACAGAAACTATATGAACATAGAACTTATGAAAGTTGTGAGTTTATGATTACTTATGTGATTGAATATATGTTATTCTTATGATTTAATGTCTTATAGTATATTATATTCATACTACCTAACATGTGAATGAGTGGTGAGCTTTACTTATTAACTATACGAGTTTACTAAGCTTTATAGCTTACTCTGTTTACTTTTCCATGTTTTATAGTGTTTATCGAAGCTAAATCGGATTGGGAATCGTCAGAGATTGCATCACACTATCAAGCTTTAACTTTGGTACTTTTGAAATTATGTTTTGGTTATATGGTATGTATAGGAGTTATGGTCATTTTGGTACATGTTAGTAATGGACTTAGCCATTTGAATTAGCATGTAAATGATGAATGGTTGTTATATGTGTAGCCATGAGACTTGGCTTATTTTTGGTATACTTGGTGATGTATATATTTGTGCAAATAGCTTTTTTGTTTTATGGTTGATAATTGTCATTTATATGCTTGAAGTGAATTGGTAATATAGATAGCAAATGGTTGAAAAATTGTGATAGGTATGCTTGTGGTTTTAGGAAAAATAGTGCTTAATTGAAAGTGACCGTTTAGGTGATTTGAAAATGTAAAATTGGTATGAATTGAAGGGCTTATTGTGATAACTGTGTGTATTGTGATTGGTGTTATTGATATACATGAATTGAACTTGGTTTAGATGAGTTTAAATACCATTTGAAGTTGTGGTCATATGCCTTTTGGTTTGGTGTAGGTGAAAGCAATTGGGTGAGAAAGATGGCTTGGTAAATAGCCTATTTTTGTCCACACGGGCGTGTGTCCCAGCCGTGTGTGACACACTGTCAAGTGACACAGCCGTGTGTCCCCTGGTGTTAAATTAGAAGTCAAGTCAGTATGCTCCACACGGCCCAGCACACGGGCTTGTGACTTGGCCGTGTGGCATAAGTCAGTATACCCTACAGGTTTGACACGGCCTGGCACACGGGCGTGTGAGGCCATTTCGAAGGGCACACGGGCTAGTCACACAGGCGTGTGGTTGGCCGTGTGACCCAAGTTAGGGAGTTACACGGCCATGTGATCCCATTTCAAATGTTCACAGGGCCTACGACATGGGCATGTCCTTGGCCGTGTGAGACACATGGTCGGCCCACACGGGCATTGTCCCCTGTATTTTGTAAAATTTTTTATGTGTTCCAAAATTTTCCTGAGATATCAATTTAGTCCCGAACCACTTTTAATGCATGATTTGGGCCTCGTAGGCTCGTATTAAGGATAATGTGATTGATTATGAATGACTTGTATTTGATATTGATAATTGTATGAGAATTGTATGCTTAATTGTGTAATAAGTCCGATAATGCTCCGTAACCCTATTCTGGCAATGAATATGGGTTAGGGTGTTACTTTTATTAGAGCTATAGTTTAGTCGATTCTAAAACTAACGTAGCATATTTGAGAGTCTAGCCATACATGTTATATATAACATGTGATAGTGTGATATCTCCTAACAGTTAAAACTGCATCTTCATATAGTAAATGGATCCCAATCAAGCTGTGGTTGATGATGTTGAGAGTAATGTGCTAGCCTCCATTCACGAAGTAGCGCAATCTGAATCGAGACTCGTATCGGGTAGTCAGGGAGGAGAGGCCAAGGAAGTTGTCTTCCAAATGATGAACGAGTGGTTCATTGAGTTTGTTCGCACAAATCAGGCTGCTTAGCAACCTTCACCCCTACCTATTCCCCAATCGATCCCTGTAACTCCTTAAGGTTTTGAACATTTATGTTTAAGTAAGCCACATGTTGATAAAATCTGAAAGTATGATGCTGAAGAGTTTAGAGCTACCGTTGATGACAATCTTGAGAGAGCTGAGTTTTGGCTTGAAAATACGATCCAGGTATTTAATGAACTTTCTTGCACACCAGCTGAATGTGTTAAATGCGTTGTATCACTTATGAGAGATATTGCATATCAGTGGTGGAATACTTTGATATCTGTGGTACCGAGAGAAAGGATCAGATGGGAATTTTTTCAAACCGAGTTTAGAAAGAAATACATCAGTCAGCGGTTTATCGACAAAAAGTGTAAAGAAATACAGGGTCGAATGTCTGTAACCGAGTATGAAAGAGATTTTGTGAGACTCAATAAATATGCTCGAGAATGTGTTTCCACTGAGGCAATTATGTGTAAATTATTTGAAGACAGGTTGAACGAAGACATTAGACTTCTAGTCGGGATTCTAGAATTGAAAGAATTTGTTGCGTCAGTTGACAGAGCTTGCAAAGCAAAAGAACTTGGTAAAGAAAAGATAAAAGCTGATTTCGAGGCTAGAGATTTGAGAAAGAGGTCGATGAGTAAACCCTATCACTCTTCGTCAAAGAAATCACGAGATTCGTATAGTCATTCGAATGCTTCAGTGGGTTATCAAAATAGAGATCGTGGGAAGTAATACACAAGTCCTAAAGCTCAAGCTACTTCAGTATCAAGCACTGGTAGTGTTAAAACCAACAAACCCGAGTGTCAATAGTGTGTAAGAAGGAATTTTGGAGACTGCTAGATGAATAACAAAGCTTGTTTCAATGTGGCTCATTAGATCACTTTATTCGGGATTGTCCTAAATTAACGGAGAACGATAAATTTCATAATGCAAGACCGAGTAACATAACTGCTAGAGGGAGACCACCTAGAAATACAGGAAATGTGACCAGTAGCAAACGAGCGACAAAGGACTATGCTGTGAGATCTGAAGTTAGAGCACCAGCCAGAGCTTACGCTATTCGTGCTCGCGAAGATGCATCATCGCCAGATGTTATCACCGGTACATTTTCTCTCCATGACACTAATGTAATTGCTTTGATTGATCCTGGATCAACTTATTCATATATCTGTATGAATTTAGTGTCTAGTAAGAGTTTACCTGTTGAGTCTACCAAATTTGTGATTAAAGTATTGAACACCTTAGGCAAGTACGTCCTATTTGTTAAAGTTTTCAAGAATTGTCCTTTGATGACTCAGGGTTACTATTTTTTGACTAATTTGATGCTTTTACCATTTGATGAATTTGATGTGATGTTGGGTATGGATTGGTTGACTCTGCATGATGCTGTTGTGAATTATAGACGAAAGACTATTGAATTGAAATGTCAAAATAGTGAAATTCTTCGAATTGAATCCAATGATTCGAGTGGGTTGTCTGTTGTGATATCGTTGATGTTAACTCAAAAATATGTGAGAAAAGGTTGCGATGCTTACCGTGCGTATGTACTGGATACAAAAGTGTCTGAATCAAAGATTAAACCAACACTATTGGTTTGTGAATATCCGGATGTGTTTCCAGAAGAATTGCCTAGGTTGCCACCGATCAGAGAAGTCGAGTTTGCTATTGAATTAGTACCGAGAACATCACCAATATTGATAACTTCGCACAGAATGGCTCCAACAGAATTGAAAACGTTGAAATCTCAGTTGCAAGAGTTAACAGATAGAGGTTTTGCACGACCTAGTTTTTCGCTCTGGGGTGCACCAGTGCTGTTCATAAAGAAGAAAGATGGATCAATGAGGCTGTGTATTGACTATCTTCAGCTCAACAAGGTTGCGATTAAGAATAAGTATCCTTTTCCCTAGATTTGATGATTTATTTGATCAGTTGAAAGAAGCAACATTATTTTCAAAGATTGATATGCGGTTTGGTTATTATCAGTTGAGAGTTAAAGATTTGGATGTGTCGAAGACTACCTTTAGAACAAGGTACGAGCATTATGAATTTATTGTTATGCCTTTGGGATTAACTAATGCTCCTGTAGTTTTTATGTTCGATGAATCGAATCTTTAGACCATATTTAGACAGATTTCTTGTTGTACTCATTGATGACATTCTGATCTATTCCTGAGATGAGTCTGAGCATGCTGAACATTTGATAATTGTATTACAAACTTTGAGAGACAAGCAACTGTTTGCTAAATTCAGTAAATGTGAGTTTTGGCTTTGAGAGGTTGGATTTTTGGGGCATATTGTTTCAGTGGAAGGCATTCGAGTTGATCCGAGTAAAATTTCAGCAGTTGTTGACTGGAAGCCACCAAGAAATGTGTCCGAAGTCAGAAGCTTTCTAGGATTAGATGGCTACTATCGGTGTTTTGAAAAAGGATTCTCGATGATTGCTACACCGATGACTCAATTGCTACAGAAAGATGTGAAGTTTGAATGGTCTGAGAAATGTCAATAGAGTTTTGAATAGTTGAAAGCATTATTAACTGAAGCACCAGTTTTAGTTCAACTTGAGTCGGGTAAAGAGTTTGTAATTTTTAGCGACGCGTCATTGAACGGTTTGGGATGTGTTTTGATACAAGAAGGCAAAGTGATAGCTTATGCTTCTAGACAGTTGAAACCGCATGAAAAGAATTATCCGACTCACGATTTAGAGTTGGCCGCTATTGTTTTCGCTTTGAAAATGTGGCGACATTATTTATTCGGTGAGAAGTGTCATATCTTCACTGACCACAAGATTTGAAGTATATAATGACTCAGAAAGATTTGAATTTGTGGCAGCGAAGATGGCTCGAGTTGCTGAAAGATTATGAACTAGTGATTGATTATCATCCGGGGAAAGTGAATGTAGTCACGGATGCTCTGAGTAGAAAATCTTTGTTTGTGTTGTGGGCGATGAACACACAGTTAACTTTGTCATATGATGGTTCGATTTTAGCAGAGTTAAAAGCTAAGCCGTTATTCCTTCAGCAAATTTGTGAAGCTCAGAAATGTGATAATGAATTGCAAGCTAAAAGAGTACGGTGCGAGTCAAATACTGATTCAGAATATCAGATAAGATCTGATGATTGTTTAATGTTTCTAGGTAGAATTTGTGTACCAAAGAATCCTGAGCTTATTCAGAAAATTCTACATGAAGCACACAGTGGTCATTTATCTGTTCATCCAGGGAGTACTAAAATGTACAATAATTTGAAACAGTTGTACTGGTGGTCGAGTATGAAACGAGACATTTTAGAGTTTGTATCTAAATGCTTAGTTTGTCAACAAGTCAAAGCCGAACATCAAGTGCCTTTGGGATTATTACTGCCAGTGATGATACCAGAGTGGCAATGGGATAGAGTTACGATGGATTTCATATCGGGATTACCCCTATCTTCGAAAAAGAAAGATGCTATCTGGGTTATTGTTAATCATTTGACGAAATCGGCACATTTCATTCCGGTACGTACAGAATTTTCACTTGATAGATTAGCTGAATTGTACATTTCTAAGATCGTTAGATTGCCTGGGGTGCTAGTTTCTATTATTTCGGATAGAGATCCGAGGTTTACATTGCGATTTTGGAAGAAATTGCAAGAAGCTTTGGGTACACAGTAGCACTTTAGTACTGCATTTCATCCACAAACCGACAGTTAGTCTGAGAGAGTAATTCAGATTCTCGAAGATATGCTTCGTTGCTGTGTTTTAGAGTTTGAAGGAAACTGGGAGAAATATTTACCATTGGTTGAATTCGAGTATAACAACAGTTTTCAATCGAGCATAAAGATGGCACCGTATGAAGCATTGTATGGTCGCAAATGTCGAACTCCATTGTACTGGATCGAGCTTAGTGAGAAAAAGAATTCACGGGATTGATTTGGTTAGAGAGACCGAAGATAAAGCGAACGTAATTCGTGACTATTGAAAGCAACTTTAGATCAACAGAAATCGTATGCGGATTTGAAACATAAAGACATTGAATTTCAGATTAGCGACAAAGTATTTTTGAAAGTATTCTTCAATTTGGTCGCAAAGGCAAATTGAGTCCGCGGTTTATCGGGCCGTATGAGATTACTGAAAGAATAGGCCAGTGACATATCTACTAGCTTTACCGTCAGAGTTAGAAAAGATCCATAATGTATTTCATGTTTCGATGCTACGCCGATATATATCAAATTTGTCACACATAATTTCTCCAACAGAGATTGAAATTCAACCTAATATGACGTATATCGAAGATCCGATCAGAATTTTAGCTCGAGAAGTCAAAGAGTTGAGAAATAAAAGCATAGCTTTAGTAAAAGTACTTTGGCAACAACACGGTGTCAAAGAACCTACACTGGAACTCGAGGAAGCTATGAGAAAATAGTACCCTAACTTATTTTCTAGTAAGATTTTCAGGGACGAAAATTCCTAGGGGGAGAGTTGTAACAGTCCATTTTTAGTCAAATCAAAAAAGTGGTTTTGAGACCACAAATTCGAGATCAAAATAATTATTTTATTATTATAGTGTCTACAGCATGATAGTATGATTGTGTGAAAATTTCATTAATAAATTTTATCGTTTGAATGCTCAATTTAATAAACAAGGCTAAATCGCGTAAAGTGTAAAACTTATGATCTATTAGCTAAAGGTGTCTAATAGCTATGGAACCTTAAATTGGAGGCCTTTAAGTGGTAATTAGACCATTTTTAATGTTAGTGGACAAAGATGGACATCATTTTAATGGCTTTAAAGGTTATATATTAAAGGTTAAATAAGTAATTTAATAATTAAACTAAGTAAAATAAAGAAAACAATTTTTATCATCTTTTCATTCATCTTCATTCATCAAAAATTGAAGAGAAGAAAACCAAACTTAGGGCTACACATTTTGCCAAGCCATTTTTGTCCAATTAGGTACGATTTTTGTCCCGTTTTTAATGATTTTTATGTTTTTGAGATCGTTATAGCTTAATCTAGCTAGCCCAGGGACTAATTTGCAAAACTATTAAAGGTTTAGAGTTTTGCCATTGATGAATGTTCATGTATTTTCATGTTTGATGATAGAAAATGTATGCTTGTTGTTAGATAAACAACATTTGTAAAGTGATTTTGGGTAAAATTGCCAATTAGGGATTTATTTGTAAAATGTGAAAATGTAACACCCTCAGACCCGGCCCGGACGTTATGGCCGAATCTGGGAATGTCACATCAAAGGCATATCTCAAAATGATTTTGCTAGGTTAAATTTTAGGACCCAAAAGCCCAAAATCTATGAGCCTTGTTAAGTAATGATAAAAGCCCATTTAATTATTTTAAGTATTTCAAAAACGATGTTTAAACATAAGAAATTACTCAGGTTTAATAATTAAGTAAACAGTTGAAACAACAAAACTCTAAACCCAAAGTCAAAACAGAGTACAAGGCCTTATTACATTCAATGAAAATAAAGCAATTAAAATCGTGTGCTTTGAAACAAATAAATATAACTTCTAAATTTCTTATAGTGTGGCCGTCTCCGAGTCCTCTCCCACGTCAAGCCGTTTACTGCAGATCACCTGAAACATTTAATAAAAAGGGTGTGGTTTCCAAACTCAGTGTGTACAACCCTTGGCAATCAAATCAACATGCAAATATTACATTGGGCCTAAGCCCTATCAAAATCAGTGGTCTTGGGCTTTAGCCCACAATGACCTCATACCACATCAGAGTCACATTAATGCAATGCATCCATCTCGAATCAACCCTGCACACCATTTCCCTTCCAACCTTACACACCTGTGGGGATATAAATATCAACCCACCCATCCTTACACACCAAAGGTAGCACCAACATCGGCACTACTCAAACGTTGCAGCAAAGCTGCTATAATGGGCTTAAAGCCACTGGTGGATCCACAGTCGTCAAGTGACTATGCGATCCTCAAATCTTCTTTCGTGTCATCATAACCCACCCAAGTGCAACATATATTTCATGAATTCAACATACACATTTACACACATTCGACACTTAGGGGTATTTTAGTCATTTCACTACCCAAGGGTATTTCCGTAATTCTACTCTACAAGGGTATTTAGGTAATTTTGCAAAATTGGGGTACTTTGGAATCAAGGATATTTTGGTAATTCCGCAAATTAAGGGTATTCTAGTAATTTTACAAATTAAGGGTATTTTAGTAATTTTACAAATCTAAGGATATTTTGGTAATTTTCAAATCAGGGGTATTTGGTCCCTCTCGGGTTTTAGTTATGAACTTTGGCCCATTAACAAATCCTTGCGGCTAGAGTGAGCAGACACTATGCACCAGGTAGGATTCTAGAGAAGAGGAGGTGGGCCACTAGGACCGCTTAAGTACCAAGCTCTCCCTAGATCCAATCCTAGATATGCAAATGTCTATTGCCACACTCTAACCCAGTGACTTGTCCACGGACATGTTTAATTATTAGATTAAGTCTTATGCGGTTTAAGAGTTGTTCAGAACTAGGCCTAAAGTCCATTAAACCCTAGCATACTTGTCTACGTCCCCATAAAGCCCATCAAGCCCAAATCACATCCTTATGGCCCATTAGGCCCAAATCTCATTCATATGGCCTATTAGGCCCAAAACAATTCCAGATCATGTAACATGCATGACTAAATCAATTTGTATAACCAACCAAACAATTTCATCAAACTTAGCCTCAGGGCCCACCGGGCCCATTTAGCCACTTTTGGCTTTCTGGCTTTTCGACATTGCCGATATCGTGTGTGTGTAGTGTTTGTACACACCTGGTAACTACGCTTGCTGCAAACCCCTTAATCACGAACCTACAATAGTCATCACTTAACGATTAATCTTGGCTTAATACACACTTTATCAAAAATTGAAACCTCACCGTAACCTTACCGTGTGCCACACGTTCTAGTAGCCCTTCCTTAGCTACTATTCGCAAATATCCCTAGATCTGCACCCACACATACACCATCAAATTCGAGTGACTCATAATCCACACAAGTCACCCCTATAGATCATACCCACATTCAGCCATTTACTTAAACCATAATCGAGTTGAGCACACTTACACTTTGCTAACGATCCTTACCACGCTTGCAATCTCTGAACCTTACCCTTGTTAATACAAGCTTAACAACAATGAGAAGTTAGATAGCCCTTCAGCTTTTAACAAAATGCACTAAGGGGGTTAACAGAATACTTACCGAATCCAACCTTAAATCCTTCAGCCTAGATAGCTACTGAACGAGATTCAGCTTGTAACCTTGACTGAGAGTAGATACCAATCGATCTATGATGGAGGAAAATAATAAGCGTTCGACACAAATAGGAATTTCGGCAAGGAAGGATGATGGTGATTCGGCAATAGGAGAATTTGGCTATGAGAGAATTTGGCAAAAAGGGAGGATGATGATCGGCAATGGAAGAAATCGACTAATGGGAGAAAAGAAAGAAACTTATGGAAACTCAAAGAACCTTCAATGCATTTTGCCCCTCCTTTTATAGCTACAAGCCGAATACACCTTCCCCCAAAGTCCCATTCGGCACCAATTCCTCCCACTCCTTATCTCCTAACTTTTTTCCCTGATAACACCTTAATCTTATTCGAAATTTCCTCCACATCCACCACACCAGATCACTTGAAACTCTCCATGGCAAGAGTTTAAAACCAACAGAACTCTGGCCGTCCACTCTGTAAAATAAACACTCCAGCAAAATACCACTCCTAAGCCTCGAACCTTGGACCTCCTCAGCTGACAATCACGCCACCTTATAGCTCCCTAAGTGACGCCACTTGCCACTGGACCACAAGCCCATTTGTGTCCTGTTTTCCCTTTAATCTGCTTAAGAGGTCTAATGCCTGAGACTAGGGTCCACTAAGGCAAAAATCAATTTTTTCCCTATGGTCTTCCCTGCCTGTAAGACTTCAAATAATCCCGATACTACCTTAAAATTAATATTCTAAGTGCTATTCATACATACCAACCTTAGTGCACAGAAATTATAAAGTTTTGGGATTTTGGGGCGTTACAACTTGGTTAGTATCGTTCTCTTGTTCTCAAAAATTTTAAACGCTCCCATGCCCAAGGCCCAATAGGCCCAATTCTACTAGGCCCAAATTCGGGGCGTTACAGAAAAATTCATGGTTGATTGTGAAATAAATGAAAAATATGGGCTGCTATGGGTCTATATGAAATTCGGCTAGCATGGGTAGGGACCTAATTGCATGAATTTCTCTTTTTATGAGATAAGGACTAAATTGTAAAGAAATTGAAATATTAGGGGCAAAAGTGTAAAGTTGCCTTAAGATACATTTTGGGCTAAATTGAATAGAGTGATAATTAAATAAGTTAATTTTGATATTATATAGATCAAGAAAAATGAAGTTCGAATCTGGATCGGGGGAAAACAAAGTGTTCGATTAATCGATTCATTTTGTCGTTTTTGTGAATCGAGGTAGGTTCGTATGTTAATAAGCATTATTGTAATTCTGTTTTAAATGCTCTATATTTGAATTGTGAATGAATATGATTGTACAGAAAAGGTCGAAAAAGATTCAGTAATGTGAAATCCCAGTTGAACCTTAGGAATAGATTAGGATACAATGACATGTCATTAGGGGTTATGTGATTTGGGTGCTGGTCCGTACATCCTACCGGTGGCTAAGTTATCCAGCATGTGTTGTGGATTCTTGTCAGCTTGTGTGAGCAGCACCGTGTAGCTACATCATGACCATCAGCTTGTGTGAGCAGACCCGTTGATAGCTCGAGAGTGAGCATTATATGAGATCTGAGATTTAGATAGCTTTGATTGTGTATTGGCACTTAGGGTGCAAGATTCCCAAGTATCCGATGGTATTCCAAATGGTTCAACGGGTATATCGAAGATATGAAACGGTGAGAAATAGATACGTATCAGTACAGGTATGTACGGAAACTATATGAACATTGAACTTATGAAAGTTGTGTGTTTATGATTACTTATGTGATTGAATATATGTTATTCTTATGATTTAATGACTTATAATATATTATGTTCATACTACCTGACTTGTTATTGAGAGGTGAGCTTTACTTAATAACTATACAAGCTTACTAAGTTTTATAGCTTATTCTGTTTACTTTTTCATGTTTTATAGTGTTTATCGAAGCTAGCTCGGATTGGGAGTCGTCGGAGATCGCATCACACTATCAAGCTTTCACTTTGGTACTTTTGAAATTATGTTTTGGTTATATGGCATGTATAAGAGTTGTGGTCATTTTGGTATATGTTAGTAATGGACTTAGCCATTTGAATTAGCATGTAAATGATGAATGGTTGTTATATATATATAGCCATGAGACTTGGCTTATTTTTGGTATACTTGGTGATGTATATATTTGTGCAAATAGCCTTTTTGTTGTATGGTTGATTATTTTCATTTATATGCTGGTTGTGAATTGGTAATATGGATAGCAAATGGTTGAAAATTTCTTATAGGTATGCTTGTGGTTTTGGGCAAAATAGTGCTTAATTGAAAGTGGCCATTTAGGTAATTTGAAAGTATAAAATAAGTATGAATTGAATGGCTTATTGTGATAATTTTGTGTATTGTGATTGGTGTTATTGATATAGCATGAATTGAACTTGGTTTAGAAGAGTTTAAATACCATTTGAAGTTGTGGTCATATGCCTTTTGGTTTGGTATAGGTGAAAGCAATTGGGTGAGAAAGATGGCTTGGTAAATAGCCTATTTTTGTCCACACGGACAACGACACGGGCGTGTGTCTCAACCGTGTGTGGCACACGGTCAAGTGACACGGTCGTGTGTCCCCTGGTGTTCAATTAGAAATCAAGTCAGTATGCTCTACACGGCCCAACACATGGTCATGTGACTTGGCCATGTGGCATAAGTCAGTATACCCTACAGGTTTGGCACGACCTAGCACACAGCCTGACACACGGGCATGTGAGGCCATTTCGAAGGGCACATGGGCTGGTCACAGGGGCGTATGGTTGGCTGTGTGACCCAAGTCAGGGAATTACACGTGTTTAGACACGGGCTGGGACACGACCATGTAATCCCAGTTCAAATGTCCACACAGCCTATGACATGGGCGTGTCTTTGGCCGTGTGAGACACACGACCGGCCCACACAGGCACGTATCCCTATATTTTATAAAATTTTCTAAGTGTTCCAAAATTTTCCTGAGATATCGGTTTAGTCCCGAACCACTTCTAATGCATGATTTGGGCCTCTTAGGCTCGTATTAGGGATAATGTGATTGATTATGAATGACTTGTACTTGATATTGATAATTGTATGAGAAATGTATGTTCAATTGTGTAATAAGTCTGATAATACTCTGTAACCCTATTTTGACAATGAATACGAGTTAAGGGTGTTACAAAACCATCCACATGGTGGATGAATGGGCCCATATTTATGTCAGAAATGCAAGACATTAAATCTCAACTTTATCTAGTGAGTTTCTAAGAATCAATTTTCATTGAAAACAAGCAAAAAATGAGAATTCTTTAAATTAAAAAATCTTTTGGTTTTTTCATGAATGTCCATATGAATTCTCAATTAATTTTCGCTTTATATATGATCCAGAATGGTCTAATAGGTCATGCCAAGTAGTAAATGCATTTGTATTAGTAAACTTCTGGTTTATTTTAACATGTGTTTCAGTTGTACTATGTAACAGCCCGATTTAGACCCTAGTTGGAATTGTGGTTTCGAGACCACAAATTTGAGGTCCAAAAAAAATATTTTAATATTATTTTCTGTGTTTATAATATGTGATTAAGTCTGTGTGAAATTTCTATATGAAAATTTTGTCGTTTGAGTGCTTAATTAGCAAAAAGGACTTAATCGCATAAAATGCAAAAGCTGTCTGCTGATTTATAAGTGCCTAATTTTTGTTGTCTTTATAATTTGGAGGATTTATGTTACAATTAGTCCATTTTATAAGTTAGTGGAAGATGATAGCATGCTTTGTTTGTTATTATTAAATTTCATTAAGGGCAAAATGGTAATTGGTGTATTAATGATAATAAAATAAAACAAAACACAAAATTTGTTCATTTTATCATCTTCCTTGCCGAAATTGAAGAAGAAAAAGAAAGGGTTAGGGCTTTGAAACATTCGGCCACTTCAAGCTTCAATTGGTATGTGATTTTTGTTCGGTTTTGATGATTTCTACATATTTGTGAGTGTTGCTTAGTTTTTTAGCTAGCCCATGCTTAAATTTTAGAAATTTATGAAGATTTTGAGATGTGCCATTGATGAACATGTGAGCTTGATGTTGATAGTTCGTGAAATATGAAAGCTTAGTGTTGGGTTAACATGTTTTGTCTTTGAATTTTTAGTGAAATTGAGTAATTTGGGCTAAGTTGAGAAAAGTGTAAATTGAAGGACTAAAATGTGAAATAAATGAAATGTGTGAGCTTGTATTAGCATGAGAAGAATTCGGCTAAGCATATGTGATTTGAAATTGTGTGTATTTTGTGATTTGATGAATTAGGGACTAAAGTGTTGAAATGTGAAAATGTGAGGGCTATTTTGTAAAATGCCCTAAATATGTGTGTGAGGGCTGTAACGACCCGAATTTGGGCCCAGTAGAATTAGGCCTATTGGGCATTGGGCACGAGAGCGTTTAAAATTTTTGAGAATAAGAGAACGGCACTAATGCAAGTTGGACCTATTAGGTGAGTGATTTTGGAAGGTAGGAGCTTCCATGAAGTCCCGGGGATCAAACCTGGGCTTTAGAAGAAATTCTGGTTTTAGGTGAATAAAACCCTGGGAGTAAGTAAGTAGGCTTTAAGAATAAAATGTGGAGAAAAATGACACAAAAAGGTATGGTGGTCTAGTAGTAAATGGTGCCACATGGAAGACAGGGTGGTGACGCCATAGAGGAAGCAAGGGGTCCAAGGTTCAAGTCTTGGCGCTTCCAATTCTTTTTGTTTTCTTTTTAAATGAACTTAGACTTTAGCCCATAGACTTATATTTAGTTGCACATGTTTTAAGACAAAAAGGAGCTAGTTGGTAAAGTGGCGAGCAGCGAGGATTATGTTACAGGGGAGCCTGATTTTGAATCCCATTGAAGCAAAAAGGGACATTTATTTTGCTAAGTTGGGACGGCCAGAGTTTGTGTTGGATTTAAACTCTGCTAAAGGAGGGATCCCACATCGGGAAGCTAGCAAGAGGGAAGGTGAGGAGCTGGCTTTAAATAGAGCAATCTATGAGGAAAGTAAGAATACCTGGGTTGGCGTTTGGGCATAGGAGTGTTTGCAGCGCGGATCAGCTCCAAATTCCTATCAGGTATGTATTTCGCACTACTCTAGTTGTAGAGCGGCAAATGCCGAAATGCTAGTCACACGGTGATGGTAGCCACACGAGCGTGCGAGCGCATGTGTGGGAGCTTCGTCGCAATAGTTGAGGCCATCATGAGTGTTCTTGTGGGTTAGGCTGTTTGGGCCTCGATGGGCCGAAATGGACCCGTGGACCCATATGAATAAATTGAATGATTGTGTAGTAGATATTGGACTGGTCTATGTGAACCTCATATCTATGGCTAGATTTGGGCTAAATGAGCCACACGAGCGTGTAGGCCCATTTCGATTGAGAATGGGCCCTAGGCCCATTCGCATCGTTATCTCTGTTTAGAATACCTTGGTTTACACATTACTGAAATAGCCTTGGTTTGCAAAATAACTAAAATACCCTTGGTTTGTGAAATTATCAAAATACCCTCAGTTTGCAAAAATTATTGAAATACCCCCTATTTACGAAATTACCGAAATACCCCCAGTTTGTGAAATTACTGAAATACCCCCAGTTTGCAAAACTACCGAAATACCCTCGATTTGCGAAATTATCAAAATACCCCTGTAGGGTAGGATTACCGAAATACCCTTATAGGGTAAAATGACTATTTTGCCCTTGTAGGTAAATGGCTGATTTAGACTGTGAATTTGACTGATTTGAATGTGATTGTATAACTATGAGTTTAACTGACTTGACTGTGGCCGTGTGACTGATATGCTGGTAATATATGTTTAGATGACTGTTACTGAGCATGGCCATTTTGCATACATGTCTAATGATTGAGCATGACATACACGACATATGGCATGGGGTTGGGATTTGTATTTTGGAGGAAGTACTGTACTGGTGGCTATGCCACGTTTTACTGATTTAGTGGCTTTGCCACGTATACTGATTCTAGTGGCTCAGCCACGTATATTGTTATTAGTAACTTTGCTGCATTGATATTAGCAGCTCGACTGCGTTATTGGTGTGTAGGGTTGGTACGGGTGGTGTGTTGGTTGGACTGGGTTGGGATGCATCCTCATACTGTTCCATATCTGTTTATGAGATCTGTCACTGTACTGGGCTTAGGCCACTTGTTCTATTATTGGTTTGGGCTAGGCCCAATTGATACTGTTATGGGCTATGACCCAAATAATTTCATAGTGGGCTTTGACCCACGTATGCTCTGATCTGTACTGTACTGTTACTGTTAAAAGGGCTTCGGCCTAGACTGTTTAGGTTTCTGCTTCTGTATACTGACTGTTACTCTAGTAAGGGGATTACATAATGAGTTTTCATAAACTCACCCCGTTTTTAACTGTGCAGGTAATCCTCAGCCTTAGACGGATCGGAGCTGCGAGGGACTCGGAGGTGACCACACTTCCGATTGGCTTTAAAGTACACGTCCTATTTTTATTTTAGTTTAATTTGTTGGGTTATAAATTTTGTAATAAGGCGTTAAGATTTTTTAACTTTAAGTTTTGGGATTTTATTGATTGTTTTATAATTGCTAAAAGTAGAACATGATTTATCAGAAATAACTACTGTTTTTTTCAAAATATCACATTCCACAACTGTTTTAAATTAAGCTTTCCGCAACAAATAAGGTTTTAAAGATAATAATGTTTTCCAAGAATGATTTTTGATAAACCACGTTTTGAAAATAAGTAAACGAAATCTGAGGTTTTGAATAGCAGAAAGTTTTAAGTTGTAAGAAGGGTTTCTAATGAAAGCATGGCTTTCGAAAAACTTTTCAATGTGACACGCCAGATTTGAGCCTAACTTCTAGACTGAGTTTTGGGGTGTTACATTTATGGTATCAGAGCCAAGTTGCAAAACTCGGCTGTGGATTGGGTTTACAAAATTGAATTTCTAAAAGTGTTGTTTCAAAAAGGCTTGAAAATCAAAATGGCTTGAAAAGATTTGATGTTCTGATATGTTGTATTAATCGTTTACACACCGAGTCTCCGGCCCTAATCTGTAAGTTTTCTGAATACTTTTTCTGTTTAGAAATTTAAATACAGTAAGTTAGAAATAGGGTGGTTTCTTTAGATATTGGACTGTATTTTTTTGGTATTTATTATGTGTGTGTTTTGTTTGGATGTGATGTTTGAACATAGAAACTGTATGCATGTGTGATAAATATCTATTTGTTTCTGTGGTTAGATGTGTGGTTGTGTGTGAGATATCTGTCTGGTTCAATGGTTAGGTGTTTTGATTAGGTGTAGGGAGTTCCAAGTTCTAGTTAAGATATGATAGGGATATTAGAATCAGAGTGCGCAGCGGCAGAGTGGTGGTGTAACTTGTGTTGTGCAGCTATTATATAGTTGGAAATTTTGAGGATGAAATTTTTTTAAAGGGTAGATTTGTAACGACCCAAATTTGGGCCTAGTAGAATTGGGCCTTGGCCACGAGAGCGTTTAAAATTTTTGAGAACAAGAGAACGGCACTAATGCAAGTTGGACCTATTAGGTGAGTGATTTTGGATGGTTAGGGGGCTTCCATGAAGTCCCGGGATCAAACCTGGGCTTTAGGAAAAATTATGGTTTTAGGTGAATAAAATCCTGAGAGTAAGTAAGTAGGCTTTAAGAATAAAATGTGAAGAAAAATGACACAAAAATGAGTGGTGGTCTAGTGGCAAATGGCGCCACATGGGAGACAAGGAGGTGACGCCATAGAGGAAGCAAGGGGTCCAAGGTTCAAGTCTTGGTGCTTGCAATTCTTTTTGTTTTCTTTTTAAATGAACTTAGACTTTGGCCCAAAAACTTATATTTAGTTCCACATGTTTTAAGACAAAAAGGAGCTAGTTGGTAAAGTGGCGAGCGGCGTGGATTATGTTATAGAGGAGCCTGAGTTTGAATGTAACGCCCCGAATTTGGGCCTAGTAGATTTGGGCCTATTGGGTTGTAACGCCCAAAAAAAATCCCGAAACTTTAAATTTTTTTTTTGTGCACTGAGGTTGGTATGTATGAGTAGCACTTAGAATAATAATATTAAGGTATCATCGGGTTTTTTTGAGGCCTTAGAGATAAGGAAGACCATAGGGAGAAATTTATTCTTTCTTACTTAATGGACCCTGTAGGAGGCCACATAAGTAGATTAAGAGAAGAAAAGGGACACAGATGGGCTTGTAGTCCAGTGGAAAGTGGCGTCATATAGGAGCTATGAGGTGGCGTGTTAAGCAGTTAAGGAGGTCTAAGGTTCGAGGCTTAGGAGGGGAAATTAAGGAGTTTTATTTTTTTGCCTGGATAGAAGGAGTTGGTGTTGGAGGGGACTCTGAAAGGGAGTGTTCAGGAGAGAAATTTAAGGTGCAGATAAGGGAGAAAAGATAGGGATTGGGAGGTGGATGTAGTGGTGCCGAATTGGACTCTGAGGGAAGAGAAATTCGGCTAGGGGCTATATATATGAGTGCCGAATTAAGTTCCTAGGTTAATACCGAATTTTTGCTTTCCTGCTAACCGAATTTCTTCACTTGTGAGAGGCAGACGTTTTTTTTCTTCTTTTAAGTGTGCCAAAGCCAAAACCTTCATATCCTCCCTCCTCAAATTCCCTTTTGGTCAAAGGAAGATTTCGGTAAGAGGTTAGTTGAATTTTTAGTGTGTTTTATTAAAAGACGAAGGGCTATCTAACCCCTCTTTGCCGTTACCATGTACTAACAAGGGTGAGGCTCAGCAATCGCAAGCGCGGTAGGTAAGGATTGTTGTCAAGGCAGTAAGTATTCTCGATTCAGTTAGAGTTTTAATAAATAACCGAATCTATTGTGGCTCATAGGGGTGACTTATGATCAATATGGGTCACTTGGTTTTGACGATATAGGTGTTTGGGTGCAGATCTAGAGGATAATCCCCAATAGTAGCAAAGGAAGGGCTACTAGAACGTGAGGTACACGGTAAGGGTATTGTGAGGTTTCGGTTTTTAGTCAGTGTATGTTAAAGCTTTAGTTAATTGCTAGTAATGTTGATTGTAGGTTCGTGACTAAGGGGTTTACAACACGCAAGGTTACCAGGTGTGTACAAACACTACACACACGATATCGGCAATGACGAAAAGCCGAAAGTGGCTAAATGGGCCCGATGGGCCCTGAGGCTAAGTTTGATGAAATGGTTTGGTTTGTTAAACGTATTGAGTTAGTCACGCATGATACACGATTTGGATTTGTTTTGGTTCTAGTAGGCCATATGATAAGATTTGGGCCTAATGGGTCGTAAGGTTGTAATTTGGGTTTGATTGGCTTTATGGGGACGTAGACAAGTATGTTAGGGTTAATGGACTTTAGGCCTAGTTTAAGAAACTCTAAAATTTCATAAGACTTAATCTAATTAAACATGTCTGTCAACAAGTCGCTGGGTTAGGGTGTGGCAACGGGCATACGCATGTCTAGGATTGGATCTAGGGAGAGCTTTGTACTTAAGCGATCCTAGTGGCCTACCTCCTCTTCTCTGGAATCCTACCCGGTGCGTAGTGTCTGTTCACTTTAGCCGCGAGGACTTGTTGATAGGCCAAAGTTCATAACTAAAACCCGAGAGGGACCAATTACCCATATATTTTAAAAATTTCTAAAATACCTCTATATTCGTAAATTACTAAAATACCCCTAGATTTGTAAATTATCAAAATACCCATGTATTTGTAAAATTACCCAAAATACCCCTGTTTTACAAAAGTACCAAAATACCCCTATTTTGCAAAATTACCAAAATACCCCTATTTTGCTAAATTACCAAAATAACCCTATAGGGTAGAATTACCAAAATACCCCTAGGTAGTGAAATGACGAAAATACCCTTACGTGACGAATATAAATTTATGGATGTTACTTGTGTGTTTGATGCATTCATATGATATTCTGCTTAGGATGCATATGGGTGGGAATTATGGTACGGAGGAAGATTTGAGGATCACATGGCCATATGGTATGGATCCAGTATCGCATGGTCGTATGGTATGGATCCACCGGAGGCATTAAGCCCAATATATGATTAGCAGCTTTGCTGCAACGTTCGGTAGTACCGCAACCGGGCTGCCCTTGGTGTGTAGTGGAGGGGTGGGTCGAGCTAGAATTCCCTACAGGAGTCATAAGGTTGGAAGGGAAATGGTGTGTGTAGCAGATGGACTTTTGAGATGGGTTTTGCATTATCTTGTTTGTATACGATGCGATATGATTTGATATGAGCTCATTGTGGGCTAAGGCCCAAGACCACCGATATTGATAGGGCTTAGGCCCAATGTGAATAATTGTATGTTGATTTGTTTGCCAAGGGTTGTACACACTGAGTTTCGAAACTCACACCCTTAAATGGTTTTCGAAATAAACTTTTGTTTTAGGCTTTTGGGCCTTAAATGGTTAAATAGTAAATTGTTTTGAAGCGCGCCTTTAATGTGACATTCTAGATTCGGGCCTAACTTCTAGGCCGGGTTTAGGGGTGTTACATTGTATCCTATTGCAAGCGAAAAAGGATATTTATTTTGCTAAGTTGGGACGGCCAGGGTTTGTGTTGGATTTAAACTCTACTGAAGGAGGGATCGCACATCGGGAAGCTACCAAGAGGGAAAGTGAGAAGCTGGATTTAAATAGAGCAATCTATGAGAAAAGTAAAGATACCTGGGTTGGCGTTTGGGCATAAGAGTGTTCGGAGCGCGGATCAACTCCAGATTCCTATTAGGTGTGTATTTCGCACTACTCTAGTTGTAGAGCTGCAAATGCCAAAATGCCGGTCACGCGGCGATTAATCGACCGTTTTAATATTTTGACGTCCGAGGTAAGTTCGGATATAATACTAGTTGTTAAATTATGTCTATGTGATGTGAATTGAATGATATTATATATAACTAAGAGATTATAAATGTTATGTGCGGAATTGAATTAAATGGCACTAAGTGTGCGAAATCAGAAACGAGACAGAGATGATTAGCACTGTGTGTGCAAAAAGATAGAAGCATAGGCATATTGAATTGGCACTGTGTGTGCGATACCGATATAAGTTTGGTTTAATATATTGGCACTAAGTGTGCAGTGACGATTATGTTTCGGTTATGAAATTGGCATTAAGTGTGCAAATAAATCAAAGGAATAGCAAAGGTTGAACAAGAGATAATATCGAGCAATTGAGTAGCATGAATGGTGAGTAACTATGTGTTGAATAAGGTACGTTTGAACCTATGTGGTTGATGATAGCCTTAAAAGTTGAATGAATAAATACTTGAGCATATGGTTGAGACTGATGATGAGCCTAATTGTGCATTTATCTATGTGATGGTTTAATTATGTATTGATGTGGTATTATTGAGTAATATGTATTATATTACGAACTTACTAAGCTTTGAAAGCTTACCGTGTGATTTGTTCCTCTGTTTTACAGTGTCAGTAAGCTAGCTCGGATTCGGGTACCGTCAGCATCTCTATCACACAATCGGCAATCTATTTTGGTACTTCTGAATATGTGTATATTTGAATATGGCATGTATAGCCTACTTGTTTTGAAACATGTTTGAGATGTATAAATAGCCATGTGATGTGGCTAGATAAATGTTGGTAATATGCATGAATGATTATGGTATATGAAGTATGTTTTGGTATGGCTTGATGGCAATGAAATAGTCTTATGAATGGTAAGCTTAGTGATGGATTGATGCCATAGTGATATAGTGAAATTTTGGATGGATCATGCTTGGTTTTACATGTGAATTGGTTGAGCTATTTAGCATATAAGATGGTATGCTAGAAATGAGATTGAATTGGGTTGATATGATGAACATTTTGATGTGTTTTTGGTTGCTATTGATACATGGAAAGATGCTTAATTGTGCGTGTAGGGATGACCCTTGTGTGGGTGGCAAATTGGCCCTGCAAATGGCCTATTTTGCATACACGGCCAAGGGACACGGGCGTGGTCTCTTCCGTGTAGCTCAAGGGCCACTTCAAAGTGTGCCTGGATAGGTTACACGGCCGTGGCACACGAGCGTGCCTAGTGGCCGTGTGACCAAGTCAGTAGCTAGGTTAATTTCGCACGGCCATGGCACATAGTCGTGTTTGGCGGCCGTGTGGAGAAGTCAATATGTATGCCCTGTTTTGACACGGATTAGACACACGGGCATGTCTGAAGGCGGTGGGAGGCTCACGGCCTGCCCCCACGGGTGTGTGACCTCTGCAGTTTTGAAAAATGTTTAAATTTCTAAATATTTTCGTACGTGTTTGGTTTAGTCCCGACCCCTTTCTAACACGTGTTTAAGGTCTCGTACACCTCATTAAGGGACTATATGATTATGTTGTGATACGTTTTAATGATGATTGACTACGTGTTGTAAAATGAAGGTGAAATGTTTTGAATGTTCAGTAATGCCTCTTAACCCTATTTCAGCGATGGTTTCGAGTTAGGATTGTTACATTTTATTAGTATCAGAGCTACGGTTTAATCAATTCTCTGACTAACATAGTGTGTGTAAGTCTCACTATACATGCCATATATATAATTGCGATAGTGTGATGAATCATGACAGTTGAAAATGTGTTTTCATATAGTAATGGATCCCGATCGAGTAGTTGCTGACGATGTTGAGAGTAACGGGCTTGCTCCCGCTCAAGGGACAGCGTCGGCCACATCTAGGCCGAATGATAGTAGTGAGGGAGGAGAGGCTAAACAAGCCTTCTTTGAATGATGAGTGAGTGGTTTCTGGAGTTCGTTCGAACAGATCCGACTACTCCACAACCTCCACCCCCACAAGTACCTATTGTGCCACAAGTGATAGATCCAATCTGATTGAATAAACCTCCTATGGATAAGATTCGCAAGTACGAGGCCGAAGAGTTTAGGGCCACAGCTGATGACGATGCTAAGAGAGCTGAGTTTTGGCTCGAGAATACAATTCGGGTATTCGATGAGATGTCGTTGACCCCTGATGAATGCATTAAATGTGCAGTTTCTTTGTTGAGAGATACGGCTTATAACTGGTGGAAGACGTTGACATCCCTGGTTCTGGGAGAGAGAATCCACCTGGGATTTCTTTCAAGTTGAATTCAGAATAAAGTATATTAGTCAACGATTCATTGATCAGAAACGTAAAAAGTTTCTAGAACTAAAACAGGACCGTATGTCAGTTACGGAGTATGAACGAGAATTCGTGAGACTGAGCCAATACGCGAGGGAATGTGTTTCGACCGAAGCTACTATGTGTAAACGCTTCATTGAAGGGTTGAATGAAGACATTAAATTGTTGGTTGGGATACTTGACATAAATGAATTTGTCGTGTTGGTTGAAAGAGCCTGCAAAGCTGAGGAGCTTAGCAAGGAAAAGAGGAAAGTCGATTCTGAAGCTCGTGATGAAAGAAAAAGATTGATGAGTAAGTCATCTCAACCTTCGACGAAGAGATTTAGAGATGCAAGCAATCGATCAAATGCTTCATTTGGACATACGAGTAGAGATCGTGTGTAACAAACCTAACCCGTCGCCGGATTAGGGTTACGAGGCATTTCTCATCTAACTACAAGTCAATACACTCATATGAATCTTATTACATTATTTAATGCATATCAATTCATGATATCACAATCAAGCAAGTTACAGCAACATATCATCATTAACATCATTTAAAAACTAATTCCATTCAAATAGCAAAAACACTATTCATTTGGTCATTTAAATACTATAGCCGAATATGTATGTTTATTCTTATTCAGTTTATACCAATCAATTTACTAGATTTATTCAATCACATGCACACCGAAACTAGTTGTTCACAACCATAATTTAATTCTTCAAACCTCATGACCGAATATATATAAACATCCAAAGAAAATATATAAACTCCAACTAAGTCAATACCATGGCCGAATAATTACAAGTGAGTTTACTTCCATTTGATCATTAATAATTCGAATTCATTAATTACATGCATAAAGTATAACCTTATTCTTTCATGACTTATCTCATAAGTGCATACAAAATAATCAAATGCACATCCATCAACCAAAATGCACTATATACCTTATTCAAACCAAAATTCATATACTCAAATATTACACATTGTAACATCCGGGAATTTGGGGTTCTGCATTTCATGTTTCTGTGTGTTTGGCTTTTTTTGCTTGCTATTTGGATGTGTTTAGAGGTCTTAGGAAGGCTCAGGTTCGAGCCGGAGCCTTGGTTAAATTTTTTTTAGGAGGCTTTAGAGGAAAGCTTGTGGGAGTAGGTCTTATGTGTAATTGTGTGTGATTGGTAACACAAGATGGAGTGTGATAAAGTGGCAAGGTGACGCCTAGGAAGAAAGGGGGATGACGCCTCAAGGGGAGCTTGAAGGAGGTGGGAGCATGTTCGAGTCTCATAGTTTGCCTTTTTGGAGTTTATTTTGGCGTTGGGATGGAGAGGTGGTGGTTTCGGCTTGGACTTTGAAGAGTGGGAGTTGAATGGGTCAAATGTTTTGAAAGAGTGGACAAGAGAAGATGTAGGAGGTTTGAATGGGTCAAGGTTGTTGGGGGATTTCAAAGGAAAGATGGAGAGAAAAGGGGGGAGTGAATCGTGGGATGTGGAGAGAGGAGGAGTGGTTGGCCGATTTTGGGAAGGTATGGGGGTGTGTTACGGTCTAGCTTGGTTAGGAGGAGGGGGTTGAATCTTCTTGGTTCTTAGGTAGCTTAGTGTGCGTTTTCGGTCACAAAACATTTTGGAAGCATTTTCTCTTCTTTTGCATTTTATTTCATTTTGTTTCTTTCTCCAAGCATTGATTCATCTCCTTGCTACCCAAACCGCAACACTCCTACTCCATTCCTTTCTCCTCTCATCTTTGCTCTTCAACCGAACCTAGTACCCTCAATTCTTTTACATTTGCTACTTGCCTCTTTTGCATAAACGAAACACCTTTCAGTTTCATTCTTTCTTCTTACTCCATTGGTGTTAGCCGAATATCAAAGTTGGAATTGTGCCCTCTCTAATTCTTTTCTTCCACTTGCTGCTTGTTTCCTTCATAGCCGAATTTGTAAGTGTTTGAGCCGAAACCTATTTCTTACTTTTATCTACTTTGTTCTCTTCTTTATTTCGTAGTTTTGAGGAAGCCGAAACCCCTTTTTTGCTTCAAGTGTAGGCACCCTCTCTATCGACTTTGTTGATAGCCGAACATGGATCTTCCAATCAGTACACTCTTGTTTTGGTAAGGGATCTTCTTCGCTTTTCTTCTCGTTTTCTCTTCTTTCTCTCTTTGGTTTGGCTAGTTGAAGATTCTGACTTGCACTTTGGGGCACTAGCCGATTGTAGAAGGTGGTGGTTCTAGCATCTTGTTGTCGTGTGGTCTATTTTCGAGAGGATCTTGGTAAGTGCTGTTGGCCAAATAGGTCATAAGGGATTCTTATCAGCTTGATTGGCCGAAAGGCAATTCTTTTTAATTTATAAGGAGAACCGATTCTAACATAGTGATGTTCTAGGGACTCAAATGGTTTCTTAGGCCAATCAGTTGGCGTTCGGCTTCTGTTAATCTAGTCAAGGGAAGGAGGGGCTGGACTCGTAGTCCCTACCTCTAAGTTTAAACGGCATGCAGTGTCAGCCGTTCGAGATTTTCCACCGGGCCGGCTTCGGATCGAGATAGGCAGATCGCTATTATCCCTGCGAGTGAGGGTGTCAACGAGATTGAAAGTTTAGTCCTTTGCGTTTACAGGTGTGTAATCCCCACACCTTCTTTTGTATGTTATTATTATATATATACGTTGTTTGGAAAGCCGAAAGCGCAGTAACAACTATTGTGTTTCCCATAGAGGGTAAAAATCATAATACCAGGTGAGTTATTCTCCGATTATGCTTGATAAGTATTGTTGTTGGCATGAATATGCATATGCTTTGAATATTTTAAGTATGCTGTTATATGTTGCATTATATGTTTCATTCATACCACTATCATTGTATGTTGCATGGACATGGGGATATAAAAATGATGAAAGGGGCAGTGTTTTCGGTGGTTATGCCATATACTCCGGTGACGTTGTCACATTATTTCAGTGGCCCAGCCACATACTTTGGTGACGTTGTCACATAATACCGGTGGCTATGCCACATATTTTGGCGATGAGCAGCTGACTGCAGCATGACTGCCATCGATGGTGTGTAGCGGTGAGGGTCGATTGTAGAAATCCCCACTGGTGTGATTGGCAGGAATGGGTGGTGTGTAGCGGATGGAAATTTAGGCTGGGTTGGGTTTTGCATCATTTTTCGTATGATATCTACTATACTGTGCTGTAGGGCTAAGACCCTATCCAATTTCGAGAGGGCTTCGCCCAATGTGATTATAAAAAAGGGGCTAAGGCCCAAATGGTAAATGAATGGGCTCGGGCCCAGTGATGGTGCTTGGCGATTGTACACTGAGTCTCTTGACTCACTCTTTTTGCTTAACTTTTTGTAGGTAATACATAGCACAGTGGATTTGGGCCGGAGAGGACTACGAGGTGGCCATGTACAGTTTTTTTTTATTTAATTAGAACTTCACTTTTCTTAAATTTTCGGGATTCTGTTATGTAATAAGGCCACTATTAATTTGGTTTAATTTCGATTTAAACTTCAGACGTTTTAAATACAAAATAATCGATAAGATGTTTTTTTCAAAATGCAAACGAAAGTTTTCCCATAACTTAATTAACGATTTTATAAATGGATTTTTACGACAAACATCTAGTTTAATCTAATGTAACAAACATGTGTTTTCAAATGTCACCTAAACACGAGGATTGGGCTAATTACAATTTTTTTTCCTTAAATGTTTATTGAGTTTTCAAACGAACCACTAAACTGGGAGTTTTCAAAAAGGGATATAAAAGTTTTTTCTAAAGATCGCAAAGTTTTATAAATTATTCCCAAGTGACATACCAGGTCCGATCGTGGTGTTTGGGCCGGGTTTGGGGTGTTACACACATAGCATAATATGAAATAACTTCCAAGTTAAGCTTATAAGTCATACAAGAAATATTCATTTGTAATATATAGATAATATACCTTTCATAATTTCATGAAACACACACATACCAAAACAAGTTTATATTATGACCGAATATGCACAAACATATGCAACATCTCAAGCATATTCAACCAACTCAAGCATAGAAATAAAGCCATTTTTGCATGGCATTTATATACATACACATATAAATCATTTGAGTCAACTATAAAGTAGATTAGCCTATACATGCCATAGACTTTAAGTTCATTCACAAAAAGGTACCAAAGATAGTTGATAGTGTGATTGACTTTGACGATGATCCCCGAGCTCGAACTTAGACTTCAAGATCTATAAAATAGTCAAATAAACACATACAGTAAGCTAACATAGCTTAGTATGTTATAAGCAATGGTATAATATACAACTAATCATTATACAAATTTACTCAATCCAACTTGATCATCAACGAACTCATAATCGCAAATATATATATAACATGTCACCATTCATTAATAACCATATTTAATAGGTCTCACAATCGAGTGCTCATGTACCATTTATCCATCTCGAACAAGCTCAAAGATTAATGATCACATCTCATTTCTATAATTTCATAAACAATAACAACTTACCTCATTAGTACTAAGTTATTCAACTATCATGCATCACTTACCTATGTATCACCTCTCGTTATTCTCCATTCATTAGTTTATGTCTTTGAAGGATCCGTAAACCCGCACACATAGTGCAATTCATGTAACGTGTCGCACACTTAGTGCCATTACTTGAGAAAGAACACACATAGTGCCATTTACTAGTAATGTATCGCACACTTAGTGCCATTACTTATTTTTTTTCGCACACATAATGCCAGACAATCGATTTCGCACACACAGTGCTCGGTATATAAGCTTGCACACATAGTTCTCATTAACCCATCTTCTCCTCATTACTAAATACAGATATGATTTCATCTTCATTCATATATATACACATATATTTAAATGTTCAAAAACAACTATCATCACATTCGACAACACCCAATATACATATAAATATATATCCACATATTCAATTACAAACATCACTCTCATTTAATTTTTACATATAACTATCCCTTAATGCATGTACATATATTCGATCAACCCAATTAATCAAAGCTTATATATATATATGTATATATATACTAACCCCACATTCGGCTAAAACATAATATTTCCCATGCCACATTTGGCATTATGAAATTAAATCTATTTACTTCACTTTAACATATACATTTTAATATAGAATAAAATTTGATTCAATCCAATTGCTTAAAAACTTACTTCGAAAATCGACGGATTAGGTTTGCCCGGCTATTCGTTCAACTTTGCTTTTCCCCGATCCAATCCCGTTTCTTTTTGTTCTTGATCTAAATAATTTCAAATTAAACTCATTCAAATGCATTTTCATTCAATTTAATCCAAAAGCACATAATTATGAAAATTACCATTTTACCCCTGACATTTACAATTTTTACAATTTAATCCCTATTGCACAAAACATAAAATACACAAAATTTGAACCTACTCCTTTAGGACCGGATATTCATAGCTCTTATACAAACTCATACATTTCATTTATTTCACATTTTGACCCTTCAAATTACAATTTTCACAATTTAACCCTAATTACTCACAATCATCAAAATTTCCAATACAAAACATGTTAATCTAAAGCATATCCTTAATATTTTGCCATCAAACATTACAAAACACAAGCCTTCATCAATGGCCGAACATCACACATGCATTAATATCAAAAATTCTAAAATGGGTCAGATAGTATTCGAAGCAACGATCTCAAAAACGTAAAAATTAACAAAAAGCGAACTCAATCACATACCTAATCAAGCTTGCAAAGAGCCGAATATTTGAGAGCTTAAGTTTCTTTTCTTCTTCTTTAGTTTCGATCAAATGAAGGTAAAAAGATGAACATGCAACACCTTTTTTTTATGTTTTCATTATAATATGTTTATAATATAAGTTATGTATTATTATTATAACTTAACATAGAAAACTAACAATAAAATACATAATGGATGCATTTTGCCGTCCACTAACATACCAAATGGCTAATTTGCAACTTAAATCCACGTAATAAAGAAGACAAGTCAATTTAACCACCCAATTTAATAAAAGGCTACTTTTACTACTTTTGTGATTTAATCCTTTCTCTTAAATTAAACACACGAACAGACAAATTAATTGACAAAATTTTAACACATGCTCAAACATAAACTATAGGCACCAAATATATTATAAAAATATTCTACTAACTCAGATTTGTGGTCTCAAAACCACTGTTCCAATTAAGGTCAAAATCAGGCTGTTACATCGTGTGAGACCAAGTGTTGGTCTGAGAACTCAAGCTCCAATTGAATCAAGTGTTGGAAGTGCTAAAGGCAACAAACCTGAGTGTAGATAGTGTGGAAGATGACATGTGCGAGAATGCTGGAGCAAGTATAACAATAGAGTTTGTTATAAATGTGGATTACAAGATCACTTCATTCGAGACTGCCCAAAGATGGTTGAGGAAGAAAATGTTCAGAATGTGAGATCGACTAATGTGACAGCTAGGAGTAGACCACCCAAAAACACTGGAAATGTGAGTGGAAGTCAAAGAGGGACTACTGATGCAGCTGTGAGATCGAAGGCGAAAGTACCTGCCTGAGCCTATGCTATACGCGCACGAGAAGAAGCGTCATCTCCAGACGTCGTTACTGGTACTTTTACTCTATTTGATACTGATGTGATTACATTGATAGACCCAGGATCTACCCATTCGTATGTGTGTGTGAATCTAGTATCAAGTAAGACTCTACCTGTTGAGTCTACTGAATTTGTGATTAGAGTATCGAACCCCTTAGGCAAGTGTGTCTTGGTGGAAAAAGTGTGCAAGAATTGCCCATTGATGTTCCGAGATATATGCTTTTCTGCTAATTTGATGTTGCTACCATTTGATGAGTTTATATAATTTTGGGTATGGATTGGCTCACTTTGCATAGTGCCATTGTGAATTGTAAACGAAAGAGTATTGAATTGAGAACCCAGAATGATGAGATAGTTCGAATTGAATCCAGTGATTTGAATGAGTTACCAACTATTGTATCTTCAATAAAAGCTTTGAAATATGTGAGAAACGGTTGTAAAGCTTATTTGGCATATGTGATTGATACAAAAGTGACAGAAAAGAAAGTTGAATCTGTGCCTGTGGTTTGTGAATTCCCTGATGTATTTCCTCAAGAGTTACCAAGATTACCTCAGATTTGAGAAGTTAAATTTGGAATTGAATTGGTGCCGGGAATGACTCCTATCTCAATAGCTCTGTACAGAATGGCACCAACGGAATTGAAAGAGTTAAAGTCTCAGTTGCAAGAGTTGACTGATAGAGGATTTGCATGACCGAGTTTCTCGCCCTGGGATGCTCCTATGTTGTTCGTGAAAAGGAAAGATGGCACTCTGAGAATGTGTATCGATTATGGGCAGTTGAACAAAGTGATGGTAAAGAATAAATATTCGTTACCTCATATTGATGATTTGTTTGATCAGTTGAAAGGAGGTATAGTGTTTTCTAAGATAGATTTGAGATCGCGTTACTACCAACTACGAGTCAAAGAAACAGATGTACCGAAAACTGCTTTTAGAACAAGGTACGGACATTATGAATTCTTAGTTATGCCTTTTGGACTAAAAAATGCTCCTACAGTGTTTATGGATCTGATGAATCGAATATTCAGACCGTATTTGTATCGTTTTGTTGTAGTGTTTATTGATGACATTTTGATTTATTCATGTGATGAGACACAACATGCCGAGCATTTGAGAATTGTGTTACAGACCCTACGTGAGAAATAATTGTATGCAAAGTTTAGCAAATGTAAGTTTTGGTTGCGTGAGGTTGGTTTTCTGGGACATATTGTATCAGCTGCGGGAATACGAGTTGATCCGAGTAAAATCTTAGCTATTCTAGAATAGAAACCTCCGAAAAATGTGTCTGAAGTCTGTAGTTTTCTAGGACTAGCGGGATATTATAGACGGTTTGTGAAAGGCTTCTGGATGATTGCAACTCTGTTGACGAATTTGCTAGAGAAAGATGTTAAATTTGAGTGGTCAGAAAAGTGCCATCAGAGTTTTGAGCATTTGAAAGCATTATTGACGAAAGCGTCAGTGTTAGTTCAGCCTAAATCGGGCAAAGAAATCATAGTTTATAGTGATGCATCGTTGAATGGTTTCGGCTGTGTGCTGATGCAAGAAGGCAAAGTCATTGCTTATGCTTTGAGGCAGTTAAAGCCGCATGAAAAGAACTATTCGATGCACGACCTTGAATTAGTAGCAATTGTGTTTGCATTGATGATTTGGCGTCACTATCTATTTGGTGAGAAATGTCATATTTATACAGATCACAAGAGTTTGAAGTACTTGATGACTCAGAAAGAATTGAATTTGCGACAGAGAAGATGGTTAGAATTGTTGAAAGATTATGAACTTGTGATTGATTATCATCCGGGCAAAGCTAATGTTGCTGTTGATGCTTTGAGTCGAAAGTCTTTATCTGCTTTGCGAGCTATGAATACTCAGATAGATCTATGTGATGATGGTTCGGTTTTGGCTGAGATGAAAGTAAGACTGATGTTTGTACATCAGATTTGTGATGCCTAGAGATGATGAGATGATAACAAAACGATTTCAATGTGATTTGAATTTGGATTCAGAATTTCAAGTTGATAGTGATGATTGTTTGAGATTTAGAGATCGGATTTGTGTTCCAAAGAATTCAGAGTTGATTCAGTTAATTTTGAACGAAGCTCATAATAGTTGTTTGACTGTGCATCCGGGGAGTACGAAATTGTATAACGATCTGAAACAGTTTCATTGGTGGCATGGTATGAAAAGAGACATCTCTGACTTTGTGTTGAAATGTTTAATATGCTAGCAAGTTAAAGTTGAACATCAGGTTCATTTTGGTTTATTACAGCCGATTATGATTCCCGAGTGGAAATGGGAGAGAATCATGATGGACTTTGTGTCGAGATTACCTTTATCTCCAGGAAAGAAAGATGCAATCTGGGTGGTAGTTGACAGATTGACGAAATCAGCTCATTTCGTTCCAGTTAGAACAAATTATTCACTCGATAGATTGACTGAATTATATATTGCTGAGACTGTGAGATTGCTTGGGTTGCCACTATCTATTTTATCTGATAAAGATCCAAGATTTACCTCGCGGTTTTGGAAGAAATTGCAAGATGCTTTAGGCACAAAATTACATTTCAGCACTGCATTTCATCCGCAAACGAATGGACAATCTGATAATTCTCGAAGATATGTTGAGATGTTGTATTCTTGAGTTTGAAAGTACATGGTAAAAAACATTTGCCGTTGATTGATTTCGCGTACAATAATAGTTTTCAACCTAGCATTAAAATGGCACCATATGAGGCTCTTTACGGTCAAAAATGTCGAACTCCATTGTATTGGGCTGAGCTGAGTGAGAATAAGATTCACAAGGTTGATCTAATAAAAGAGACTGAGCAGAAAGTGAAAGTAATTCGTGATAGTTTGAAAGCGGCCTCAGATCGTTAGAAGTCTTATGCAGACTTCAAACGGAAGGATATCGAATTTGAGATTGGTGACAAAGTGTTTCTGAAAGTGTCTCCGTGGAAAAAAATACTTCGATTTGGCCGAAAGGGCAAGTTGAGTCTGAGGTTCATAGGACTGTATGAGATCACTGAACGAGTTGGGTCGTGTAACAGTCCAATTTAGACCCTAGTCAGAATAGTGTTTTCAGGATCACAAATCTGAGTTAGAATAATACTTTAATATTATTTTCCGTGCTTTTGATATGTGAATTAGTATATGTGAAATTTCTGTGAATTAATTTGTCTGTTTGTGTGCCTAATCTGAGCAAAGGACTAAAATGCGTAAAGTGTAAAAGTAGCTTTCTATTTGGTTAATGGCTAAATTGATGTGGCTTTTGAATGTGGAGTCCTTAAAAGGCAATAAGCCCATTATTTGAGTTAGTGGATGACAAAGGACAAGTATGTCCTTAATGTTTATATGTTTTATTTATTAATTCAAAAGGTTAATTTAGTAAATAACATAACAATATGTTATAATGAAAATAAGGTACGAAAATAGACATTTGTTCATCTATTTTCTTGACTGAAAATATCAAAGGAAAAAAAGAAAAGAGTAAGCAAGGGTTCGGCCATGGTTTTTGCTTGATTCAAGGTTAGTTTTTGATCCGTTTTTTATAATTTTTACGTTTTTGCAATCGTTGCTTCTATATTACAAAACCCATGTCTTAATTTTGAGAATTGATGATGATTTTGAAATGTGTCTTTGATGAACACATGAGCTTAATAATATTTGATGATGAATTATGGAATATATGTGTTTGATTAGCATATTTTTGTCTTTGGAGTTTTGTTGATTTTGAGTAATTTAGTTGTAATTGAAAAAATGAAATTTTGAAGGACTAAATTGTGAAATAAATGAAATGTATGGACTAGAATGAGGCATGTGAATATTCGGCTAAACATGGGAATATGGTAATTTTGTGTATTTTGTGATTTTTTGAAATAGGGACTAAAATGTCCAAATGTGAAAATGTGAGGGCTAGTTTGTAAAGTGCCCTAAATATGTGTATTTGGATTGAATTGGATGAGTTAGTGAATATGTATAGATCAAGAACTAAAGAAAACAGACTTAGATAGCGGGAAAGCGAAAGTAGTCGAATAACCGAATCCGATCGAATATCCGAATCCGAGGTAAGTCGATATACAGATAAATGTATTTGAATTAACTTAATTGTGCATATATGAAATTTGAATTGCTATGAATATGCTCGAAATGAGATATATGTGAAATCCGAGCTTTTGTTTCAATGAAATATTGATGTCCGTGAAGTCCCGTTTGAACCTAGGGATAGATATATGTGATGACATAGGTGTCTGTTATGTGATATCATGTAATACCACGTCTGGGACGTTGGCATTGATTCGAGATTTCGTGCAGGACCACATCTGGGACGTTGGCATCAATATGAGATTTACGTGTAAGACCATGTCTAGGACATTGGCATCGTAATGATTCGTGTAAGACCCTATCTGGGACAGTGGCATTGAATCTGGTTACATTTCAGACCACGTTTGGGACGTTGGCATTGTACGACTATTCCGAGCATTATGAGTATCCTATTAGATTTCGAACCGTTCAACGGGCAATTCCGAGAAACGAACGACTATGTGAATGACTATATGATTTGTATATTTGTTTCAGGTACATTTGATATGTACATATTGTGTGAATAAGAAGGGAAGTATATTCATAAACTTACCTAGATGATTTATGTATTTGAATATGAGAATGTAAATGTGTTACATGAATGGACAAACTATGATTCAATAAAGTATATGGTGATATGCAAGATTAAAAGATGAATGGCTAAGTAAATGTGCCAAGAAGAATTATGACTGTGCAATTGAGCTATTAGTGAATCCATATTGATTATATGTTTTGAATGCTTATATGCTAAGTTTATTTGCATATAGCTTACTAAGGATTTGGAAAGCTTACTCTGTATGTGTTTACTCTATTTTATAGGTAGTCAATGTAACACCCCTAACCCGAGACCATCGTCAGAATAGGGTTAAGAGGCATTACTGAACAACATCAACATTTCACAACCAAATCACGACACAAAGTCAATCATCCAACAAACATATTCAATTATGTACATATGGTCCCTTATTGAGGTCTAAAAGACCTTAATCACATGCTAGAAAGGGGTCGGGACTAAACCGAACACTTACGAAAATTTTCAGAAATTCAAGCCTTCTTCAACACTGTTGAGGTCACACGCCCGTGCAGTCAGGCCGTGTGCCTCACACGGCTACCAGACACACCCATGTGTCCAGGCCGTGCCAAAACAGAGCATACATATTGACTTGTTTCCACGACTACCAGACACGCCCGTGTGTCATGGCCGTGTGATAATCTGCTAGTTACTGACTTGGTCACACGGCCATCAGGCACGCCCGTATGCCACGACCATGTAACCTGTCCAGACACACTTCAAAGTGGCCCTTGAACCACACGGTGGTGGTACACGCCCGTGTCCCTTAACCAAATATGCAAAATAGGCCATTTGCAAGGCCAACATGCCACCCACACTTGGGTCAACCCTACAATCAATATACCAATTCATTTCATGTACCATTGACAACCAAAAACATGTCAAATGATCAACATATCATCTTATTCAATCTCACTTCTAATCATATCTACTTATAACCAAATTTCACAACTAAACACATGCATTACCAAGCATGATTCATCCATAACATCACTAGGTTACAAAAGCATCAATCCATCACTAAACTTACCATTTATAAGACAATCTTATTGCCAACAAAACATACCAAAACATACTTCACATACCAAATTCATATATGCATAATTCCAACATTTATCTAGCCACATATCATGGCTATTTACACATCTCAATTGTATTTCAAAATAACTAGCCTATACATGCCATATTCAATATACACATCTTTAAAAGTACCAACATAGATTGTCGATAGTGTGATAGAGATGCTGGCGATCCCTGGATCCGAGCTAACTTTGCTGACACTGTAAACAAAGAAACAATTCACACAGTAAGCTTTCAAAGCTTAGTAAGTTAGTAACATAATACATCATACCAAAACAAAACATCACATAGATTAATTCACAATCACATATATACCATACCATCCAAAGATAATATGTTCAATTAACCTTTCATAAACTCATTCATAGTCTCATCAACCACATAGGTTCTGAACGTACCTTAGTCAATACTTAATTATCGATTTCATATGCAACTCAATACTCACTATTCCATTTCGATCATCTTTCGTCCCTTCTTCAATTCAATCGCACACTTAGTGCCCAAATCGTTAGCACAAGCTTAATCAACATCGCACACTTAGTGCATCTGTATTAAACCTATCTTAAATTAGTATCGCACACATAGTGCCAACCACAAAGCCGAAGCTTATATTATTTCGGACACAAAGTGCTAATCATCTCAGTCACATTTTCGAATACGCACACTTAGTGCCACATAACTCGAGCCCTCACATAACATTCACAATTCAACAATATCATACCATACATCTCATAACCTTAAACAACGTTAAATTCACGTATTATGTCCGAACTTATTCCGGACGTCGAATACCAAAACAGTCGATTAATCAAGCACTTTATCTTTGCCTCGATCTCGATCTGAACCTCTCCTTTCTTAGTCTATACACATTCAAATTCTATACATTCAATCACCAATTCATTCAATTTAGTCCTCACACACATACTTAGGGTATTTTACAAAATAGCCCTCACATTTTCACATTTCAACACTTTAGTCACTATTTCATAAAATCACCAAATACACAAAATTTCAAATCACATATGCTTAGCTGAATTCTTCCCATGCTACTAAAGCCCACACATTTCATTTATTTCACAATTTAGTCCCTCAATTAAGCCCTAATTAACTATATTCACCAAAAATTCAAGAGCAAAACATGTTCATTAAGCACATATCTTACATTTAACACCAATACTCATCACAAAACTCACAATTTCATCAATGGCACATCTCATAAACATCATCAATTCTTCAAATTACAATATGGGCTTGATAATAGACTAAGGAACAATCTCAAAAACATAAAAATCATCAAAACCTAAAGTTAAAACATACCTTAATTGAGCTATACAAGTGCCGAAAATCACAAAGCTATAAACCCTTCTTTCTCTTCTTCAAATTCGGCTAAGAAAGATGATATATTAACCATCTTTTGTTTGTTTTATTTTTATTACACATTAATACATCATTTACCTTTTTACCCCTTTTATTATTATTTCATTTCCATTATCCATAGGCTTTTATGTCCATCCATCATCCACCATCCAGCATCTCAACATATCTTCGAGAATCTGAATGATCCTCTCGGATTGACCATCCGTTTGAGGGTGAAATGCAGTGCTGAAATGCAATTTTGTGCCTAAAGCCTCTTGCAACTTCTTCCAAAATCGCGAGGTAAATCTCAGATCTCTATCAGATACAATAGATAGTGGCACCCCGTGCAATCTCACAATTTTAGTAATATACAATTCAGCTAATCTATCGAGTGAATAATCTGTTCCCACCGGAACAAAATGAGCCGATTTTGTCAATCTGTCAATTATTACCCAAATCGCATCTTTCTTTCCCGGAGATAAAGGTAACCCCAACACAAAGTCCATCGTAATTCTCTCCTATTTCCACTTTGGAATCAAGATCGGCTGTAACAAACCGGACGTAACCTGATGTTCAGCTTTAACTTGCTAACAAATTAAACATTTCGACACAAAGTTAGAGATGTCCTGTTTCATACCATGCCACCAATAAACTATTTCAAATCATTATACATTTTCGTACTCCCCGGGTGAACTGTCAAACGACTACTGTGAGCTTCTTTCAAAATCATTGGAATCAATTCTGAATTTCTCGGAACACAAATCCGATCTCAAAATCTTAGACAATCATCACTATCAAATCGAAATTCTGAATCAACATTCAATTCACACTGAGTTCGTTTAGCCATCATTTCAATATCACTTTTCTGGGCATCACAAATCTGATGTATAAACGTCGGCTTTACTTTCAACTTGGCCAAAATCGCACTATCATCACACAGATCTTTCTGAGCATTCATTACTCGCAAAGCACATATAGACTTTCAGCTCAAAGCATCAGCTACAACATTAGCTTTACCCGAATGATAATCAATTACAAGTTCATAGTCTTTCAACAATTCTAACCATCTTCTCTGTCGCAAATTCAATTCTTTCTGAGTCATCAAGTATTTCAAACTCTTGTAATCTGTAAAAATATGACATTTCTACCCAAATAAGTAGTGATGCCAAATCTTCAATGCGAACACAATCGCTGCCAATTCAAGGTCGTGCGTCGAATAGTTCTTTTCATGCGGCTTTAACTGTCTCAAAGCATAAGCAATAACTTTGCCTTTTTGCATCAGCACACAGCCTAAACCATTCAACAATGCATCACTGTAGACTATAAATTCTTTACCCGATTCAAGTTGAACTAACACTGGCGCCTCTGTCAATAATACTTTCAATTGCTCAAAACTCTAATCGTACTTTTCTGACCACTCAAATTTAACATCTTTTTGTAGCAACTTCGTCAACAGAGTCGCAATCATCGAGAAGCCTTTCACAAACCGTCTATAATATCCCGCTAGTCCCAGAAAACTACGGACTTCAGACACATTTCTCGGAGGCTTCCATTCCAAAATAGCTGAGATCTTACTCGGATCAACTCATATTCCCGCAGCTGATACAATATGCCCCAGGAAACTAAACTCACGCAACCAAAATTCATTTGATAAACTTACCATACAACTGTTTCTCACGCAGAGTTTGTAGCACAATTCTCAAATGCTCGGCATGTTGCATCTCATCACATGAGTAGATCAAAATATTATCAATGAACACCACAACAAAACGATCCAAATACAGTTTGAATATCCGATTCATCAGATCCATAAACACTGCAGGAGCATTTATAAGTCCAAAAGGCACCACTAAGAATTCGTAATGTTCGTACCTCGTTCTAAAAGTAGATTTCGGCACATTGAATTCTTTAACTCTCAACTGATAATAGCCCGATCTCAAATCTATCTTAGAAAATACTGTAGCTCCTCTCAACTAATCAAACAAATCATTGATACGAGGCAACGGATATTTGTTCTTTATCATCACTTTGTTCAATTGTCGGTAATCAATACACATTCTCATAGTATCGTCTTTCTTTTTCACAAATAACACAGAAGCACCCCAGGGCGAGAAACTCGGTCTTGCAAACCCTCTATCGTTAACTCTTGCAATTGTGACTTTAACTCTTTCAATTTCGTTGATTCCATTCTATATGGAGCTATCGAAATAGGAGTAGTCCCCGGCACTAATTCAATACCAAATTCAACTTCTCGATTCGGAGGTAACCCGTAACTCTTCAGGAAACACATCTGGAAACTCACAAACCACAGGTACCAATTCAAGTTTCTTTTCTACTACCTTTGTATCAATTACATATGCCAAATAGGCTTCGCAACCCTTTCTCACATAGTTCATAGCTTTCATCGTAGGTACAACAGCTGGTAACCCTTTCATATCACTAGATTCAATTCGAACTATCTCACCGTTCTGACTTTACAATTCAATACTCTTTCTTATACAATTCATAATGGCATTATGCAAAGTAAGCCAATCCATACCCAGTATTATATCAAATTCATCGAATGGTAGCAACATCAAATTAGCCGGAAAGCATATATTCCTAAACATCAATGGGCAATTCTTACACACTTTATCCACCAAGACATACTTGCCTAAGGGGTTCGATACTCTAATCACAAATTCAGTAGACTCAACAGGTAGAGTCTTACTTGATACTAGATTCACACACACATATGAATGAATAGGTCCTGGATCTATCAATGCAATCACATCAGTATCAAATAGAGTAAAAGTACCAGTGATGACGTCTGGAGATGACGCTTCCTCTCGTGCTCGTATAGCATAAGCTCGGGCAGGTGATCTCGCATCTGATCTCGCAGCTGTATCGGTAGTCCCTCTTTGACATCCACTCTCATTTTCGGTGTTTCTGGGTGGTCTACCCCTGACCGTCACATTACTCGATATCACATTTTGAACATTTTCTTCTTCAGCTAACTTTGGGCAATCTTTAATGAAGTGATCCCGTGATCCACACTTATAACAAGTTCGATTATTATACTTGCCCCAGCATTCTCCCACGTGTCGCCTTCCATACTGTCTACACTCAGGCTTGTTGATTTTGGCACTACTAACATTTGATTCCATTGGAGCTTGAGTTCTCGGACCAACACTTAGTCTCACACGATCTCTACTCGTATATCCAAATGAAGCATTTGATCGCTTGCTTGCATCTCTAAAACTCTTCGTCGAAGGTTGAGACGTCTTACTCATTAATCTTTTTCTTTCATCACGAGCTTCAGAGTCGGCTTTCTTCTTTTCTTTACTGAGCTCCTCGGCTTTGCATGCTCTTTCAACTAACACAACAAATTCGTTTATGTCAAGTATCTCAACCAACAACTTAATGTCCTCATTCAACCCTTCTATGAAGCGTTTACACATAGTGGCTTCGGTCAAAACACATTCTTGTGCATACTGGCTCAATCTCATAAATTTTCGCTCGTACTCAGTAATTGACAAACGGCCCTGTTTCAGCTCAAGGAACTCTTTACATTTCTGGTCAATAAATTGTTGACTAATATACTTCTTTCTGAATTCAGTTTAAAAGAAATCCCAAGTGATTCTCTCTTTCGAGACCACGGATATCAATGTCTTCCACCAGTTATACACCGTATTTCTCAACAAAGAAACTGCACACTTGATACATTCATCAAGGGTCAACGACATCTCATCGAATACCCGAATTGTATTCTCGAGCCAAAACTCAGCTCGCTCAGCATCATCATCAGCTGTGGCCCTAAACTCTTCGGCTCCATACTTTCAAATCTTATCCACAGGAAGCTTATTCAATCGGACCGGTTCTACAACTTGTGGCACAACAGGTACATGTGGGGGTGGAGGTTGTGGAGTAGCCGGATTCGTTCGTACGAACTCCAAAAACCACTCACTCATCATTCGAAAGAAGGCTTGCTTAGCCTCTCCTCCCTCACTACTTTCTTTCGGCCTAGATGTAGCTGACGCTGTCTCTTGAGCGGAAGCAGACGCATTACTCTCAACATCGTTAGCAACTGCTTGATCGGGATCCATTACTACATGAAAACACATTTATAATTATCAGAATTCATCACACTATCACAATTTCATATATGGCATGTATAGCTAGACTCACACACGCTACGTTAGTCTGAGAATCGACTAAACCGTAGCTCTGATACCAATAAAATGTAACACCCCTAACCCGAGACTGTTGTCGGAATAGGGTTAAGAGGCATTACTGAGCAACCTCAACATTTCACAACCAAATCACGACACAAAGTCAATCATCCAACAAACATATTCAATTATGCACATATGGTTCCTTATTGAGGTCTACAAGACCTTAATCACATGCTAGAAAAGGGTCGGGACTAAACCGAACACTTACAAAAATTTTCAAAAATTCAAGCATTCTTCAACACTGTTGAGGTCACACGCCCGTGCAGTCAGGCCGTGTGCCTCACACGGCTACCAGACACACCCATGTGTCCAGGCCGTGCCAAAACAGAGCATACATACTGACTTGTTCCCACAGCTACCAGACACGCCCGTGTGATAATATGCTAGCTACTGACTTGGTCACACGGCCATCAGGCACGCCCGTGTGCCACGACCGTGTAATCTATCTAGACACACTTCGAAGTGGTCCTTCAACCACACGGTGGTGATACACACCCGTGTCCCTTAACCAAATATGCAAAATAGGCCATTTGCAAGGCCAACATGCCACCCACACTTGGGTCAATCCTACAATCAATATACCAATTCATTTCATACACCATTGACAACCAAGAACATGTCAAATGATTAACATATCATCTTATTCGATCTCACTTCTAATCATATCTACTTATAACCAAATTCCACAACTGAACACATGCATTACCAAGCATGATTCATCCATAACATCACTAGGTTACAAAAGCATCAATCCATCACTAAACTTACCATTTATAAGACATTCTTATTGCCAACAAAACATACCAAAACATACTTCACATACCAAATTCATATTCTAACATTTATCTAGCAACTAGCCTATACATGCCATATTCAATATGCACATCTTCAAAAGTACCAACATAGATTGCCGATAGTGTGATAGAGATGTTGACGATCCCCGGATCCGAGCTAACTCTGCTAACACTGTAAAACAGAGAAACAATTCACACAGTAAACTTTCAAAGCTTAGTAAGTTCATAACATAATACATCATACCAAAACAAAACATCACATAGATTAATTCACAATCACATATATACCATACCATCCAAAGATAATATGTCCAATTAACCTTTCACAAACTCAGTCATAGTCTCATCAACAACATAGGTTCTGAACGTACCTTATCCAACACTTACTTATCGATTTCATATGCTTCTCAATACTCACTATTCCTTTTCGATCATCATACATCCCTTCTTCGATTCAATCACACACTTAGTGCCCAAATCGTTAGCCAAAGCTTAATCAACATCGCACACTTAGTGCATTTGTATTAAACCGATCTTAAATTGGTATCGCACACACAGTTCCAATCATAAAGACGAAGATTATATTATTTCGCACACACAGTGCAAATCATCTCAGTCACATTTCCAAATACGCACACTTAGTGCCACATAACTCGAGCCCTCACATAACATTCACAATTCAACAATATCATACCATACATCTCATACCCTTAAACATAGTTAAATTCACATATTATGTCCGAACTTTCCTCGGACGTCGAATACTGAAACGGCCGATTAATCGAGCACTTTATCTTTGCCTCGATCTCGATTCGAACCTCTTCTTTCTTGGTCTATACATATTCAAATTCAATCCATTCAATCACTAATTCATTCGATTTAGTCCTCACACACATATTTAGGGCATTTTACAAAATAGCCCTCACATTTTCACATTTCGACACTTTAATCCCTAATTCATAAAATCACCAAATACACAAAATTTCAAATCACATATGCTTAGTCAAATTCTTCCCATGCTATTACAAGCCCATACATTTCATTTATTTCACAGTTTAGTCCCTCAAAATGCTATTTTCTCAATTAAGCCCTAATTAACTATATTCACCAAAAATTCAAGAGCAAAACATATTCATTAAGCACATATCTTACATTTAACACCAATACTCATCACAAAACTCACCATTTCATCAATGGCACATCTCATAAACATCATCAATTCTTCAAATTACAACATGGGCTTGATAATAGACTAAGCAACAATCTCAAAAACATAAAAAATTATCAAAAACAAAAGCCAAAACATACCTTAATTGAGCTATTCAAGTGCCAAAAATCACAAAGCTATAAACCCTTCTTTCTCTTCTTCAAATTTGGCTAAGAAAGATGATATATTAACCATCTTTTGTTTGTTTTATTTTTATTACACATTAATACATCATTTACCTTTTTACCTCTTTTATTATTATTTCATTTCCACCATCCATAGGCTTTTATGTCCATCCACCATCCACTAACTATATAATGGTTTAATTGCCTTTTAAGGGCTTCACATTATAAAGACATCAACAATTGAACACTTAGCAATTAGCACAAAGCATTTTACACTTTACGCGATTAAGTCCTTTTTCTTAATTCGATACATAGTCGATAAAATTACCACACAGAATTTTCACACAGGCTATATCACACATAATACACACCAAAAATAATATTAAAATATTATTCTGACCTCAGATTTGTGGTCTCAAAACCACTATTCCGATAGGGTCTAAACTGGGCTATTACAGTCAAAGCTACGAAAGGCTCGGGAATCGTCAAGGATCATCACCACACTATCAAACTCAACTTTGGTACTTTTGAATGTGTATATAACTAAATATGGCATGTATAGGCTAGTCATTTGGTATATGTTGAGATGTAAATAGCCATGTGATTTGGCTAGATAAATGTTGGTAATATGCATGAGTGAATATGGTATATGATGCATGTTTTGGTATGGCTTCATGGCAATGAAATGGCCTTATGTGTAACACCCCTATCCTGAGTCTGTCGCTGGATTAGGGTTAGGAGCGTTACCGAACAGATCGAAAAGCATTTATAGAAATTCATACATTCATTCACTATTCTCGAACATAATGTCCCTTAATACGGTCAACGAGACCTCAAATATGCTTGTAAATTGAGTCGGGACTAAACTGAATCACATACAAAATTTCAAGGAAAATTAAAGCTTTTCCAAGTTTTAGGGCTTACACGCCCGTATGGACAGGCCGTGTGCCTCCCACGGCTATTAGACACGCCCGTGTGTCCTCCCCGTGGTCTATCCTGACTATACTTCCACGGCCACCAAGCACGCCCGTGTACCCTAGCCCTGGACTATACTGACTTAGCCCCCACGGTCACAAGGCACGCCTGTGTGCCACAACCGTGTGACATTATAGGCCATTTTCAAAGCCAAAAATCCACCCATTTGGGTCATACCTACAAGCAATGTCAACCAACTCATTTCATACCCATATGTCAAGCAAAAAACATACCAATTAACCATCCATGCTATATATTCAATAACCATTTCAACAATGCCAACTTCCGACACCCAAATATATATAACAAAAGCATAATACATTAATTTTCTTAATTCAAAAGCTTGATAATTTCATGAATCAACTAACCATATTCCAAAACATGCTTCACATATCATAATCATAATGCATAATTTCAACTCATCTTTAGCCAAATCCCATGGCTAAGTTCATATAACAACTTATACCATAATATTAGCCTATACATGCCATATCTATCTATTTACAAATCCAAAATGTATCAAACACAAGATGATAAGTGTGACAACAATCCTCGACGGTCCCGATCCTTCAGTAGCTTTGACGACCTATAAAACAGAGAAAACACACACAGAGTAAGCTTTCCAAAAGCTTAGTAAGTCGATATACAAACAAACTTAGCATGAGTTGCACATAACTGAATTAATAAGATAATCAATATGGTTCTCATGACAAAAATCACCTCATTCTTTCTTGAGCTCATATGCTTAGCCATAACTTACCATATTTGTAACACCCCAAACCCGGCCAATTCACTACGACCGAATTTGAAATGCCACTGCGGAACACGTTCGAAAATATTCTTACTTAAGAGTAAAAACCGTTAAAAATTTGTTTCCTTTAATAAAACATTTTCGTGACTTAAAATATTCTAAGTAAGAATTAAAGTTTGTTATAAAAATACCGGATTCAAGCTTTATTATACATACTTAAGAAAATAAAATCATTTGCAATCAACATTTAAATTGTCAATCCGTAATAGAACATAATAATAATGATACTTAATAAAAATACTTAAATACTTTAATGGGCCTTATTACAATAAACACTTAACCAAAATACTGAAACTATAAATACTTAATTAATTAAAATATCTTCTGCATGGGCCACCTCGTATCCACTCCAACCCGATCCGATCATCATATCACCTGCGATGTTTGATAAAATATTTGGGTGAGTCATAAAGACTTAGTGTGTAATTAATCCACTGAATTCCACCCACATGTTAACCACATATTAACCCATTTATCAAATAACAAGATAACTATTCATATAATAACACATTCTGGGCTTGGCCCATATTCATAACACTTATCAGGTAACAGGGTAATTAACCACATAATCTCCACATACTGGGCTTAGCCTATTTCTTATTCAAATCCACATTCACATACTAGGCTTGGCCCATTTTCACATTAAACCACATATCACTGGGCGGGGCCCATTTTCACATTAAATTCACATATCAGACATAATTATGCAAAGTGCACCCAACCCAAACCTAGGGTCCATCGTATCCAGCCTACCACACACCAGGGGATTAACAAATCACCCTCTTCTTTTCACTCCAAAGGCAATCACTGCCGTCCACGTGCAATTAAGCACAATAATCCACAACGCGACCTCAGTCAGCGCCAATCCAGGATGTAGCCGTAGCTAACACCAAAACCACGATGGGACACATAGTCACTCATCAACCACGATATGGCACATAGCCTATATCAACCACGATGAGGCACAGAGCTACTCATCAAGCCACGTGAACTAAATCGCAATAAATCCACAACGTGACCTCAGTCAACGTCAATCCACGATGTAGCTCAAGGCTAACATCAAACCACGTACTCGAAGTACACCCGTACCTTCTTTCATATCCCAACCCATGCACATGCAACATGTAATAATGGCATAATAATAAATGCATGCACATGTTATTAAGGCAAACCATCACAGCTCCACAAGCATAGTCACATTCACATCGGCACTTTCACATTCTTATCAACAGATAATACTAACCTGCTTATCGATATACCCCATTTTAGGGTAATCACCACATAACTGCCACTGCACTGGTTAGCACATAAATCACACATGCAAATATAACAAAACCCGGAAAACGGTGGGTTAATCACACACCTGATCACTTGTAGAACTATGCTTTCAAAATCGACGCTATCACTAAGTGATACTACGGCTATCTGCCTATTTTGCTGCTCTGACGCTGGTCCACACCCCGGTGGCCAATCCCGAACCGCTGAGACAGATCTTTTCTTAAATTTCGGGATAGAGACTTTCCCTTTTCCTTCTTGACCGGCATCCATGTCCATTAATGATATCTTAATCAAAACCAAACGGTTAACTGATAACATCATAATCTAAATATACCAAATTTAACTATACTTACTAAATATTCTTACCAACGAATCGAATCCCGGAAGCTTCGCTTACTATAGTCGTTCCGCCCCTAAAGACCATAATCCAAATCGGTCAACATTATACACTAAATATGGCCTATGGCCGAATAGTACAAACCTCCTTACCTTACTTACCGAAAATCCCGAATCACCACACTTAACTATGTAGCTGTCGAAAACCCTATATTCCATATGTTAAAATCGGCTAAAACATAATTTCAAGAATAATGGCCCTTGGCCGAATATTACCAATTGCTTACCTTAATCTCTGCAAATCCCGCAAGGCTCCTTTTAATGCTCCCAACGTTTGTTAAGAGAGACTACAAGAAAGTAGTCGACGACACCTTCCCTAATGATTCGGTCTTTTGAGACTTGCGTCAAAAGAATAAGAATAAGGCACTTTTAATAATCGGCTATGGCTCTTTAATAAAATATAAATATAAATGGGAGTATGGTACTTACAAGGTTCGGCTAAAATCCTAATTAGCAAAGGCACATTCGGCTATTCAAGAAAAAGATAATGAATTGGATTGAAAGAAAGAAAAAGAAGGGAAAGTGAGAGATTACAAGAATTTCGATAATGGTAGCAAGGAAGATTCGGCTTTATTAGAAAAAGGAGAAAAAGATAACTTTCCTGGCTTTGAATTTCGGCAATGGAGAGATCAAGAAAGAAATAAAAGATGAACTCCCTCCTATTAAAATTCGGCACACAAAAGGTAAAAAGAAAACCAAATTTTGGCACCCCTCTCCTTAAAAGCTTCAAGGCCGCACATGCACACCTCAAGAGTCCCACAATCGGCTAATTATCTAATCCCTATTAAAACTCCTATTTCACCTATTCAAAACAATTAAAATAAGGCCACCCTTTCTATCTAAATAAATAAAAAGGATAAAAGCCAGCATACATTCATTATCCCAGCCGAATTTAAAAACCAAAACTAGCTTAATCTTTATCTCTCAAAATAAATAAAATAAGCAACAATTTATCTTCTATCTACCTATTTGAATTAAAAAAAAATAAAACAAAACCATATATATATATATCTAACTCTTCTAGCCGAATATAAAAGAAATAAAACAAAGCTTTATCCTCATCCAATTGAGTGTCCATGTGCAGACCACCAGCTCCTCTCTTTGACGCAAAAAGCCCAAAAATACAATCCCACTCCTTGCTGCTCACCAGCCTCGAACCCAAGACCTGCTGGAGCAAGCTTACAGGTAACGCCCCAGGCCACTTTGCCAAGGCGTTCTTTTGTGATATGAGTCACCCAAAACTTCTTTTAACACCTCTTTCCCTAGCTCCCCCTTGCCTTAACGCTAAAGCAAAATAAAAACACGCATTGTGCTTCCATCGTGACTTGAACTTGAGTCCTTATTGCCGCATGCCACATATAGCGCCCAAGCCACTTTACCACTTCGACTTTCATGTCCGTAAACCTCGCCATTTAATTTTAAGGCCTTCCTAGCCCAATTTCACTTGTTGACGCAAAAAGGAAAAACAAACACTCCGATGCCATCACCCAGACTCGAACCTCAGACCCTTGTTGGCGTCATTCCCAGGCCTTAAGTGGCGTCCTTAAGCCACTCTACCAAGCCCCTTTTTATGACCCAAAACGCCCAGAAATTATTCTTAAGGCCTCCTCAGCCTAATTTCCTCTTTTTACACTTAAATCCAAAATTTTTCCAAAGCATTCCCTTATATTTTTAAAGTTCCAAAAACCCTTAAAACATATCCAAACATACTCCAAGCCTATTATCACTCGAATTATGCATGAACGCATAACCCCTAATCTAGGATGTTACAATATTTTCGAATCACATACCATATATGCATATAGTTCATCTAGTCAAGACTTTACATATCGTATTATCAATTCCATATACATAACATCTTAATATGATCACATAGGTACTTACCTTATATACACAATTAGTATATAAGCAACATACCTGAAACGGATATTCATTCACATAATTTATCAAAGCTCATATTTGCAATTCGTATCACAGACTTGCCCGTTGAACCGTAAGGAATCTAGTAGGATACTCAGAAAGCTCGAAATAGTCGTACAACGCCAACGTCCCAGACGAGATCTTACATGCACTCAGATATCGATGCCACTGTCCTGGACAAGGCCTTACACAAATCAATACGATGCCGATGTCCCAGACATGGTCTTTGTAACATCCCAAAAACGGGGCTATTTGGAAATAAATTATTTTTCTTATGTATGAACTGCTGTGTCATTATTTATGGAATAATAATGATCAATTTAAGGCTTTGTGTTGGTTCGATTTGGTAGGAAATTTTAGTTTTAACTTTTAAGATAGGGGGCCTTAGCAGGAGGGTGTTATAATAATAAATGGGGATAATTTGGACATAAAATGAGCCTAGACTAAGTGGCAAAGTAAGCCCACTTAAGAGCTAGCAGGTGACGCCACATCAAGGGGAAGGGAGAGCCTTGGTTCGAGTCACAAGGATCCCTCTTTTTGCATTATGGATGGACGGCACATGTGGAGAGTTTTTCTCTCCTTTAATTCCTTTTATTTTGGATAATAATAGGGATTTTATTATTTTTTAAGGGATAATTTAAGCACTTTAAATTGATTTAATTTGCTTAATTCTTTAGATAATAAAAGATATATGATAATTTCATAGGATAATCAAGGATATTATTCGATTAAAAGGGATTATTAAGTGATTAATTCAAATTATTTGAATTAATTGAAATGAGTGGCCAAGAGAGGTTGTAAGAGTTTTACCGAAATTTGAACTCTCCCTAGGGAGAGTGGACGGCAAGTAATAGGAAGGGGGGTGCCGAAATCCTATATAAACCCCCATCTACCATCTTGAATTCTTTTTAGAATTTTTTTTTAGTAGCCGAAATTCTCCCAGCTAGTTGCCACCTGATTTCTTTTCTTTCTTCAAAGTTAAGAACCACTTCCATCTCTTAGTCTCTAGCCGAATCTAATCCCTATTGGTGTGCCGATTTCCCTTAGTCTCTTCTCTCAATTTTCGGCTAGCCTTCATTAGTTGTTGTTTATTCTTTGATTATTCTTCCAAAAACCGATAAAAGAAAAACCCTCTCTTCTTTTGGAACCTTGGCCGAATACTGAACAAGGAGGGGGAAGCATTCTCTAATCGAATTTGGAGGGTAAGTATGCTAGGCCGAATGTCTAAGATTCTCTTTTCTCTTCTTGTCGACTTGGAGGTTGGTAAGTGACTATTTCGGCAATGACTGTTAAGGCTACTAATCGCTTGATTAAATATAGGGCCTTCGAATTTGGAAGCAAGCAGGTGAATCCGTTGCTTTGGAACAATCGGTTTTGGGGTAAGGTGGTAAGATCTGTTTTCTTTATTCATGATATTCGATTAAGCCGAAGGCTACTAACTTAATGATTGCCGATTAGGGAAGCAGAAACACTTGGTGGCTAGTACTCAAGGGTGTTAGGTAAGGCTTTCGGGTTAAATATTAACCCTTTGAATATTTTGGATTTGGCCGAATAGGCCATAAGACTAACCCATGTTTTTGGCCGATTATAGGACAGATAGACCTGTGGTGACCAACGTTTCTTCTCGGGATATAAGACTATCGTAGTAACAAGTGTGTACATACACACCATTTAACTTATTAAATTATGCTAAGTAATGTGATTGCTAACTTGATGTATGTAGCAATGGCTTGAATACCATAACGGTATATGGGGTAACCAGGTAAGTACATGTGCATATGATTGCTATTTTATGCTTTTGGGAAGCATGCTGTGATAATACATATGATAAATCTATATGTGACTGTTGACTATGTGGGTTGATGAGTGGAGGGGGCAGTGATAATGTGCCGACGGGCACCAGTGTTTTGGTAACACACTGTGACTACGGTCACCAGAGGTTTGGTACCTCCAGAGGTTTGGCACCTCAATAGCGACTTATCCCTGTGGTTGAAACCACCGTGGGTTGGCCCCACTAGAGATATGGGATCGTCTGCCAGTGATTTGGTATCACACGATGGGTTGGCCCCATCACCCGATTTGTGTCTACGGACACCAGTGCTTTGGTAGCACAACGTGACTATATGTCACCAGTGGTTTGGCACCACCAGTGGTTTGGCACCACAACGGGGTAGACAGTGGCGTATGGCTGGCTAGGTTGGGACACATGATGATTTGCATAATTAATTTGTTATTTGATGTGTATGAAAATACTTTAAAATGGGGGAAGGGTTACATACTGAGTCTTGGTGACTCACCTTCTCCTTTATATTTTTCAGGTGACACTTAGATCGCGGATGTGGAGCCGGGTTGACTCGAGGTGGCCATGCAGTGGAATTAAATTTAAATGACTTTAATTTCTATTTAATTATTTACTTTGGGTTTATTTAATTTGGTTGTAATAAGGCCTCCTGATACTTTATTTATTTTTCTTTTATTTTCGTATGATGGATATTATCTTAAACTCGGATATAATTATTGTTGAACTTAAATTACACATTTTCCAATTAAACACGAAAATATTTTAAAATGCCAACGGGCACAGTTGAAAGTTGTTTCATAACTTGACATAAATATTTTTTTTAAATAAACACTAAGTATGATTTAATCAAGATAATCCAATCCGAAAAGTTTTTTTTTTTCAACAAAGCTTAATGGGTTTAGAAACGGTTTCGAAAAGATTTTTTCCGCGTAACGATCCAGATTCGACCATGGTGTTTGGGCCGGGTTTGGGTTGTTACAGTCTTACACATAAAGCTCATATCGATGCCAACGTCCCAGATGTAGTGTAACATCCTAAATTAGGGCATTTGCATTTTATGTGTTTGTGTGTGAATGCTATGTTTGTCATGCTAGTTTAGAGTGCTTTGGGGTCCAGGAATGGTTTAGGGTTAAGCCGAAGCCTTGGCCAAAATTTTCTTTTTGGGCACTTTAAAGGAGAGCTGAAGGGAAAAGGACTTAAGAGTTGTTGCTTGTATGTTTTGACACAAGAAATAGGAGTAGTAAAGTGGCAAGGAGGCACCACTTAAGGCTCAGGAAGGTGACGCCTCAAGAGAGCTGACAGGGAGCAGGTTCGAGCTGCGTAGATTCCTTTTTGGGGATTTCTTTTTGACGCCAAGGTGAGGGGGAGGTGGATTTAGCTTGGACTCTAGTGGATGAGTGTTGAATGGGTTAACACATTTGAATGAAGGGAAGAGAGCAATTGAAGGAGAAGGAATCGATCAACAGGTTTGAATGGAGAGTGATCGGTGGAGAGAATCATGGGATTGGGAGAGAGGGAGAGAGTTTGGCCGAATGTTAGATGATAGCATTAGGAGTGTGGGGAATTTCGGCTAGCTAGAGAAACCGAGAGCATTCTTTTGTTCAATTCTTCTTGTCAAAACCGAAACACTCATACCACTTTGTGCATTTTTGCTTTTCTCTCAAATACCAAAACCAAAACACTCTCATACCACTTATTTTGTATTTTCTTTTCTTTCATTCACCAAAGCCGAAACACCTCCCAATTCTCTTCATATTTTCTTCTTCTTTTTGTGCTTGGCCAAAACTCACATTACCATCCACTCTCTACCTACATTTCATTTCCTTTGCCTTTAACATCAAAGCCGAAACCCTCTGAAGTCGCATCTCCTGCCGAAACCCTGTCATCTTCTTCTCTTTTCTCTCAAACACCTTAGCTGAATTTTCCTTGGTAGATAGCACCTCTCTTCTCCATCTCTTTTCAAGAGCAGAACATTTTCGGCATTCGGTAAGTTTTTTTTGGGTTATCCGAAACTCTCTAATCATCTACTCACTCACTTTCTTCTCTTGATTTCTTTAAGAAGAAATCTGGAACTTCTCATTTGTTTAAACAGTTCTTATTTGTGGGTTAGCCGAATTCCTCTAACATCCATATTCTTTTCTTTCGGCTCTTGTTCCAGTGGATTGCCGTTACCTATTCTCCACCACTCCCAATCGATTTTTCTAGTGTTGTGGTAAGTGTTTCTTTCGATTCAATCATCTCTTCTCATGTTTGAGTGCCGAGGGCAGTAATCATATTCTTTAACTCTTGGCTGAATAAAGGGGGGCTTTATCTTCGCATTCTTCTGGCTTTTGGTCTGCGTTTGGAGTGTTTAAAGGGACAATCGGTTCTAGTCGATTCAAGTACTCGAGCGGTGCAGGATTCAAACCTTCTTAATCTCCAGGATTTGTTGATCTAGGTAAGGACCCTTAGTCTTGAGTGTTATTCTCTTTTGTTCGATTTCACTGCTTTAATCCAGTCTAGTGACCAAGGTTTTGTTCATGGACTCAAATGTCAGTCAAGCGAAAGGAGGGGTTGGACCCGTAGTCCTAGCCCCTAAGTTCAAGAAGCGCGCGGTGTCTGCTGTTCGAGATTGGCCACTAGGTTGTGGGCCGGCTTCTGAGCAGAACAAGAGACAATTAGCAGTAGTTTTCGAAAGCGGTAGTGTCGACATAGATAGCGTGGTGCTGCGTGTAACCAGGTGTGTAATATTTACACACTTTAATATTATTATGCGTTATTAATTATTTGGGGGCTGAAAAGCCGAAACGGCTAGATGAACAAGCGTTATGCCACTATGGGCATGGCTTAAATACTAGGTAAGTACCCTGCTGTTTATGTATGTGCTAATGGAAGTATGCCATAATGATATTGTACATTTGACAGCATGTTGCATTCATTTGACACTTGTATGCATGGGTTGGATTTGATGTGAAAGGGGAAGTGTAAGACTGTCACTAGTGGTTTGGTACCACACGTGGGTTGGCCCCACATTCTTGACTCGTGACTAAGTCTCAGTGGTTTGGAACCACCAGTGGTTTGGTACCACATAAATGTATGATTCGTGACTCGTCCCATTGGTTTGGTACCACAGTGGGTTGGCCCCACATATATGATTATTCGAGATTGTCACTAGTGGTTTAGTACCACAAGTGGGTTGGCCCCACATATGATATCTTGTGACTATGTCACCAGTGGCTAGGTGCCACATATGGAGTGTAGCGGATGGAGGGTTGATTGTAGAAATCCCCACAGAGTGATGGGCTGGTACGGGGGTGTGTAGAGGATGGAAAATCTAGGCTTGGGCCGGGTACATTGCATCCATATTTGTACATGCTATTTTCAGTGGGATAAGGCCCAATATGTGTTTGTGGGCTTGGAGCCATTTATGTGACTTAAGGGGGATTTGTACACTGAGTCTCGGTGACTCACCCCCTCTGCTTAAATCTTGCAGGTGATCGGTAGGACATGGACTTGGGAGCCGAGGGGACTCGTGGAGGCCATAGCTTGTTATTTTCAGTAAACTTAGTTTTTTTTAAACGTTTTAAGTTGGGATTTTATTTGATGTAATAAGGCCTTTCTAAATTGTTAGTTGGTTTTAACTTTATTAGTTTTGAAATGTCATGACATTATTTTACGACTTAAAACATTAGAAATAAAAGAAGTTTTTGAAACAACTGTAACATGAATATCGATTTTTCTCACAAGAGCTAACAAAGATAATAAATGAATGAATAATCCAACCTGAAGATTTTTCTAAAGCTACAAACCACTGTTTTCAAAACATCACCTAAAACAAAAAGTTTCAAACTTACGGTTTCCATCAAAATTCCAAAATTTCCTTAGAACCTTTTCCCTGTGATATACCAGATCTGGTCGTAACGTTTAGACTGGGTTTGGGGTGTTACACGTGGTCTTACACGAAAAGCTCATATCGATGCCAACGTCCCAAACATGGTCTTACACGAGTCTCAAATCAACGCCAACGTCCTAGACGTGGTCTTACATGATAAAACAGAACAGATTCCTATGTCATGACATAGCTAATCCTATCTATTCCTAGGTTCGTACGGGACTTCTCAGACATTGTCGCTATATCAACCTTATCTCGTAATTCATATGCACAACCTCTCATAAGCATTCATTATCATTATTAGTCATATGAGCATTTACAATTCCATACAAGTACGTTTATTTGCAAAATGACTTACCTCGGATTCGATCTATCGGAATGGAAACGACTACTCAGTTACTTTCACTTTCCCGCGATCTAAGTTCGTTTTCCTCGGTTCTTGATCTATACATATTTAAAATTAACCCTTTTATTCACTAACTCATTCAACTCAATCCAAAGACACACATTTAGGTATTTACAAATTAACCCTCACATTTGCACAATATATCAATTTAGTCCATTTTTCTCAAAACATCAAATTCACAAAATCAACTCACACTCATGCTTAGCTAAATGTACATATATATCATACAAGCCCATATTTCCATCAAATTAGCAATTTAGTCCCTCAATTTGCTATTTTCACAATTTAGCCCTATTTAGCTAAATTCACCAAAACTTCAAGAACAAAACATGTTCATCTAGCTCAAATCTTTCATTTAACAACTAAACTCATCTCAAAACTCAACATATCATCAATGGCATTTTTCACAAACATCATTAATACACAAAATTGAGACATGGGCTTGATAGTAGACAAAGCAACGATTTCAAAAATGTAGAAATTATCAAAAACCGATCAAAAACACATACCCTATTTATACTTGAACCATGGTCGAATCAAACAAGCTTAACCCTTTCTTTTTCTTTTAACTTTCGGCCAAAGAAGAGAAAATAAAAAATGAACACTCATCTTTTTGTTTCATTAATCTAAGGTTAATAATTCAATTACTAAATTGCCCATCCAATAAACATATAAGACAATTTAATACTAAGGTTATTAAGACATTCTATCATCTGCTATCTCAATGATGGCTTATTTGCCATATAAGGCCTCCACCTTTACAAAGCCACAACACTTTGATGCATTAATAAATAGCATACAACTTTTACATTTAATACAAATCAATCCTTTACTCAAAAAGAACATACAAACAAATAAAAATTAGCATACGAAAATTTACTACATATTAAAACACATATCAACGGCACAGAAAATAATATTAAAATATTATTCACTCAGATTCGTGGTCCCGAAATCACTGTTCCGACTAGGGTATAAACCGGACTGTTACATTATGAATGATAAGCTTATTGATGGATTGATTCCATAGTGATTTAGTGAAACTGTGGATGAATTATGCTTGGTTTTACATGTGAATTGGTTGTGCAAATTAGTATACAAGTTGGCATGAATAGAAATGAGATTGAATGAGATGATATGTTGTTCATTTGACGTGATTTTGGTTTCCAATTGTGTATGGAATAATGCTTGTTTGAGATTGTAGGAATGACCCAAGTATGGGTGGCATTTTGGCCTTGGAAATGGCCTATATTTGCCCACACGATTGAGCACATGGGCGTGTGGCTCGACCGTGTCCCTCGTGGTTGAAATTCAAAACAAGTCAGGATCAACCACGGGCTGGACACACGGGTGTGTGACTGGTCATGTGGTGAAGTTAGTAGCGACCACAGGTGAGGCACACAGGCGTGTCCACGGCCGTGTGGACAAGTTAGTATGTATGCCCTATTTTGACACCGCTTAGACACACGTGTGGACAAGATTCATAATGTGTTTCTTGATCCGTCTCATGTGACCGCTCCTACTGAGATCGAAATTCAGTCAGATTTGTCGTATAGTGAAGAACCAATTCGAATCTTAGCATGAGAAACCAAAGAGTTGAGGAATAAAAGAATTTCCTTAGTGAAAATGTTGTGGCACAAACACGAAGTAAAAGAGGCTACGTGGGAATCTGAGAATGTTATGAGAGAACAATATCCACACTTATACACTGGTAAGATTTTCAAGGATGAAAATCCCTAATGGGGAAGAGTTGGTTTAGACCCTAGTCGGAACAGTGGTTTCGAGACCACAAATCTGAGGTCAAAAAAAAATTTTAATATTATTTTACTGTGTTTATAATATATGATTAAGCCTGTGTGAAATTTATGTGTGAAAAATTTGTGGTTTGAGTGCTTAATTAGCAAAAAAGACTTAATCGCATAAAATGCAAAAGTTGTGTGCTGATTTATAAGTGCCTAATTGTTTTTGTTTTTATAATTTGGAGGATTTATGTTGCAGTTAGTCCATTTTATAAGTTGGTGGAAGATGATAGCATGGTTTGTTTGTTATTATTAAATTTCATTAAGGGCAAAATGATAATTGGTGTATTAATGATAATAAAATAAAACAAAACATAAAATTTATTCATTTTATCATCTTCCTTGCCAAAATTGAAGAAGAAAAAGAAAGGGTTAGGGCTTTGAAACATTCGGCCACTTCAAGCTTCAATTGGTATGTGATTCTTGTTCGGTTTTTGATGATTTCTACGTATTTGTGATCGTTGCTTAGTTTTTTAGCTAGCCCATGCTTAAATTTTTGAAATTTATGAAGATTTTGAGTTGTGCCATTGACGAACATGTGAGCTTTGTGTTGATAGTTGGTGGAATATGAAAGCTTGGTGTTGGGTTAACATGTTTTGTCTTTGAATTTTTAGTGAAATTAAGTAATTTGGGCTAAATTGAGAAAAGTGTAAATTGAAGGACTAAAATGTGAAATAAATGAAATGTGTGAGCTTCTATTAGCATGGGAAGAATTCAGATAAGCATGTGTGATTTGAAATTGTGTGTATTTTATGATTTGATGAATTAGGGACTAAAGTGTTGAAATGTGAAAATGTGAGGGCTACTTTGTAAAATGCCCTAAATATGTGTGTGAGGACTAAATTGAATAAACTGGTGATTGAATGAGTTAAATTTGAATATGTATAGACCAAGAAAGGAGAGGTTTGGATCGAGATTGAGGCAAAGACAAAATGCTCGATTAATCGATCGTTTCAATATTTCGACGTCCGAGGTAAGTTTGGATATAATACTAGTTGTTAAATTATGTCTATGTGATGTGAATTGAATGAAATTATATATAACTAAGAGATTAGAAATGCTATGTGTGGAATTGAATTAAATGGCACTAAGTGTGCGAAATCAGAAACGAGACAGAGATGATTAGCACTGTGTGTGCGAAAAGATAGAAGCATCGACTTATCGAATTGGCACTGTGTGTGCGATACCTATATAAGTTCGGTTTAATATATTGGCATTAAGTGTGCGGTGATGATTATGTTTCGGTTATAAAATTGGCACTAAGTGTGCGAATAAATCAAATGAATAGCAAAGGTTGAACAAGAGGTAATATTGAGCAATTGAGTAGCATGAATAGTAAGTAACTATGTGTTGAATAAGGTACATTTGAACCTATGTGGTTGATGATAGCTTTAAAAGTTGAATGAATAAATACTTGAGCATATCGTTGAGATTAATAATGAGCCTAATTATGCATTTATCTATGTGATGGTTTAATTATGTATTGATGTGGTATTATTGAGTAATATGTATTATATTACGAACTTACTAAGCTTTGAAAGCTTACTGTGTGATTTGTTCCTTTGTTTTACAGTGTCAGTAAGCTAGCTCGGATCCGGGGATCGTCAGCATCTCTATCACACTATCGGCAATCTATTTTGGTACTTTTGAGGATGTGTATATTTGAATATGGCATGTATAGGCTACTTGTTTTGAAACATGTTTGAGATGTGTAAACAACCATGTGATGTGGCTAGATAAATGTTGATAATATGCATGAATGATTATGGTATATGAAGTATGTTTTGGTATGGCTTGATGGCAATGAAATAGTCTTATGAAATGGTAAGCTTAGTGATGGACTGGTGCCATAGTGATATAGTGAAATTTTGGATGGATCATGTGTAATATCCTTAAATCGGGGTCTCTGCATCTTGCATGTGTTTGCATGTGATGGTTTGTCTGCTGTACGAATTTGGCATGTTTTGGGGTCTAGGAATGACCTCGGGTTAGGCCTAAGGCATGGCCAAAATTTATGTTTTGGTACTAAGTGAGAGGGAGCTAAGAGAGTTAGGGGTTAAAGGAATTTATTGGGAGATTTAGACACAAGAATACCAGTGGAAAAGTGGCAAGGAGGCGCCACTAAGGTGTCAAAGGAGTGACGCCACATGCAGGCCTGTGTTCGAGCAGCAGGAGTTGCAGTCCCTGCTATTTCTTATTCACGCCACAAGCTAGAGGAGGAGTGCTCAGGATGGACTCTCGGGGATAAGGATGGAAGGAGTCAAATAAATTTGAACTAGTGGAAGGGAGGAAATTTAGAAGTTTGAATTATTTCAAACTCATTTGGGAAGAGTTGGCCGAATGGTGGACTTTGGGCAAGGGGGAGCTATCGGTTTTGGGGGTCTTTTGAGAGGTAGCCGAATGTCTATGGGGGTTAAGGGAGTGTTCGGCTAGCTTCGATAGTTCTTTTCTTTCTTTCTCCTTCTTGCGTTTGTGTTAAAAATGAACCCCAAGTATTTTCTCTCTTTTTCTTTTTACAATTTGAGCATTTGGCCGAACCTTGTAAGCCAATTCCTTGTGTATAGTCGAAACACAAGTAGCTTCTTCTTCTCTTTTTCGGTCCCCATTGATCAGCCTCTCATTGTCGAAACCACCCTACACAGTTCTTCCTCTTCTTCTTATTTTGTACAAAGTCGAAACCACTTTTGGTTCACTTTTCTTCTTCCTATTTTTGCTCAAGGCCGAAATCAACACCCACTCCTCAGTCGACTTCTTTCTTTCTTCTTCCAATCTTCTTTGTGTCGAAAGTTCTTTCATTCTTCCTTTTACCGAATCCCTTCTCTTTCACTTCATTTTATCTCTTCATCTCTAACATCTACAAAAGGCCGAAACTTTGATCTAGTTCTCTTCATGGCCAAATGCTTTGTTCATAAATCCCTCTCCCTTGTGTTTTTTCTCTTCACCATTCTAAGTGCCGAAACCCATCTCTATCTTGGCTCTCAAAGCCGAATCTAATCCTTCCTTTTGCGGTTGTGGCCGAATCTCTTGGTAAGTAATATCTTTTTCTTTTCTTGACCGATTTGTGTAGTGACCGAAACTCACTTCTCTTCCATCCCTTTTTCCATTTTAGATCTAAGTATTAAAAACCCGGTTCTTGTTCTTTGAAGGGAGCCAAACCTTTAACATCATGTAGGGGTGCCGAACATTGGTGTTTGATTAGCCGAATCTATCATTAAGGTAAGGGTGCGGGAACTCTTTTCTTCTTTCAGGATTTCTGCCATGGCTGAATGGCCCTATGATTCATAATGATGTGTAAAGGTCGATTGTAGGGAGGAGTACAGCCTAACGCAGTGGAACTTTCGAGATTCGATTTCCGATTTAGGTAAGGGTTCTAACGTTTTAGGATCTGTTTCGTATTCTTTAAAAAGCTGAAGGGCTATTTGCTTCATAGTGTTGTGCTTGGCTGGAAGCAGGGGAGTGTAATGACGCCATCTTGTGTGAACTTTCGGGGGTTCATTGGTTGTGAGTTACGCTTAGAGCCTTGGGGTTTCGTCGACTTAGGTAAGGGATCTATTCATTTGGGTTTAATTTCTATTCAATGTTAATCTCTGTGTTAATCCGATTTAGTGACCGAAGGTGTTATGGACCCTGTTGTCAGCCGAACGTTAGGGGGGATTGGATCTGAGACCCCAGCCCCTAAGTTCAAGAAGAGGGCAGTGTCGACTGTTCGCGATTGGCCACCTGGGTGTGGGCCGGCATCGGAGCAAAGCTGTAGACCTATAGCGATAGTGTCGATTAACGATAGTACCGACGTAGAGAGCATAGTCTTACGTGTAATCAGGTGTGTAACGCTTACACACTTTATTAGTATAATATGCCTATTATGTTACTGTTATAGCCAATGAAATCGGTGATTATGCTCTGTGGGCATGAGCTTGGATTCTGGGTAAGTCCCCTGTTATGTGATTTTTGGATGTACATCATCATATTACTGTTAAATGTTATGTTATATGTTATTTGCATGATTATGATGTTGTGACACGTATGCTACGAACATGATGATGGAATTGATGAGAGGAGGGGGATGACTTATTTGGACTGTCACCAGTGGTTTTGACCATAAGATGGGTTGGCCCCATCACTTGATCTGTGACTATGGTCACCAGTGGTTTTGACCATACTAATATTATTGTGACTAAGTCCCAGTGGTTTTGACCACCAGTGGTTTTGACCACACTTATGATATTTGTGACTATGGTCACCAGTGGTTTTGACCACATATGGATATTGTGACTCGTCCCAGTGGTTTGGTACCACAGTGGGTTGGCCCCACATGATATATTACGGGATTGTCATCAGTGGTTTTGACCACACGAAGGGTTAGCCCCATCACTTGATTTGTGACTACGGTCACCAGTGGTTTTGACCACCAGTGGTTTTGACCACACGGGGTAGATAAAGGAGATCGGATGGTTAGGTTATGGGGTTGCATGATTTGCATGTTTTGCTGAAGATCTGTGTAAGTGCTTGAACTGTCGAGTTGGGGATTTATACACTGAGTCACGGTGACTCACCCCTTCCCTTATATTTTGTAGATGAGGTATAAATCGCGGATATGGAGCCAGGAAGGACTCGAGGTGGCCATGCATCTACATTTTGGGTTTCAACTTTAAACTACACTTTCGGTTTTATTTAATTTTCTTTAAATTTGGTTTTGGGTTTTTGTAATAAGGCCGCTAAGTATTATTTTGGGTTTTATAATTTGCTTCTATTTTGATTATATTATACATATGTGGGATATATCGATTTGTTTAAATAACCGGTAAAAGCAACGTTTTCAAAATTATAACTCTTCGGGTTTTCAAAGTAACTTGGATGTTTTAAAACTTTAATTTGCAAACAACTTCAAATGCAAATGGTTTTAAACTTGATTATCCTCATCATACTCTGTTTTTAACAACTATCATTTGTTTCTAAGATTTGTAACAACAAGTGGATTTTCGAGTATGAGTTTTCGGGTTTCAAAATAACAATAGAATGATTTCAACATCACTTTAAACGGGGATATCTAAATCTGAGCAATAAAAGAGTTTTCCTTAGAAAATTAATCGACAAGCTTATGTTTTCAAAACGGTTTCACTCCGTAACATGCCAGATTCGGTCGTAGTGTGTTGACCGGGTTTGGGGTGTTACAATTGTGGTATCAGAGCCAGGTTCAACAGCTCGGCCGTGGACCCGAGGCCCAAAAATGTTTTTTTTTTAAAACTGATCATGAAAGGCTTTTATGGGAAAAAGAATACTGGTGAAAGCATGGCACCGAGTCTCCGGCATCAATCTGCCCAGGTAAGTACTCCAAACTATTGCTTTGTGTTGATATGATTATGATGAAATTGGAATGACTAAATAGTAGTAGGAACTACTCTAGAAACTTGAGCTATAGGATGGATGTACTCGCGAAACAAATCCCTTATTAAACTCCTCATAAAACTGTGCCTTAATAGACAGTGGAATAAAAGTCTAGCGCATAAAACTTTAATCAGATCATTTCGGGAATAATAGTCATGAGTGCACGGGGACGTGGGCGTAATATAAATGGACGAGGTAGAGGTAGGATGGCTATATCTGAGCCAGCTGGGTCTGGCCAGGGGTCAGGAAATGATGCACCACCGCCGCCAGCTGTGGGCGCTGAGTTTCAGGAGCAGACAGGTGGTGATGACGCAGTGTCACAGGCGATGCTGCGGGTTCTAGATAGAGTGGCAGGTGCAGGCGTTGGAACAGGAGCTCGGAAATCTGTGACTGAGCGACTCAAGGCTAATGGTGCAGAGGTATTCAGAGGTGTATCCGGCGTGGCACCTAGTACGGCAGAATATTGGTTGGAGGCGACAGAACGCATCATGGATGACCTGGATTTTTCAGCTGAGGAAAAGTTGAAGGGCATAGTATCTCTGCTGCGAGATGAGTCATATCAGTGGTGGCTCACAGTTAGGGACGGTGCAATGGCGGATGATCTCACTTGGGAATTCTTTAGGGCAGCATATCAGAGGAAGTACATAGGGGCTAGCTATGTTGATGCGCAGCGCAGGGCGTTCTAGAACTTGGTCCAGGGTAATAAGACTGTAGCAGAATATGAGGCAGAATTCCTCCGGTTGAGTTGGTATGCACGGGGTATTATGGGCACAGAGCATGAGCGTTGTGTCAGATTTGAGGATGGGCTGAGAGACGAGCTGCGGATGATAATTGCCCCACAGCAGGAACGAGAGTTTGCCGTTCTAGTGGAGAAAGCTAAGGTTGCTGAAGGGGTAAAACAGTCTGTAAGGCGGAATCAGGATAGGGGTTGGAATAAAAGGAGTTCTGGATCGTCTGGGTTTGCCGGAAGTCAGCAGAAAAGGGTTAGATATAGTGGGCCGAATCAAGCTGCTAGGCTGCTGCTAATACTCAGTGGCCGCCACGGTGTGCTCGGTGTGGAAGGTCTCACACGGGAGAATGTTGGACTGGTAACAGGAGATGCTTTGAGTGTGGATCGATGGGGCACCGAGTGAGGGATTGTCCACAGAGGTCAACTAGGTTGCAGTATGGGGATCAGAATCGTACACGGATCAGGAGGGATGAGCAGCAGCCGCAGAGGGGCCGTGGTGCAGCCAGGGGAGGTAATGGCTCTGGTAGGGGCCGTGGAGCACCGGGCAGAGGTGCAGCTGGTACAGAGGCGAGACAGCCTGGATTGGTCTACGCGGCAAGGCGTCGTGAGGAGGGCGACGCACCGAACATCATAACCAGTACGTTTTTAATCTTTGGACTACCTTATAATGCTTTGATAGATGTGGGTTTGACGCACTCATATGTAGCCAGTAGCATAGTGGAAACTATGAACTTAGACTCTGAGACTACTTCTAGGAAGATGTCAGTGATAAGCCCTTTAGGTCACTCTGTAGAAGTAAGTAAACTGTATGGGGATGTACCCCTAGAACTTCAAGGGGTCGTGTTTTTGGCTGATTTGATGGAACTGCCGTTTGGGGAGTTCGATCTGATTCTTGGGATGGATTGGCTAGTAAGTATCAAGCTAGTTTGGAGTGCGCAGCTAAGCACATGGTGTTGAAGACTGTGGAAGGCGAGTGGTGGTGATGATAGGTAATAGGAGAGATTACCTATCCAATGTGGTTTCTGCGTTGAAGGCAGAGAAAATGGTTAGGAAAGGTTATGAGGCATTTATGGAGGCATTACTTGTATGGTGAAAAGTCGATAGTCTACGCGGATCATAAGAGTCTGAAGTATCTTTTGACTCAGAAAGATTTAAATTTAAGGCGGCGGAGGTGGATCGAGTTGTTGGAAGACTACGACTGTTCGATTGAATACCATCCGGGTAAGGCTAACGTAGTAGCTGATGCGTCGAGCCGTAAGGTGGTAGCGGACTTGCGAGCGATGTTTGCTCACCTTAGTCTTTATGATGATGGGAGTCTTTTGGCAGAATTGCAAGCAAAACTGTCTTGGATCGATCAAGTTAAGGAGAGACAGCTGACAGATGAGGTTTTGAGTGCTCGGAGGTTGCAAGTGCAGAATGGTGAGTGCGAAGGTTACAGCTTGGGCAGTGATGGAGTATTGTGTTTTCAAGGGAAGGTATGCATGCCTAAGGATGTTGAATTGAGATAGCGGATTCTCCAGGAAGCTCATAGCAGCCCATACGCTATGCATCCTGGAGGCAGTAAGTTGTATCGCGATTTGAGAGAACAGTTCTGGTGGCCAGGTCTTAAGCGGGAAGTAACAAAGTTCGTGGGCAAGTGTTTGACATGCCAGCAAGTTAAGGCTGAGCATCAGCTGCCGTCTGGACTGTTGCAGCCGGTAAAGATCTCACAGAGGAAGTGGGAAAGGATTACGATGGATTTCGTCAGTGGGCTTCCCCTTACGCCTAGTAAGAAGGACCCAGTCTGGGTAATTGTGGATCGTCTGACTAAATCGGCTCATTTTATTCCGGTGAGGGTTGATTATTCACTTCAGAAGTTAGCCAAGTTGTATGTGGCAGAGATAGTACAGTTGCATGGAGTGCCAGTGTCAATTATCTCGGATAGGGATCCCAGGTTCACGTCGAGGTTCTGGAAAGCTTTGCATCAGGCCTTAGGTACAAGGTTGGATTTTAGCACGGCTTTTAATCCACAGTCTGATGGACAGTCTGAAAGGGTAATTCAGATTCTGGAAGATATGTTAAGGGGCTGTGTTCTGGATTTCAGTGGTAGTTGGGAGGAGTACCTACCTTTGGCAGAGTTCGCTTATAACAATAGTTATCAAGCGAGTATTCAGATGGCACCATATGAGGCACTAAATGGTCGGAAATGTCGTACTCCTACGTGTTGGACCGAACTGGGTGAACGACGGTTGTTGGGTCCGGAGTTGGTAGCAGAAACAGAGGATAAGGTTAAGGTAATTCGGGCTCGTCTTAAGGAAGCGTCGGACAGGAAGAAATCTTACGCTAACCTCAAGCGCAGGGATATTGAGTATGCAGTGGGTGATAAGGTCTTTCTAAAGTATCGCCCTGGAAGAAAGTGTTGAGATTTGGTCGGAAGGGCAAGCTAAGCCCTAGGTTCATCGGGGCCATAAACAGTGTTGAAGCGAGTGGGACCGGTAGCTTATCAGCTCGAGTTACCAGCAGAGTTAAGTCAGATTCACGACGTCTTTCATGTTTCCATGCTTAGGCGCCATCGATCAGATCCGTCACATGTGGTACCAGTTGAGGAGATAAAGGTGAGCCCTGACTTATCTTTTGAGGAGGAACCGGTACGGATCTTGGATCGGGATGTCAAGGTTCTGCGACGGAAGTCAATTCCCTTGGTGAAAGTATTATGGTGGAACCATGGCACGGAGGAGGCCACGTGGGAACCAGAGGATGGGATGCGACAGCAATACCCTCAACTCTTCTGACCAGGTAATTTCGAGGCCGAAATTATTTTTAAGGGGGGTAGAACTGTAATATCCTTATATCGGGGTCTCTGCATCTTGTATGTGTTTGCATGTGATGGTTTGTCTGCTGTACGAATTTGGCATGTTTTGGGGTCTAGGAATGACCTCAGGTTAGGCCTGAGGCATGGCCAAAATTTATTTTTTGGTACTTAGTGAGAGGGAGCTAAGAGAGTTAGAGGTTAAAGGAATTTATTGGGAGATTTAGACACAAGAATACCAGTGGAAAAGTGGCAAGGAGGCGCCACTAAGGTGTCAAAGGAGTGACGCCACATGCAGGCCTGTGTTCGAGCAGCAGGAGTTGCACTCCCTGCTATTTCTTATTCACGCCACAAGCTAGAGGAGGAGTGCTCAGGATGGACTCTCGGGGATAAGGATGGAAGGAGTCAAATGAATTTGAACTAGTGGAAGGGAGGAAATTTAGAAGTTTGAATTATTTCAAACTCATTTGGGAAGAGTTGGCCGAATGGTGGACTTTGGGCAAGGGGGAGCTATCGGTTTTGGGGGTCTTTTGAGAGGTAGCCGAATGTCTATGGGGGTTAAGGGAGTGTTCGGCTAGCTTCGATAGTTCTTTTCTTTCTTTCTCCTTCTTGCGTTTGTGTTAAAAATGAACCCCAAGTATTTTCTCTCTTTTTCTTTTTACAATTTGAGCATTTGGCCGAACCTTGTAAGCCAATTCCTTGTGTATAGTCGAAACACAAGTAGTTTCTTCTTCTCTTTTTCGGTCCCCATTGATCAGCCTCTCATTGTCGAAACCACCCTACACAGTTCTTCCTCTTCTTCTTATTTTGTACAAAGTCGAAACCACTTTTGGTTCACTTTTCTTCTTCCTATTTTTGCTCAAGGCCGAAATCAACACCCACTCCTCAGTCGACTTCTTTCTTTCTTCTTCCAATCTTCTTTGTGTCGAAAGTTCTTTCATTCTTCCTTTTACCGAATCCCTTCTCTTTCACTTCATTTTATCTCTTCATCTCTAACATCTACAAAAGGCCGAAACTTTGATCTAGTTCTCTTCATGGCCGAATGCTTTGTTCATAAATCCCTCTCCCTTGTGTTTTTTCTCTTCACCATTCTAAGTGCCGAAACCCATCTCTATCTTGGCTCTCAAAGCCGAATCTAATCCTTCCTTTTGGGGTTGTGGCCGAATCTCTTGGTAAGTAATATCTTTTTCTTTTCTTGACCGATTTGTCTAGTGACTGAAACTCACTTCTCTTCCATCCCTTTTTCCATTTTAGATCTAAGTATTAAAAACCCGGTTCTTGTTCTTTGAAGGGAGCCAAACCTTTAACATCATGTAGGGGTGTCGAACATTGGTGTTTGATTAGCCGAATCTATCATTAAGGTAAGGGTGCGGCAACTCTTTTCTTCTTTCGGGATTTATGCCATGGCCGAATGGCCCTATGATTCATAATGATGTGTAAAGGTCGATTGTAGGGAGGAGTACAGCCTAACGCAGTGGAACTTTCGGGATTCGATTTCCGATTTAGGTAAGGGTTCTAACGTTTTAGGATCTGTTTCGTATTCTTTAAAAAGCCGAAGGGCTATTTGCTTAATAGTGTTGTGCTTGGTCGGAAGTAGGGGAGTGTAGTGACGCCATCTTGTGTGAACTTTCGGGGGTTCATTGGTTGTGAGTTACGCTTAGAGCCTCGGGGTTTCGTCGACTTAGGTAAGGGATCTATTCATTTGGGTTTAATTTCTATTCAATGTTAATCACTGTGTTAATCCGATTTAGTGACCGAAGGTGTTATGGACCCTGTTGTCAGTCGAACGTTGGGGGGGTTGGATCTGAGACCCTAGCCCTTAAGTTCAAGAAAAGGGCAGTGTCGGCTGTTCGCGATTGGCCACCTGGGTGTAGGCCGGCATCGGAGCAAAGCAGTAGACCGATAGCGGTAGTGTCGATTAACGACAGTACCGACGTAGAGAGCATAGTCTTGCGTGTAATCAGGTGTGTAACGCTTACACACTTTATTAGTATAATATGCCTATTATGTTACTGTTATAGCCAATGAAATCGGTGATTATGCTCTGTGGGCATGAGCTTGGATTCCGGGTAAGTCCCCTGTTATGTGATTTTTGGATGTACATCATCATGTTACTGTTAAATGCTATGTTATATGTTATTTGCATGATTATGATGTTGTGACACATATGCTACGAACATGATGATAGGATTGATGAGAGGAGGGGGATGATTTATTTGGACTGTCACCAGTGGTTTTGACCACAAGATGGGTTGGCCCCATCACTTGATCTGTGACTACGGTCACCAGTGGTTTTGACCACACTAATATTATTGTGACTAAGTCCCAGTGGTTTTGACCACCAGTGGTTTTGACCACACTTATGATATTTGTGACTACGGTCACCAGTGGTTTTGACCACATATGGATATTGTGACTCGTCCCAGTGGTTTGGTACCACAGTAGGTTGGCCCCACATGATATATTACGGGATTGTCATCAGTGGTTTTGACCACACGATGGGTTGGCCCCATCACTTGATTTGTGACTACGGTCACCAGTGGTTTTGACCACACTATTATTATTTGTGACTTCGGTCACCAGTGGTTTTGACCACACGGGGTAGATAAAGGAGATCGGATGGTTAGGTTATGGGGTTGCATGATTTGCATGTTTTGCTGATGATCTGTGTAAGTGCTTGAACTGTCGGGTTGGGGATTTATACACTGAGTCACGGTGACTCACCCCTTCCCTTATATTTTGTAGATGAGGTATAGATCGCGGATATGGAGCCAGGAAGGACTCGAGGTGGCCATGCATCTACATTTTGGGTTTCAACTTTAAACTACACTTTCGGTTTTATTTAATTTTCTTTAAATTTGGTTTTGGGTTTTTGTAATAAGGCCGCTAAGTATTATTTTGGGTTTTATAATTTGCTTCTATTTTGATTATATTATACATATGTGGGATATATCGATTTGTTTAAATAACTGGTAAAAGCAACGTTTTCAAAATTATAACTCTTCGGGTTTTCAAACGTTACTATCGGGTAACAAAGTTCACATGATAATAAAGGTAACTTGGATGTTTTAAAACTTTAATTTGCAAACAACTTCAAATGCAAATGGTTTTAAACTTGATTATCCTCATCATACTCCGTTTTTAACAAGTATCATATGTTTCTAAGATTTGTAACAACAAGTGGATTTTTTAGTATGAGTTTTTTCGGGTTTCAAAATAACAATAGAATGATTTCAACATCACTTTAAACGGGGATATCTAAATCTGAGCAATAAAAGAGTTTTCCTTAGAAAATTAATCGACAAGCTTATGTTTTCGAAGCGGTTTCACTCCGTAACATGCCAGATTCGGTCGTGGTGTGTTGACCGGGTTTGGGGTGTTACATCATGCTTGGTTTTACATGTGAATTGGTTGAGCTATTTAGCATATAAGATGGTATGCTAGAAATGAGATTGAATTGGGTTGATGTGATGAATATTTTGATGTGTTTTTGGTTGCTATTAATACATTAAAAGATGCTTAATTGTGCTTGTAGGGATGACCCTTGTGTGGGTGGCAAATTGGGCTTGCAAATGGCCTATTTTGCATACATGGCCAGGGGACACGGGCGTATGTCTCTGCGTGTAGCTCAAGGGCCACTTCGAAGTGTGCCTGGACAGGTTACACGGCCGTGGCACACGGGCGTGCCTGGTGGCCCTGTGACCAAGTTAGTAGCTAGCTTAATTTCGTGCGGCCATGGCACATAGGCGTGTTGGCGGCCGTGTGGACAAGTCAGTATGTATGCCCTGTTTTGACACGGCTTAAACACACAGGCGTGTCTGAAGGCCGTGGGAGGCACACGGCCTACCTACACGGGCGTGTGACCTCTGCAGTTTTGAAAAATGTTTAAATTTCTAAAAATTTTCGTACGTGTTCGGTTTAGTCCTGGACTCTTTCTAACACGTGTTTAAGGTCTCGTAGACCTCATTAAGGGACTATATGATTATGTTGCGATACGTTTTAATGATGATTGACTATGTGTTGTAAAATGAAGGTGAAATGTTCCGAATGTTCAGTAATGCCTCTTAACCTTATTCTGGCGACGGTTTCGGGTTAGGGGCGTTACATACTAAATTGTAACAAATTGATAATTTTATTATCATTCATTTTTATTTGTATCCACATATAAGTACTATTGTGACATTTACTACTGGAAATGTCTAAATCAAGGTGAAGTCTATAATGCCACTAAGTTGAAAAAATAAATATAATTTCCTAACAATTATATGCAATATTCGCTTCAGGGAATATGCCAAAATCTTCAAATATCTAAAAAAAGTTTTACAACTTCAGGTGCATCCAACCATAACGAGTTTTAGATAAAATTATCATATTTTATTACTCCTAAATAGATCTTTCACAATAATATATTTTGCTTTCAACCCCTTAATGGGGATGGTGACAAAAGAAGATCACAAAGATTGTAAAATAAAGATAAATTTATAACTCAATCCTCTCTTTTTCATTCTTTCAAAATTAGATATTTATAACAATAGTGATTTATATGAAATATAATATTTTCCTCATTCACAATCTCAATATAAGATCCATTATAAATATCTTTTAAAACCAATGAATTAATATTAATATATTAGCTCTTCTTGAGCTTTCGACTAATTTTGTACTATCAAATATTGGAATAATATTTGTTGGTTTTAGTACCAAATAAGATAAATACTTTCTATCTATAATGATAGAATTTATTACTACATTCTCATATCATTCTTTAAAGAATATTAACAAAAACAAAATATTTAGGCATATGTCACATATGTGGCCAATAATCTTTCATATCACATTGATAACATAGGTTATCTTTACCCTTTGAAGAGTTATCTTGAGAACTCTCATTGTTTTCTTATTTTTTACTATGTTCCTACTTTTAGTGGTCCATGATTATATCTTTTATTTTATTTATGTTTGCATTCACTTCAGGGAATGCAATAAATCTAGTAGGATAAACTTCTAAATGCCTCCATTGATTCTTTATTTCATAATCACCATCGCAAATCATGCGTGGGTTTCAAATCAAAATATATCTATACATGTTGTCATGATTAGTCTCCAATTATAATAAATATAATATAATAAATAAAACATAGTAAAATATATCTGAAGATTTTTAACATCATCATCATCACGTTGACTATTATCACGAGTACTATTGCAAGTAGTAAAACAACTTTATTTTCGTAATAACATTTATAATGTAATAGTAAAAATCATTTAATAAATAATCAAAATTTTTATGTACGATGCTTGAAAATTATCCGATAGACATTGTATCAAATTTCAATACCACATATATGTTATAAAATCTTATTTTGCTCTAATATAATATTTATAAGATCAAATTAAAAGATCATACAATCATTCAACATTAGCAAGTTAATAAGAATAAATAGATCCTATCAAATTTCACTTTAATCAAGAATGGTAGGTTGATAACACTTTCCACCATAATTTTAATAAAATTTCAAGAATATTTAATAACAAGAATTTAATAATAAAAATATCTAAATATAATGCATAATATAACTTAACTAAGAAAACTTCAAAGAGAATGATTTACCAAAAATAATAATAATAGAGAAAACATACCATATTAATAGCAAACATATCTAATCAACAATTATGTCTTTTACATAAAAAAAATTTTAACCTAGAAAGGCAAAAATCAAATACCATTATAATGTGAAATTTATGTCAAATAAAAATTAATAATAGTATGGTCGTAATATAAAAGTTTCTTACCAATTCTATACTTTACAGATGCTTGTACAATAAATCAGAGATCGAGAATAAGAACCATAATCCATTTTGAGATTGAATTTTTCAACATCCCGAAGATGAAGTTGTAAGAGTGAAAGTTTAAGGTGAAAAAGAATTTGATCTAAAGATTTTGAAAAAAAAAAAATAGAGAATTATCGTGCTGATAACGTATTATAAAATAAAGAGAGATGTAAAGAATAAAGAATAAAGAAAATATGAAAGCAACATAGAATATACTTTATTGATTAAAAGGGATGATTACAATACTTCATCAGAGTCTTTATTTATATAAAAAGTATAAAAGAATTAGAGATCTAATTCTAATAATTATTAGAATTTAAAGTACATTCAAACTTTATCTTAATCATCATGATGGATATTCATTTAATAAGATATTGGTAAAAAAAAATCTATTTGTTGATCTTTTTCTAATCTTTTCTTTTAACATTCTGTCGTTTAGGCTTATCTTCTTTAGGTTTTCTCTTCATCATTAAATCAAGTTGATGGTTTAAAAATTTAAGTAAACCCAAATAAAAAAGTTTCTCATCTTCATCACCAAAGTCACTACAATTTTTTGTATTTTACTCTTTTTTCTCTTTGATTTATTTGCCTGGAGAAACCCAAAATATTCCCTTTCCTTTATCTTGAATCAACTATGGTTTTGGTGGGGGCGTTGAAGGGTGCTGGAACAGTACTTTGGGAGAGTTGTGCAAGAAGCTTGGAGGTGGAGGGGTGGCAGCTGTGGGTTTTCATAAAAATCAAACCTAGAAAAAAAAGAATCATGAGACCCATAATAATGACGTTAATAGGTATTTGAAGTTAGATTTTTCTAAAGATTAAATTTTAGAATGGAAAATAATGAAAACAAAATTTATTACCTGATTTTTAGATGAAAATGTAATTGATGAATGACGATAAAAAGAACAGGCATTTGTTGAGATGAGATGACGAAGATACTTAATTTATTTTTGTAATATTTCAAAATTTAATATATATTTCATTTTTGTTTTTAAATAATTATAGTATTTTAAAGATTTTTTAATATTTTCTTTCAAAATTGTATATTTTTTTTGTTTGTAGTTTTTTATTTTTAAAATATTTTTATTAACTTTTAATATATTTTTTAGAAGAACCACATCATCGTGATGTTATTAATATCACGGGTCACAATCTTATTTTGTCACTTGTCTTGAACTTGACAGTATTATAGAAAAGTATGAATATAATAGATAGAGTGTTATAGAAAAGTATGAATATAATAGATAGAGTGTTATAGAAAAGTATGAATATAATAGATAGAATGAAAATTCAGATACTAACTTGAGATAATTAAAAAAAAGGCTTAAGCGTGCAAAAAATCCTCTATATTTTTCAAAAAAAAGTAATTAAAGTATTGTTTTTTTTTTTTTACAATCATTTGGGTACTTAAACTTTCAACATGCATAAAAAAAGGCTCTCAAACTTTTTTCAGAAAAAGCAATTAAGTCCATACTTTTTTTTTACTCAATTGGGTACTTGAACTTTTAAAATACATCAAAAATACCTTCAAACTTAAAAAAAAAAAATTTAAGCCCATGCTTTTATAAAATTAGAAAATAATTATAAAAAAATAAAATAAATAAAAGCTATAAATACTATTAAATTTTTTAAAAAATCAATATTAAAAATTTATTAAAAAATAGAAGAAATATAAAAATCGTAAAAAAATTATAAAATATATAGAAATTTTATAAAGTCTTAAGAAAATTATGCAAAAGGTAAAGAAATATAAATTTCGTACATTTTTTTTATAAAATTATCATACTAAAAGAAGCATTTTATAATTTTTCTATAAATTCTATTGACTTTTACTTTTTTATCATTTTTTACCACATGTCACGCTATGTTGCGACACGTGATGATTTTAGTTGAAAAAAAGCTAGAGGTCGCTAAATTTTTATGATATTTATAAAAAAATTCTAATTTTTAATAATTCTTAAATTTTTAAATATTTATTAAAATTTAATAATTTTTTTAAAATTTATTAATTTATTTTTTATAAACTTTTTCTAATTTTTAATAAGAGCATGAGCTTAATTGCTATTTTGAAAAAAATTAGGGTCTTTTTGATACATCTTGAAAGTTCAAGTACCCAATTAAGTTAAAAGAAAGCAGGGGCTTAGTTTTTTTTTCTAAAAAAGTTTGAGAGCCTTTTTTATGCATTTTAAAAATTTAAGTGCTCGATTGAGTAGAAAAAAAAAAAGAGGGGCTTAATTGGTTTTTTTTATTTTTTTAAGTTTAAAGGCTTTGTAGGGGAAAAAAAACATAACAGACAGTGAAAAATTTAGAGGCTAAATGAATATTTAAGCCTGAGAAGAATTATTACAAAATAGAAGTATTATGTCAATCCACTATCTAAACTCACACAGACCTTAAGCTCACGATTGCCCATTTTGAATCATATTTTAGGAAATACCAATGATGAATCTACAAACTAAAAGACCTTGATCGATCTGCATGAGGACAGCTAGGTTCTTTCATTAGTATAGCGAATAGACAATCAAAACGGAGCGACATGAAAAGAGTTTAAATTCATTGTTAGGTGTTCTAAGGTGGCATAAATCATGTTACAATATGGATGGTTCCTATCCTCAATAGAAAACACAAAGAGTCTGCTGTCTAGCTCAATCCAACTACAACCTGGATCCTTTTTCACTTCCAAGTCTCTCAACCTCTGCCTCACCTCCAACTTTTCTCCCCATTTCCCAAGTATTGCATATATGTTAGATAGAATCACATAAACAGATATAGTCTTTGGATTCAAACTGAACAACTTTTGTGCCGCCCTCTCACCAACATCCATATCCATCCAGTACCAACAAGAATGGAGTAAAGCTCCCCAAACAACCTCATCTGCTTCAACTGGCATTTTTTTAATGAACTCTTCAGCTTCTTCCAGAAGACCTGCCCGACCAAGAAGATCAACCACGCATGCATAGTGTTCTTCAGTTGGGACCACACCATAGCAATTTTCCATCAACCTGAATAATTTCATTCCTTCATTTACTAGACCAGCATGAGCACAGGCACACAGAATTCCAACAAAAGTAGCACCATTAGGGACCACTCCTTTCTGCGACATATGCTCAAAGAGTAAGATAGCTTGAGAGCCAAGCCCATGGTGTGCATGCCCATTAATAATAGCTGTCCATGCTGCCACATTAGGTGAAGAGATGCTGGAAAATGACTTGTGAGCATCACTGATGCTGCCACATTTGGAGTACATATCTATAAGGGATGTTCCAACATAAACGTTAGAATGGAATGGTGTTTTGATCAAGTGTGCATGAAGTAATTGTCCTTGTTGAAGAGATCTCAGGCATGAACATGCATGAAAGAGAACTGAGAATGTTGACCTTGTATGGGCTATTTGTAATCTGCACATATTGAGGTACAGCATTAGAGCCTCTTTGTATTGCTCATTTTGAATATAACCAGACATCATTGAATTCCATGTCACAGGGTTTCTTTCCCCTCGTGTTTCTTCAAACAGCTTTAAAGCTTTACCAATCTCCCCACTCCTGGAATATACAGAAATCATAGTGTTGGTAGAAACTATTGTTCTTTGAGACATCTCTTCAAATAATCTTTTTGAATCTTCAACTCGGCCGCAAGCAGCATATCCTTTAATCATTAGATTATATGAAACTGAATTTGCCTCAACAAGTGTATTGAAAATCAGTTCAGCATCATCAATCCTACCCATTGATATGAGGCCTCTAATTAGTGAGTTTGAAGCATGCAAACACGGATTTGTTACTCCATCATAGACTCTCTTAGCATCAGCAATAGCTTCACAATCAGAATAAAATTCAATGAGTGCACCACCAATTAATTGATCAAATTCAAATCCATATTTGATCAAAATCCCGTGAAGAAGCCTCCCTTCACGTAAATTAGCTAACCTGCTACAAGCCCTTATCACAGAATCCAATGTGAACTCATTAGGCACCACCTCACTACTCCCTCTCATCCACCAAAACAACTCCAAAGCCTTAACGCATCCGTCTTCACTCTTCATGTATCCCGAAATCAATGTAGTCCAAGCCACGACATCCCTTTTCGGCATCTTCATAAACATATCAAGAGCCTCCTTCATCAAACCACACTCAACATAACCCACAATCATCAAATTCCACAACAACTCGTTTTTATCATGCAAGTCGTGGAAAACCCGCTTCGCTTCTTCGATACCAGAACAGTTGGCATAAAAATACAACAAAGAACTTCCAACAAGCTCAAAATTCTCAGTCCCAGATTTAATAACCACACAATGAATCTGTTTTCCAGGAGTTAAAGACAGCAGGCGACCACATAAGCTTAATGCAGTGGAAAACGTGAACTCATTAAACTTTATATCACTCCGATGCATGGATGAAAGTAAAGCAAGTGCTTCATTGAATTTCCCCCACTTTGAGTAACCAGAAATCACGGTGTTCCATGACACAACGGTTCTCGTAGGCATTTCATCAAACAGATTCCGCGCAACGTCTAACCTCCCGCTCTTAAACAACTTATTCATGTAAATATTTGTAGAAATTGTTTGAGGTAGCTGAGTTGAGTATAGCTTGAAGAAACATTTGTTGACATTCTGTTTCCAGTTTGCCGGGAAAATGCATCTTAACGACATTTGGAAACAGAGAGGAAAGCAAACTGAATGCAGTGTTTCTCGTTTCATAAATGAGAAACACAGGTCACTTACGGTGCCGTTTTCTATATATTTCATTGAGTTGGAAACGCACCATCGGTTTATTGAGCTTTCTTCCTCTGTGGTCTGTTGTACTCAAAGGACTACTACTTGTTCTGCTTAATTGTAATCTTTAGTTCCCCTCCCAGACCCAGTGATCCTAACTCAATTTCTTCTATTTGTAAAACGAAAATTGAAAAGCCCTGCCCTTGATTATGGTATTCAACTCTTAAAACTTTTTCCGGCGAACGACGATTGCTGACACTAGAGAAGAGTTTTTAATTATTAAGTAAAGGAGCTAGTCAGCCCAAGCACCAGTATTTTAGCCGAGACTAACAGGCCCACTTCCCTGTCTCAACCAAGATCTAGTATACTAGATCTCAACTAAGCCTTGAGACACATGATGTGCGTTGGATAAATTAAAGAAAATTTCCATTTCATTTTGAAAAGTTTAAAATATTTAAATTTAATATTTAAATAAGTTTAATAATTATTTTAATTTTTATTTAATATAAACGTTAAAAATTAAGTCTCGAATAATATTGCATTTTATTTTATTAAACAATTGAAATAATTTAATTTTTTGAGAAAATAAGATATTTATTTAAATTACAATATTTATCTTTTATCTAAAATTATTTAAAATTATTTAAAATATTATATTAATAAAAAAATTAAAAATAAATATTTTTTTAAAATTGATATTTACTTTTATCAATAATATAATTATATCCAATATTTATATTCACTAATTTATCAAATAAATAATTTTTCTAATATAAATTTAATATTTATAAAATTAAACAATAAAAATTTAAATTTTAAATTTTAACACTTAAATTTTTAATTTATCAAACACCCTTAATCTTTCTTTAAATTTAACTGACTCTGCCCTTTAATTTGTTTAAAACATTTTTCTTTATTTGAATCTCACTGAAGATGATGTTTATAGTTAACGCCAACCTGCAACGCTGAAACCTCTCTCATCGTGCTGCAATCACGTTTAGTAGGTGTTTTTATGCCAACCTGCAAATTTTCAATTCTAGTTGCGAATGAAAATATCATTTCTCTCCTTTAAAAATTTGATAAAATAATCACTAAATTATTGGTAATTTTTATTTTAATCATTTAAATAAAAAAATTACAATTTAATCGGGGAACTATTTAAAAGTTTTCATTTAAGTCATTAAACTATTCAAAAAGTTTATTTAAGTCATCGAACTGTTAAATTTTTTAAAAAAGGTTTTGCCAACAAGCTCCAATCATCGATTCGGTAATCAGTACTGTAACGCCCTAAATTTCTTAACTTTTGTTTTTGTGAATTCTAATACAAATATGTATTTGCTTCAGTGGTTAAGTATTTTGGTGTGTGTATGAGGTCTTGGATTCAAGTCCCACTTTTGGCAAATTTTGTTATTTTTTATCCTAACCTTATCCCTGTTGGGTGGGCTTATATGATATTTTTGGTAAACTCACATTAGAATAAATTTGTTGGTTTGAGTGGTAAGGAGTTAGCTTGTTGGAGGTCTTGTGTTTGAATTCCTGCGTGAGCGTGGATGATAATTTTTGTTTCGATTTTCTAAAAGAGGTTCGGTGGAGTTGGGAGTCTAAAGTAGTTGGATGTAGTTAGTGGGTAGGATTCTATGGGATAAGATGGTTAATGGATGGAGTGGGGATTAGTTTAAGTTTAATTTTTATTTTATTTTATTTTTCATTTTCTTCCCAAATTTCCTCATTTGGACGTTTCTTTCTCTCCTTTTTGTTTACTGTAAAAAAATCTTTCCTTTCTTCTTCTCTTCTGATTCTATCATAAATCGTTCGCACAATTCATTGTGTCTTGGTTTGTGGTATCAATTTTTTTCCGATTCGGGGAAGACGAAAGGGCCCGAAATTGTACGTCAGTGATGTTATCTTGTGGAACTAACGTTGTTCGATTGAAGGTTCTAGTTATCTTGTGGGAGCGTGTGCATCAAATCTGAACCAGGTGTGTAACGAAAACACATGAAAACGAGGTTCGACGAAAGTAAAAAAAGTGGCCTGTCGACGCCACACTGGCGTGTGCCTGGCTGTGTGGCTGGCCGTGTGCAACACACGACCGTGTGAAGGGCAAGGGTGTGGCCGTGTGGGCCACACGGGCTAGGTTAATTTGGGCGTGTGGGTCCACACGGGTGTGTGGGTCATGGGCCAGGCCGTGTGGGCTACACGACCAGGGCCAATTTGGGCGTGTGGGCCACACAGGCATGTGGGCCCAAAATTCTAAAATTTTCCCAAGGGTCGCTTGAGTCATTCCAATTGACTATGGGCTTACCGTATGGTCGGTAAAAGCTAACCAAACCCTTAATGCAGGAGATCTGTTATTCTGATAGATATATATGAGTTAGGAAAATTGATTTGTATGTCTGATTGTTTTGTATAAGCATGTATGATATCTGTATATGAGCATGTGGGACATGTTAATTCTGTTAAATCTATAATCTGTAATATGTATCTGTATTTGGTGTGAGATTTGTATATGTGGAGGAAGTGTTCTGTACGGTGACCTTTCTCCTATTTTCTGGCAGCTTGGCTACATACTATTCTGTTATGTATCGTATAGACACATGAGGTGTATAGGGACGGGTGGGTGTTTGAAGCATAAAACATCTGCTAATAAACACTGAAACTGATGCATAAAATTTCATAATGTAGATAAAATTAAAACTACGATGAGCGCATATGGAACACGTGGTCGATGTATTCGTGGGCGCGGTGGGGACCGTAGGAGGAATTAAGCTGAGCCTTCCTCACTAGGCAGTATGCCAAAGCTGGATACGAGTGAAACTCTGACTACACTTTCTGTTGAGACCAAGTCTCAAAGTCGATCGTCTGGGGATGACACACTGTCCTAAGCCATGCTGAGAGTGTTGGTGTAAGAGCCTGATTTTGGGTCTAGTCGGAATAGTGGTTTCGAGACCACAAATCCGACACAGTAAAATTTTTTATTATATTTTTATGGTCTAAAGTTTTATAAAATGATTTTGTGAAAATTTTGTTTGAAAATTTTGACGTTTGGGCACTCAATTTAGTTAAAAGGACTAATTTGTAAAAAGTGCAAAAGTTGAGTTCTACATGCTAGAGGTGTCTAATTGCTATGAAATTTTAAATTGAAGGTCCTTAGATGATAATTAGACCATTTGTTAAGTTAGTGGACAAAAATGGATATGGTGAGATAAAATTTCAAAGTTTTAAGTGAAGGGCATTTTGGTCATTTAGTAATTAAATGAATTAAAAACCAAAAATCAAGCCAAAATTTAGTCCATCTTCTTCTCCATGTGCCAAAAATTAGGTCACCATATATAGGGTTTGTTCAACTTCCAAGATTGATTATAAGTACATCCTAGCCCCGTTTTTAATGCTCTCTACATTCTTGAAGTCGTTATCACTCGATCTATCTATTTTTACAATTAATTTGAGAGATGATTGAGGTCTGGGGTTTGACCCATGTTAGACATGTGTGTATTTTGATGTTTAATGGTAGATTATGCAAGTTTAATGTTAGATAATCAACTTTTGCTAGGTGATTTTTGATGAAAATGTCAAAAGGACCTATTTGTAAAAAGATTTCAAAATGTGTCTAAAAGTGTGATTAAATGAAAAATCTAGGTTGTTATAAGCATGAAAGAGGTCCGGCTAGGCTTGGGTCTTGAAGAAACCGAATAGATTTCATTTTACGAGCCTAGGGGCCAAAATGTAAAAATGTCAAAGTTTAGGGGTAAAAATGTAATTTTTCCATAATGTGATTTTTGGACTGAATTAAGAAATATGGATAATAAATTAGTTAAATTTTCTATTATAGATCAAGAGAAACGAGGTTCAGACCTAGATCGGGGGAAAAATAAGATGTTTGACGATTAGGTCCATTTCTACTATTTTTGTATCGAGGTAAGTTCGTATGTAAATAATGCATTGTTTTATTATGTTTTAAATGCTTTAATATTGTATGAATTATGATTGACTCCTTGGATGTAATCGATAAAGTTTGACAAGTGAGAAATCCCAATTGAACCTTAGGAATAGGTAGGATACGAATGTCATGACATTAGGGTTATTTGAGATTACGTGTAAGACCATATCTGGGATATGGCATCGATATGAGACTTTGTGTAAGACCATAGCTGGGCTATTGGCATCGATAAGAGATCCCATGTAAGACCATATCTGGGATATGGCATTAGTATAGTATTGTGTGTGCGTGATTCCCGAATATCCTTTAGTATTCCAAATGGTTCAACGGGAAATTCAACGAGTATGTCATAGTTATGAAAGGTTATGATTATGTTGCGAGTTGGTACATCTACGTACGTAAAACTCATTTACTAATGAGCTTGATATGTGATGAATCCTTCGGTAAGGTTATGAATGAGCAAGTTATGATTAGAAGATATTGATACTAATTATGCCAAGTTCATCATGTTTATTTGTATGATACATGTGTGATTATAATGCTTATTATTTTCATAGGAACTTACTAAGCTATATAGCTTACTCCCATTTCTTTTCCCTTATCTTATAGTGTCACCAAGCCAGCTCGGGGATCGAAAACTGTTGGAGATCCATTCACACTATCAACTTAATATTTTGGGTACCATTGATTTTAATATTTTGAGTTATGGCATTTATAGGGACTTGGTCATTTTGTGATGTGTCATAATTGATTTAGCCAAATGTGTTGGCTTAAGTTGGCTGATAATTCATTTTGTAAATGGCCATCAAAATTGGCTAATATTGGTTTAAGTACATATATGCATATGGTGATGCTTTTCATGGATGTGGGAAATTGCATGATTTGAGTTGAGATATATGTGATGTTTGTGTATGATAAATGATAGCATGTGAATGGGGTGTTGATGCCTTAGTTGTTGCTGATTTGGTTGATGGTATATGCATTGGAATAGTTCTATGTTTGTTGTGTAGGTTTATGCATGGAAGGGTGACAAAATGGCTTGGTAAATAGGCTTATTTTTGTCCACACTGGTAGACACATAGCGTGTGTCTAGGCTGTGTGTGACACACGGCTTGCCCCATGGGCGTGTGTTCCAGCCATGTGTCCCCTGCACCTTAATTGTTGCAAAATAGGATGCTTAGTATCGACGGAACGACCTCGAGCACGGGCATGTGCCTTGGGCGTGTGGCTCAGTCGTGTAGACTGAACGACCTCGAACACGGGCATGTGCCTTGGCCGTGTGAAGTCTGCATCTATTTTATGAAAAACCATGAAAATTAAATCGACCACACGGCCTAGCACACGGGCGTGTGGCACGACCATGTGGCATAAGTCAGAGAGCTCCCTATTTTGAACACGGCCTGTAGCACAGGCGTGTCCCTTGGACCACGCGGGCGTGTGATCCCTGTAACATGAAAAATTTTCTAAGTTTTGAAAAATTTTCTAAAGTTATCGGTTTAGTCCCGAACCACTTCCAAATCATGTATTGAGCCTCCCAAGCTCATTTTAGGAATGAAATGAATGTATGTGAAAATTTTTAAATTTGGATGGAAATTATGTCTTGATTTTGTATGTATGGTTGTGTTTAAGTTCGATAATGCCTCGTACCCTGTTCCGACGTCGAATACAGGTAAGGGGTGTTACATTTAGTGGTATCAGAGCTACGGTTTAGTCAATTCTTAGATTAATGTAGCGTGTGTAAGAGTCTAGCTATACATGCCATAAATGAACTGTGATAGTGTGATGACTCCTGATAATTTTAAATTGTGTTTACATATAGTAAATGGATCCTAATTGAGCTGAAGTTGATGAAGTTAAAAGTAATGCACCGGCTCCGGCTCAAGGGGCAGCACCGTCTAATAGTGAGCTCCTATGGTTAGTCAGGGAGAAAGGGGTAGGGAAGCCTTTCTCCACATGATGAATGAGTGGTATACAGAATTTGTTCGAACAAATCCGGATGCCCAACCTCCTCCACCCCCACCTATTCCTCAACCGATTCCCGTAGCTCCACAAGGTATGGAATTTGTGCAACACCCATTACCCGTGTCTGACGCCGGGTCCGGATACGAGACATTACTATGCTTAACCATGCTTGAACATATAATATCGACTATAAAGTTTCGTTTCATCTTAAAGCTTTTCTTTCTTACTAATAATATACATTTCATGCGCCTACGAGGCCAAAAACGTATGTCCGAAGGGTTCTGTAGATCAATCGGGAACTTTAACACTCTTTGAAAATTTTTGCCTAAACAGGGGCAACACGTCCGTGTTGTCCAAGGGACACGCTCGTGTGCCACTAAGACATGCCCGTGTTCGACACCTGTGGTCGACACTGACTTACTCGACATGATTGAGCACACGCCCCTGTCTATAACCCGTGCCCTTCACACGGCCTTGCCACGCCCGTGTCCTCTACCCGTGGAGCTCTCTGATTATGACATCATCATACTCTTAATAGCACACGGTCAGGGCATACGCTCGTGTGCTGGCCCGTGTGACGATTCAAATTCTCTTACAATAGTGCAGGGGACACACGACCTATCAACACACCCATATGGGTTGACCGTATGTCACACACGGCCTAGACACACGCCCGTGTGTCTACCCATGTGGACAATTAGGGGCTATTTTCCATGCCTCTTTGTCACCCTGAAACTTAAACTCACTCATTCATCGCAAGAAGCAGCTAATATGACAAGATCAAACTAAGAAGAACCCTTATAATACCACTCATTTCATCCATATTTTACTCAATATCTTGCATGAACATTCATTTCATTATATACATGAAACTTGAGACATGAAAACTTGACAATATTGGCCAATTCATCATGGCCATTTAAAAAAATGAATGTGAAGCATTTATAGCCAACCCTTGGGCCTTCCAACCTAACATGACACAAAACGATCAAGTTCCTATAGATGCCATACAAAACGAATCAACTTTACTATACCAAAAGAACGGTTGATAGTGTGATCTGAGCTTCTACTTCCTACGATCCCTGAGCTAACTTGACGAAACTACAAGGAGAAAGGGAAAAGAGAGGGGTAAGTATATAGCTTAGTAAGTTTGCAAGAAATTCTAAAGAAACATAATTACTTTCATAAAATTTATCTATCCATTGAAACAACATCCACACAAGTCTCAAATGCTTAACATTTTCATCCATACTTACTCATACTTATTCTTACCCATCTCATGTTACTTTATGGGTTCATAACGTGTATTTTCTCATGGTACTTGTATCACTCATCACATAACTTATCACATATGCTAACATGAGCATAAATTCAAATCTTCATCATTCATAACATGAATGGACCTCAAGGTCATAATTAGATAGTTTTAGTTATATATCATCTTACTTACTTAGCTCATTTACCTATGAACTAATTGGATTATCGTAAAATATTCAAATTCACCTTGCATAAAATAATGATTCCAACGCCATATCCTCGATATGGTCTTACATGGGATCACTTCTTGATATGAATGCCACATCCCAGATGTGGTCTTATATGGGATCTCAAAGCTCGATGTCGATGCCATGTCCCAGACATGGTCTTATACGAGATCGTACATGGATGTCGATGCCATATCCTAGATATGGTCTTATACGAGATCTTTCTTTGGTGCCGAGGCCATGTCCTAGACATGGTCTTATATGGGACCTTCCTTATCTCTTGTGAATACATAGATATCATTCTTATTCCGAAACTTTAACTGGGACTTTAGCTTTACTTATACTCATCATTTCTTCTTCGAAGCTTCCTTACTCAAATTTCATAGAAATGACATACATTATCATAATATTATACAGTTTCAAATATCGAAACATTATGAAACTTTAACTTCATACAAACTTACCTTGAATCTCAAAATGTGTATCAATGCTCGATTTAATCCTCGATTTTGTTCTTCCCTCGGTTTTGATCTGGGCTTCACGTTTCTTGATCTATAGTAACAATTTCACTTGTTAAATTCACACATTGACTAATTCGACTCATAATTCATATTTTGGCAAAATTATAATTTTGCCCTTAAACTTTCTCATAATTATACTTTTTCCCCTAGGCTCGTAAAATGATTTTCATTCAACTTCCTTGTATTTCAAGCCTAGCCAAATCATATTCATAACTATTGCAACCTTCAATTTCTACTATTTCACTCATGTATGACCATTTTCATAAGTTTTACAATTTGGTCCCTACATGAGTTTTTCATGAAAATCACTTAGAAAAAGATGTTTACCCTACATCAAACTTTCATAATCTTCCATAAAAATCAAAATACATGCATGTCATACATGGGTAAATTTTTTATCATGAACCCTAGCTCAAAATATAGCTAAGAATAGCTAAACCGAGCTACGAGGGTTTCAAAAATATGAAGAACATTAAAAACGGGGCTAGGATGCACTTACTTTGAGCTTGAAAATGAACAAAACCCTAACTATGGAGTCATTGCAAAATTCGACACTTAGAGGAAGAAGATGGACAAGATTTTGACCTATTTTTCCCTTTTTATTTCATTAATTAACCAAATGACCAAAATGCCCTTAATGCTCTTTCTTGAGATTTTTCCTTCCCATGTCCATTTTTTCCATCTTATTATATAATGGTCTAATTGCTAAATAAGGACTTCTAATAATTTTTATGATGCTATTTCATACTTAAAACTTCTAGAAACTCATATTTTCTAATCTTTGCAATTTAGTCCTAATGGACAATTTAATCACTAATTAATAAAATTTCTTCATGAGATTTTCACAAAATCATAAAATCACCTCATAAACCTTATAGAAATCATAAACTTCATATTTTCTATTTCGAATTTGTGGCCTCACACCACTATTCCGATTAAGCCTTAAATCGGGCTGTTACAATTCTCCCCCTTAGGGATTTTCGTCCCCAAAAATCTTACCGGTAAAAATGTTTGGGTATTGATTCCTCATAGCCTCTTCGGGCTCCCATGTAGCCTCTTCTTCCCCATGTCTCTACCATAAGACTTTCACAAGACCTATACTTTTATTTCTTAACTGCTTGACTTGTCGGGCTAGAATCTTGACCGGTTCTTCACCATATGTCATGTCGGGTTGAATCTCAACCTCTATCGGTGTGATCACATGTGAAGGGTAGTGTCGCAACATAGACACATGAAACACATCGTGAATCTTCTCTGACTCAGATGGCAAAGCTAATCGATATGCTACTGGTCCTATCCTCTTGGTGATATCATATGGTCCAATAAAACGAGGACTCAATTTACCTTTCCTGCCAAATCTAAGAACTTTCCTCCATGGAGACGCTTTCAAGAATACTCTATCACCGACTTGGTACTCAATTTCTTTCCTTTTCAAATCTGAATAGGATTTTTTCGATCAGACGCCACTTTCAGGCAATCTTGAATTACCTTTACTTTTTCTTCAGTTTCTCTAACCAAATCAACCCCATGAATCTGGTTTTCCTTGAGCTCAGTCCAATATAAAGGCGTTCGACACTTACGCCCATACAATGCCTCATAAGGCGCCATTTTCAAGCTTGACTGAAAACTGTTATTGTAGGAAAATTCTACCAACGACAAGTACTTTTCCCAACTGCCCTGAAACTCAAGAACACAGCACCTGAGCATATCTTCAAGAACTTGGATCAACCTCTCCGACTGGCCGTCGGTTTGGGGGTGAAAGGTTGTACTAAAATTCAACTTTGTGCCCAAAGCCTCTTGCAACCTTTTCTGAAATCTAGATGTAAATCTCGATCTCTATCCGATATAATCGATAAGGGCACTCTGTGTAGCCTCACAATCTCGGAAATGTACAAGTTTGCCAACTTATCAAGTGAGTAGTCAACTCGAACAGGTATGAAATGGGCTGACTTTGTAAGTCTATCAATTACAACCTATACAACATCTTTCTTACTAGGTTTCAATGGCAACCCCGTTACAAAATCCATGGTAACTTGGTCCCATTTCCATTCGGGAACCATAATAGGTTGAAGCAAACCCGAGGGTACTTGATGTTCAGCTTTTACTTGTTGACAAATTAAGCATCTTGAAACAAACTCAGAAATATCTTTCTTCATACTCGGCCACCAATACCATTTCTTCAAGTCATTATACATCTTTATACTCCCCGGGTGTACAGATAAACATCCACTATGTGCCTCATGTAAAACTCTCCGAATGAGTTCCTCATTTCTCTGTACACAGATTCTATCTCTGAACATCAAACATCCATCAGAGTTTATTCGAAAGTCAGACTCAACACCTAACTCACACTGAACTCTTTTAGCTTGCAATTCACTGTCACATTTCTGAGCTTCATAAATCTCTTGAAGGAACATCGGTCTAGCCCTCAGCTCAGCTAGAATAGAACCATCGTCTAACAAGTTCACCCATGTATTCATAGCTCTCAAAGCAAATAAGGATTTGCTACTCAAAGCATCGGTGACCACGTTCGCCTTTCTCGGGTGGTAATCAATAACTAGCTCATAATCTTTTATCAGCTCTAACCAACTCCGCTGCCTTAAGTTCAACTCCTTTTGAGTCATCAAGTACTTTAGGCTTTTATGATCGGTGAATATCCGACATCTTTCACCATACAAATGGTGTCTCCAAATTTTCAATGCAAAGACAACGACAGCCAACTCTAAATCATGCGTTGGGTAATTCTTCTCATGTGACTTTAACTGTATAGAGGCATAGGCTATCACCTTGCCTTCTTGCATAAGCACACAACCCAATCCATTCAAGGATGCATCGCTGTAGATCACAAATTCTTTTCTCGGCTCAGGTTGCACTAAAACTGGAACCTTTGTCAACAATACCTTTAATTTCTCGAAACTCTGCTGGCACTTTTCTGTCCACTCAAACTTTACATCTTTTTGTAATAATCTCGTCATCGGTGTAGCTATCATTGAGAATCCTTTAACGAACCGTCGATAATAGCCAGCTAGGCCCAGAAAACTTCTAACCTCTGACACATTTTTCGGCGGTTTCCAATCAACAATAGCCGAAATCTTGCTTGAGTCAACTCGGGCTCCATCTCCTGAGACAATGTGTCCCAAGAATCCAACTTCCTTAAGCCAAAACTCACTTTTACTAAACTTGGCATACAGTTGATTATCTCGCAAAATCTGTAAGACTGTCCTTAAATGTTTGGCATGCTCGTGCTCATCCCGGGAATATACCAGTATGTCATCAATAAAAACCACTACAAACTTATCTAGAAATGGTAGAAAGATGCGATTCATTAAATCCATAAACACGGCAGGGGCATTTGTTAAACCAAAAGGCATGACTAAAAATTCATAGTGCCCATACCTTGTCCGAAATGTAGTCTTCGGCACACCTGAATATTTTACTCTCAACTGGTAATATCCCGACCTCAAGTCTATCTTGGAAAACACGGTGGCTCCCTTCAATTGATCAAATAGATCACCAATCCTTGGAAAAGGGTACTTGTTCTTCACGGTTACCTTATTAAGCTGTCGGTAATCTATGCACAATCTCATGGAACCATATTTCTTTTTCGCAAATAGTACGGGAGCACCCCATGGAGAATAACTCGGTCTAGCTAAACCTTTGTCCTCTGACTCTTGCAACTGTGCCTTCAATTCCTTCAACTCAGTTGGAGCCATTCTGTATGGAGCAATTGATATAGGTGCCGTACCAGGAACTAATTCAATTCCGAATTCAACCTCTCTTACCGGAGGCAACCCTGGCAACTCTTCTGGAAACACATCTGGGTACTCGCATACTATCGACACTGATTCAATCTTTAACTCAGTTTCTTTAGCATTCATAACGAAAGCAAGATATGCATTATACCCCTTTCTTACATATCTCTGAGCTGACATATAAGAGATCACTACCAGTGATCTGTCTTGTTCATCTGATTCAACACGAAGAGTGTTTCCATTTTCACATCTCAATTCAACATATTTCTTTCCACAATTTACTGTCACATCATGAGTGGTTAACCAGTCTATACCAAGGATTATATCAAATTCATCAAATAGAAAAAGCATGAGATTTGCCTTAAAATAATGACCTCTAACCATCAATGGACAATCTTTGCATACTTTGTCAACTAATACACTTTTGCCTAAAGGATTAGACACTTTTATCACAAATTCTGTGAACTCTACGGGCATGCTCATTCTAGATACTAATTTCATGCAGACATATGAATGAGTAGATCTCGGATCTATCAAAGCAATAACTTTAGTATCATGGAGAGAAAATGTACCCCTAATCACATCAGGAGATGATGCCTCTTCGCGAGCGCGAATGACATAGGTCCTCGCAGACGCTCTACCTTTAGATCTCGAAGCCTGCTCTCTGGGCATATTCTTACTACTTGTTCCACTTCTTGGGTTTCTCTGTGGTTTTCCTCTAGTAGTGCCTCCCGATCTCGCATCCTGAGGCTTCTCTTTCTCGTCCAGTTCAGGGCAATTACTAATAAAATGGTCTAGAGATCCACACCTAAAACAGGCTTTCTCATTTGCTCAACATTTGCCGGAATGACGTCTGCCACACCACGGACACTCCGGTCTACTTGGTCTGGTGTTGCCAACACTAGCAACTAATGTGTCTGGGCTTTAGGCCCTCAGTACTGTTTGCTCTTACTTTTGTTTGAGAACCCGACTGAAGTAGCTGATCGGGTAGGAAAATCTCTCGACTTCTTGAACAAGGACTGAAATGACTTACTCAATTGTCTCTTTCTTGAATCACGAGACTCCATCTCAGCTTTTCTTTTCTCTTTCACTAATTCCTCGGCCTTACAAGCCCGGTCTACTAATACAACAAATTCCTTCAACTTGAGGATACCAACAAACAATTTGATATCTTCATTTAGCCCGTCCTCAAATCTCTTACACATGATGGCTTCGGAGGACACACACTCCCGAGTGTACTTGCTGAGCCTCACAAACTCGCGCTTGTATTCAGTTACTGTCATCTTTCCTTGTTTCAGTTCAAGGGATCCCTTTCTCTTCTAATCAATGAATCTTTGGCTTATATACTTCTTCCGGAATTCTTCTTGAAAAAACTCCCATGTAACTCTTTCCCTTGGTACAACCGATACAAGAGTATTCCACCACTGATAAGCGAAATCTCTCAAAAGAGACACTACACACTTCATGCACTCTTCAGGTGTGCACGATAATTCATCAAATACCTTGATGGTATTTTCAAGCCAAAACTCTGCCTTTTCCAGATCGTCATCTTTACTAGCCCAGAATTCCTCGGCTCATTGTTTCAGGATTCTATCAACTGGAGGCTTTTCTCTTCTTACCACTTTTACCACTTGGGGAGTTATATGGGTAGGTTGAGGAATAAGCGGGGGTGGAGGAGTGGAGCATTTAGATTTGCTCGAATGACTATGTGTACCAATTACTCGTCATACAGAGAAAGGCTTCTCGGGCCTCTTCTCCCTGACCCAAAGTCTTGGGTCTACTCTCTACTGGCGCAGTCCCTTGCACGGGAGCCGACGCATTACTTGCAGCATCATTGGCTGCAGCTCGGTCGGGATCAGGATCAGGATCCATTAACTATATAAAAAATATAATTTAAGTCATCAGGAGTCGTCACACTAGCAATATATAAATACTCTTACGTATGGCATGCATAGCTATACTCATGCTTACACTACGTTAGTCCTAGAATCGACTAAACCGTAGCTCATGTAACAGTTCAGTTTAGACCCTAGTCGAAACAGTGGTTTCAAAACCACAAATCCGAGTCTGAATAATATTTTAATATTATTTTCTGTGCCTTTGATATGTGACTAAGCATGTGTGAAAGCCTCGTATGAAAATTTGACCATTTGTTTGCTTAAGTTGATAAAAGGATTAAATTACATTGAAGGCAAAATTTGCATGCTTTATGAAAAGACACCTATTTGATGTGGCTTTTAAATGAGGAGGCCTTAAGGGGTAATTAAACCACTATTTAGTTACTGGATGGATAAAGTACAAATATATCCTTAATGTATGTTTGTTTTAATTATTAATTGGAAGGTTAACAAGGTAAATAGATTAATATAAATGTTATAATAAGATAAAACATGATGAATGGCTTTTATTATCCTCTTTGTGCCAAAATTGAAGAAAAGAAAAGAATGAATAAGCCAAGCTAGGTTTCAGTCCTTTACAAGCAAAATTAAGGTATGTTTTGACTTTGATTTTGATGATTTTTATGTTTTTGAGATTGTTGCTTAGTCTACTATAAAACCCATGTTGTAATTTGAAGAATTGATGATGTTTATGAAATGTGCCATTAATGAAATGGTGAGATTTGTGATGAGTATTGGTGTTAAATGAAAAATATATGTTTAATGAACATGTTTTGTTCTTGAATTTTTGGTTAATTTAGCTAATTAGGGCTAAATTGTGAAAATAGTATTGTGAGGGACTAAATTATGAAATAAATTAAATGTTTGTGTAACACCCCTTAACCCCTACCCGTCGCCGAATTAGGGTTGTGAGGCGTTACCGAACTAGACACAGTTTAACACAGTCTTATATGAAATAAATCCATTTCGCATACTTAAAAATTTCTAGACTAACAATTGATGATCAAGACTTACATTACAAATAACCATGTTTCAAAAATTTCAATACATCATAATTCATTATCTGTACAGGTTTCGAATCAAGCTTTCACATAACAACACCAAATTTCATATAAGGACATATAAAAATACATCTATTGCATTAGTCGAAAATCAACATATCATTTTATACCTTCTACAAATATGCATATTAAAACAATTAGGCCCTTAATACTCTATTAGTTTTCCCTCACATACATGACATTCGAACTTTATAGCAAGAACAAACATACACATTATGTTATCATAATATGCGCCATGTCCCTAAATTAAAAGCCATGTTAAACCACAATTATCAATTCACCCTTCTTTATTATTTAATGCACACAAGATTTTTTGAATAACCTACAAAACATACACATGATATGTGATTAGTCCAAGATAAAAAATACAACCAACTCATTGACCATATATTCGGTTCTCATTTAAAACTCTAATAGTCAACTCAAAACATAAGTATAAACATTTTCATGATCAACTTTGTGTTATAACCGAGCACATAATAATCTAAGTAGAAGAAAAATTCACACGACCTAATAAGCATACTTATATACATATATATATATATAATACATATAAATGATTAATTCTATGAAACCACATTTAACTTCTAAGCATGATACGCACACATCTTATATCAAAGATTTAAACCAACCATTATATGAAATATGTAAACCATACTTAACCAAAAGTAATAGCCTTATTCGCAAGGCCATATATATACATTTATACAACCGAACAACATTCATTCAAGTCATCATTCAGCCTATACATGCCTTTGATTCGAAGGTAAACATTTATACCAAAACGAGTGATAGTGTGGTTGACTTTCTTGATGATCCTCTGAGTCCGTAGCTGAGTCAACGATCTATAAAACAGAAAGACCACATATACGAAGTAAGCACACTAGCTTAGTAAGTTTTAAGTTAATGATAATACAGTGTCCAAACACTAATACATATATAATAGTTACCATTAACAATGAAAAGTAAACATGTCAAATACACAATTTCATGTAAGGCCGAATACCATAGTTCATCTACCTAATTGTTTCACTTATTGCCCTTAAACGTATATTATAACAAAACACAAGGTATATGTTTTACATAAATCACATTACTACAAATCATATACATCCACCATTCACATCGTCTATGTTATCCCAATCAAAGTCACATTTCAATGAACATTTCTATTCATAATCAAGTCTACCAAAGTATTGTATTCAATCTCAATTTCAGTCACGTACCACTCATACTTTTGATCATAAGTTCAATTTCACATAATACCAATTCTACCGTATCATTCAAATTCAGTTAATATTAGACATAACTTACCTTGCTTTCGGTGAATGAAAAAGGGACTTACGTTTACTCGAGCGTTTACTTGGTACTTTAACTGCGTTTCACCTTGAATAATTTAAGGTTTCTTCATTTAAAACACATCACCGTCATCAAGCCTGCTAGGCATCAAAGCCCGAAATGTAACACCAGCACAAAGCCTGCTAGGCACAGAGCCTGATTTACAACACTGCACAAGGCCTGCTAGGCACAGAGCCTGATATACAACACCGGCACAAGGCCTGCTAGGCACAGAGCCTGATATACAACACCGGCACAAGGCCTGCTAGGCACAGAGCCTGATATATTTATCAACTCAATTCATCAACTCACAGTTCTCAACACATACATTACTATCCAATCGTATTTACACAACCAATTCATTTGTCATGTCAAGTATACTAATTCACATTGTATTCAAAAACATATATTCATTTCAAAATTAAACATACACATTCGGCTATCTCATGCTGTTTACTCAAACTAACCACATAATTTGATTTCATACATTTTTAATTATCAACTTAACGAGCTTTAACTTAAGAACTTACTTCAACTACCGGCGAACCGCGTATACCGACTATTCGATAACTTTCGACTTCCCCCGATCCAAATTCGTTTTTCTTTGTTCTTGATCTAAACATATCAAAAATAATCTCATTCAAGCACATTTCATTTCAATTTAGTCCCAAAACACATAAATGGGCAAATTACTATTTTACCCCTAATGTTTCACATTTTTACAATTTAGTCCTATTTGCATAAAACTCAAAATACACATAATTTGCACATAATACTCTAGGGCCGAATCTTCTATACCTTCATACCAAGGCATACATTTCATTTATTTTGCAAACAAGTCTCTTAAAAATTTTTATTTTTACAAATTATCCCAAAATACTCAAATTTACTAGAATTTCCAATTCAATATATTTTAATCTTTAACATATCATTTACATAAAATCATAAAACACCAAAAATCACAAGAACATAGCAAAGGCCGAACATCATACATGATTATTCTTAAAAATTTTAACATGGGTCAGCTACAGTTCGAAACAACGATCTCAAAAATGTATAAATTAACTAAAACCGAGCTAAAATTCTTACCTAATTGAACCAAGTATTTGCCAAAAATTCAAGGCTTCTTCAACCCCTTTTTCTTAGCTACATTCGGCCATTAGAGCATAAAGATGATGGTTTATTTTTTTTATGTTATTTTAACATATATCATGCCATTAAAATAATTACTAATATAACCTTATAATATAAAATTCCATAATATAAAACTCAAGGTTATTCTTGGCATAAGCCACCCACTAACTCAAAAATGGGTTATTTACCCTTTTAATACCTCATATTAAAAAGCCATAATCAATTTAGCACTTTTCACTATAGTTTGCAACTTTTACCTTTTACGCGATTAAGTCCTTTTTCTAAATTAAACACACAAACGATAGAATTTTTCTACGAGACTTTCACACACATTAATTCACATATAATAAACACAAAATATAATATTAAAATATTTCTCGGACTCGGATTCGTGGTCTCGAAACCACCGTTCCGATTAGGGTCAAATTCGGTTTGTTACAACTCTCCCCCCTAAGGATTTTCGTCCCCGAAAATCTTACCGTTAAACAACGTCGGATATTGTTGCCTCATTGAATCTTCAGGCTCCCACGTAGCCTCTTCAACTCCGTGCCGATTCTATAATACTTTCACTAATGGTATTCTCTTGTTTCTTAACTCTTTCATTTCACGAGCTAAAATACGAATCGGTTCTTCCTCATATGTCATATCGGGTCGGATTTCAATCTCAGATGGAGCAATCACATGTGTCGGATCTGATCTGTATTTACGAAGCATCAAAACGTGAAATACATCGTGCATCTTTTCTAATTCAGAGGGCAACTTCAATCTATAAGCAATAGGCCCGATACGTTCGATGATTTCATATGGTCCGATAAATCTCGGACTCAATTTGCCTTTCTGACCAAATCGAAGTACTTTCTTCCACGGAGATACTTTCAAAAATACTCGATCTCCGACTTGAAATTCAATATCTTTACGTTTCAAATCAGCGTAAGACTTTTGACGATCTGATGCAGCTTTCAAACTATCTCTGATAACAGCCACTTTCCGTTCAGTCTCTTTAACCAAATCAACCCCTTGTATCTTATTCTCACTGAGCTCGGTCCAGTACAGGGGTGTACGACACTTGCGGCCATAAAGAGCTTCGTAGGGTGCCATTTTGATACTTGATTGAAAACTGTTATTATAAGCGAATTCAATCAAAGGTAGGTACTTTTCCCACGTACCTTCAAGCTCGAGAACGCAACATCTTAACATGTCCTCAAGTGTCTGAATAGTTCGCTCAGACTGACCGTCTGTCTGCGGGTGAAAAGCTGTACTAAAATCAAGTTTAGTATCTAAAGCATCCTGGAGCTTCTTCCAAAATCGCGATGTAAATCTCGGGTCTCTATCTGAAATAATAGAACTCGGCACACCATGTAATCTCACAATTTGAGATATATACAACTCAGCAAGTTTATCGAGTGAAAAGTCCATACGAACCGGTACAAAGTGAGCCGATTTGGTCAGTCTATCTACTATAACCCAAACTGCATCTTTCTTGCTCGGTGTCATAGGTAAACCAGACACAAAATCCATAGTGATTCTATCCCACTTCCATTCAGGAATCATGATCGGTTGAAGCAACCCAGAAGGCACTTGATGCTCGGCTTTTACTTGCTGACAAATTGAGCACTTTGATACAAATTCTGATATATCCCGCTTCATGCCAGGCCACCAATAGAACTGTTTCAAATCGTTATACATTTTCGTGCTACCCGGATGTATCGATAATCGGCCACTATGAGCCTCACTCAGAATCATCTGAATCAAATCTAAGTTCTTCGACACACACATTCGGCTTTTAAAGTTCAAACAGTCATTTGCATCAATTTGAAACTCTGATTCCGCATCTTTTTCACTCTGAATTCGCCTAGCAATCAAATATTTGTCAACTTTCTGTGCATCACAAATTTGCTGAATAAACATCGGTCTTACTTTTAAATCGGCTATGATCGAACCATCACCAGACATAGCCATTTGTGCGTTCATCGCACGAAGAACAAACAATGATTTTCGACTTAACGCATCTGCAACAACGTTAGCTTTCCCCGGATGGTAGTCAATCACCAACTCATAGTCTTTCAACAGTTCTAACCACCTACGTTGTCTCAAGTTTAGATCTTTCTAAGTCATCAAATACTTTAGACTTTTATGATCCGTATAAACGTGACATTTCTCGCCGAATAAGTAATGACGCCAAATTTTTAATACGAATACAATGGCTGCTAATTCCAGATCGTGGGTCAGATAATTTCTTTTGTCTAGCTTCAATTGTCTCGAAGCGTAGGCTATAACTTTGCCTTCCTGCATCAAAACACAACCCAACCCATTCAAAGAAGCATCACTAAAAACAACAAATTCTTTACCGGATTCAGGCTGAGATAACACTGGAGCTTCGGTCAAAAGGGCTTTCAGCTGCTCAAAACTTTTCTGGCACCTTTCCCACCACTCAAACTTGACATCTTTCTGTAGTAGCTCTGTCAAAGGTGTAGCTATCACAGAAAAGCCTTTTACAAACCGTCTGTAGTATCCCGCAAGGCCAAGGAAGCTTCAAACCTCGGAAACATTCTTTGGCGGTTTCCAATCGAGTATAGCCGCTATTTTGTTTGGATCCACCCGAATACCTGATGCTGATACAACATGACCCAAGAAACTGACTTCATTCATCCAGAACTCACATTTACTAAACTTTGCATACAGCTGTTGATCTCGCAAAGTTTGTAGCACTAATCTCAAATGCTCGGCATGCTCAGTTTCATCTTTGGAGTAGATCAGTATATCATCAATAAACACTACTACAAACCGATCCAAAAACTGTCTGAAGACCCGATTCATTAGATCCATAAATACAGCAGGTGCATTAGTGAGTCCAAAAGGCATAACCAGAAATTCAAAATGTCCGTACCTCGTCCGGAATGCAGTCTTTGGTACATCTGTATCTCTAACTCGCAACTGATAATAACCCGATCTCAAATCTATCTTCGAAAATACTGAGGCCCCTTTCAACTGATCAAACAAGTCATCAATCCGAGGTAACGGGTACTTATTCTTTATAGTTACCTTATTTAGTTGCCGATAATCGATACACATTCGCATCGTTCCATCTCTTTTTTCACAAAAAGAACTGGTGCACCCCAAGGAGAAAAGCTCGGTCGTGCAAAGCCCCTATCTGTTAACTCTTGCAACTGTGCTTTCAACTCTTTTAACTCAGCAGGTGCCATCCGGAGCTATCGAGATCGGAGTTGTCCCCGGTACTAATTCAATGCCAAACTCAATCTCTCGTATTGGTGGTAAACCCGGTAATTCTTCAGGAAACACATCTGGGTATTCACACACAACTGGTACAGATTCAGTTTGTTTTTCAGACACTTTATTATCCAATACATAAGCCAGATAAGCTTCACACCCTTTTCTCACATACTTCCGGGCTAACATCGAGGATATTACTGTAGGTAACCCACTTAAATCACTGGATTCAACTCTGATGATCTCACCGTTCTGACATCTCAAATCAATAAGCTTTCTTTTGCAATTCACCATGGCATCATGCGAAGTTAACCAGTCCATTCCCAAGATTATATCAAACTCATCGAAAGGCAACAACATTAAATCGGTTGGAAAGCAAGAATCCCGAATCATCAACGGGCAACCTCTACACACTTTATCAACAAGTACACATCTACCCAAAGGGTTGGACACACGAATCACAAGCTCAGTAGACTCAACTGGTAGAGTCTTACTGAATACTAGAGTTTCACACACATATGAATGAGTCGAACCAGGATCAATCAATGCAATCACAGTAGTATCATAAAGGGTGAAAGTACCAGTAATGACATCTGGGGAAGAAGCATCCTCTCTAGCTCGTGTAGCATAAGCTCTAGCTGGAGCTCTTGCCTCTGATCGCACTGCAGTGTCCTTCGTCCCTCTCTGACTGCCACCTACATTGCCTGAATGTCTGGGTGGTCTGCCCCGTGCTAGTGCGCTGTTCGGTCTAGTGTTCTGTGCCGTATTCTGTTCAGCTAACATCGGGCACTCTCGAATAATATGATCCGACGATCCACATTTAAAGCAGGACCGATCGCGAACTCTACAACTCCCAGGATGCCATTTCCCACAATGTCTACACTCGGCCCGGTTCTGTGGAATATTACCAACACTAGCTACTGAAGTGGCTCGGGAACTCATTGGAGGTCGATCACGTCTAGGTAAGTTTGAAGTGGCTTTATGTCGACTGGGATCATCTCTGAACTTCTTATGCACGGAATGGAAAATCTTACTCGATGATATCTTCCGAGTGTCTCTAGCTTCTACCTTAGCTTTTCTTTTCTCCTTTCCAATCTCTTCGGCTTTACAAGCTCGCTCGACTAATGTCACGAACTCTTTGATTTCAAGAATGCCAACAAGTAACTTTATGTCTTCATTCAGGCCATCTTCAAATCTTTTACACATAATAGCTTCAGTAGATATACACTCTCGAGCGTAACGGCTCAATCTGACAAACTTCCGCTCATACTCCGTCACAGTCATGCGACCCTGCTTTAATTCCAGAAATTCTTTTCATTTCTGATCGATGAATCTCTGATTGATATATTTCTTACGGAACTCAATTTGGAAGAAGTCCCAAGTTACTTTTTCTTTCGGGACCACTGATACCAGTGTGTTCCACCAGTGATAGGCAGTGTCCCGAAGTAGAGATATAGCACACTTTAGGCATTCTTCTGGAGTACAAGATAGCTCGTCGAGTACCCTAATAGTGTTATCAATCCACATCTCGGCTCGTTCTGCGTCGTCATCATCATTAGCCTTAAATTCTTCGACCTCATATTTCTTGATTTTATCAATGGGAGGCCTGCTAGATCTCATCGGATCTATCATACGGGGTGCTGAAGGTACTGGAGTTGGATTATTCGGGGGTGGAGGATGTTGTACAGTAGGATTATTCTGAACAAATTGGGTAAACCACTCATTCATCATCTGGTAGAAGGCTTGTTTAGCCTCCCCCTCGTGGCTACCCGTAACTGGTCGAGAGTCTACTGGCGTTGATCCGCATGCACGGTCAGGCGCTACACTCTCTACGTCATCAGCTACGACTCTGTCGGGATCAGGATCCATTTACTATATATAAAACACAGTTCGGAATGTCAGAAGTCACCACACTATCAAAAATACAATTAAAGGCATGTATGGCTAGACTCTCACACGCTACGGTAGTCCTAGAATCGACTAAACCGTAGGCTCTGATACCAATCAAATGTAACACCCCTTAACCCCTACCCGTCGCCGAATTAGGGTTATGAGGCGTTACCGAACTAGACACAGTTTAACACAGTCTTATATGAAATAAATCCATTTCGCATACTTAAAAATTTCTAGACTAACAATTGATGATCAAACTTACATTACAAATAACCATGTTTCAAAAATTTCATTACATCATAATTCATTATCTGTACAGGTTTCGAATCAAGCTTTCACATAACAACACCAAATTTCATATAAGGACATATAAAAATACATCTATTGCATTAGTCGAAAATCAACATATCATTTTATACCTTCTACAAATATGCATATTAAAACAATTAGGCCCTTAATTCTCTATTAGTTTTCCCTCACATACATGACATTCGAACTTTATAGCAAGAACAAACATACACATTATGTTATCATAATATGCGCCATGTCCCTAAATTAAAAGCCATGTTAAACCACAATTATCAATTCACCCTTCTTTATTATTTAATGCACACAAGATTTTTTGAATAACCTACCAAACACACACATGATATGTGACTAGTCCAAGATAAAAAATACAACCAACTCATTGACCATATATTCGGTTCTCATTTAAAACTCTAATAGTCAACTCAAAACATAAGTATAAACATTTTCATGATCAACTTTGTGTTATAACCGAGCACATAATAATCTAAGTAGAAGAAAAATTCACACGACCTAATAAGCATACTTATATACATACATATATATATATATATATATATATATATACATATAAATGATTAATTCTATGAAACCACATTTAACTTCTAAGCATGATACGCACACATCTTATATCAAAGATTTAAACCAACCATTATAAGAAATATGTAAACCATACTTAACCAAAAGTAATAGCCTTATTCGCAAGGCCATATATATACATTTATACAACCGAACAACATTTATTCAAGTCATCATTCAGCCTATACATGCCTTTGATTCGAAGGTAAACATTTATACCAAAACGAGTGATAGTATGGTTGACTTTCTTGATGATCCTCTGAGTCCGTAGCTGAGTCAACGATCTATAAAACAGAAAGACCACATATACGAAGTAAGCACACTAGCTTAGTAAGTTTTAAGTTAATGATAATACAGTGTCCAAACACTAATACATATATAATAGTTACCATTAACAATGAAAAGTAAACATGTCAAATACACAATTTCATGTAAGGCCGAATACCATAGTTCATCTACCTAATTGTTTCACTTATTGCCCTTAAACGTATATTATAACAAAACACAAGGTATATGTTTTACATAAATCACATTACTACAAATCATATACATCCACCATTCACATCGTCTATGTTATCCCAATCAAAGTCACATTTCAATGAACATTTCTATTCATAATCAAGTCTACCAAAGTATTGTATTCAATCTCAATTTCAGTCACGTACCACTCATACTTTTGATCATAAGTTCAATTTCACATAATACCAATTCTACCGTATCATTCAAATTCAGTTAATATTAGACATAACTTACCTTGCTTTCGGTGAATGAAAAAAGGGACTTACGTTTACTCGAGCGTTTACTTGGTACTTTAACTGCGTTTCACCTTGAATAATTTAAGGTTTCTTCATTTAAAACACATCACCGTCATCAAGCCTGCTAGGCATCAAAGCCCGAAATGTAACACCGGCACAAAGCCTGCTAGGCATAGAGCCTGATTTACAACACCGCACAAGGCCTGCTAGGCACAGAGCCTGATATACAACACCGGCACAAGGCCTGCTAGGCACAGAGCCTGATATACAACACCGGCACAAGGCCTGCTAGGCACAGAGCCTGATATACAACACCGGCACAAGGCCTGCTAGGCACAGAGCCTGATATATTTATCAACTCAATTCATCAACTCACAGTTCTCAACACATACATTACTATCCAATCGTATTTACACAACCAATTCATTTGTCATGTCAAGTATACTAATTCACATTGTATTCAAAAACATATATTCATTTCAAAATTAAACATACACATTCGGCTATCTCATGCTGTTTACTCAAACTAACCACATAATTTGATTTCATACATTTTTAATTATCAACTTAACGAGCTTTAACTTAAGAACTTACTTCGACTACCGACGAACCGCGTATACCGACAATTCGATAACTTTCGACTTCCCCCGATCCAAATTCGTTTTTCTTTGTTCTTGATCTAAACATATCAAAAATAATCTCATTCAAGCACATTTCATTTCAATTTAGTCCCAAAACACATAAATGGGCAAATTACTATTTTACCCCTAATGTTTCACATTTTTACAATTTAGTCCTATTTGCATAAAACTCAAAATACACATAATTTGCACATAATACTCTAGGGCCGAATCTTCTATACCTTCATACCAAGGCATACATTTCATTTATTTTGCAAACAAGTCCCGCAATAATTTTATTTTTACAAATTAGCCCAAAATACTCAAATTTACTAAAATTTCCAATTCAATATATTTTAATCTTTAACATATCATTTACATAAAATCATAAAACACCAAAAATCACAAGAACATAGCAAAGGCCGAACATCATACATGATTATTCTTAAAAATTTTAACATGGGTCAGCTACAGTTCGAAACAACGATCTCAAAAATGTATAAATTAACTAAAATCGAGCTAAAATTCTTACCTAATTGAACCAAGTAATTGCCGAAAATTCAAGGCTTCTTCAACCCCTTTTTCTTAGCTACATTCGGCCATGAGAGCATAAAGTTGATGGTTTATTTTTTTTAATGTTATTTTAACATATATCATGCCATTAAAATAATTACTAATATAACCTTATAATATAAAATTCCATAATATAAAACTCAAGGTTATTCTTGGCATAAGCCACCCACTAACTCAAAAATGGGTTATTTACCCTTTTAATACCTCATATTAAAAAGCCATAATCAATTTAGCACTTTTCACTATAGTTTGCAACTTTTACCTTTTACGCGATTAAGTCCTTTTTCTAAATTAAACACACAAACGACAGAATTTTTATACGAGACTTTCACACACATTAATTCACATATAATAAACACAAAATATAATATTAAAATATTTCTCAGACTCGGATTCGTGGTCCCGAAACCACCGTTCCGATTAGGGTCAAATTCGGTCTGTTACAGTTTGGACTTGTATGAGATATATGAGCATTCGACTAAGCATGAGTATATGGTGATTTTGTATTTTGATGCTTTGAGAAAAATGGACTAAATTGATAAAATGTGCAAATGTGGGGGGCTAAGTTGTAAATAGCCCTAAATGTATGTTTTTGGATTGAATTGAATAATTTGATGAATGAAATGGTTAAATTTGAATATGTATAGATCAAGAACCGAAGAAAATAGACTTAGATCGTGGGAAAACAAAGGTAGTCGAATAACCGAGTCCAAAGGAATATCCGAATCCGAGGTAAGTCTATATACAAATAAATGTATTTGGTATTGAATTAAGTATGTTCATATGATTATCTATAATGATGAATGTATATGAGATGTTGTGTACATGAATTCTGAGATGTAATCGACATAGCTTAATGTCTGAGAAGTCCCGTCTGAACCTAGGAATAGATAGGATTAACTATGTCATGACATAGATGTCTGTTGTGTGATATCATGTAAGACCACGTCTGGGACATTGGCGTTGATTAGAGATTTCATGTAAGATCATGTTTGGGACGATGGCATCGATATGAGACTTATGTGTAAGACCATGTCTAGGATATTGGCATCGTAATGATTCGTGTAAGACCCTGTCTGGGACAGTGGCATCGACATCTGACTACATGTAAGACCACGTCTGGGACGTTGGCACTGTACGACTATTCTGAGTATTCTGAGTATCTTATTAGATTCCGAACGGTTCAACGGGCAAATCCGAGATACGAACGATTATGCAAATTGTATTTCTGTTTCAGGTATGCTTGTTATGTAGACTAAGTGTGTATGAAAGGTAAGTGTCTATATGAACTTACCAAGATGAATATGTGAAATGAAATGATGGAATGATATGTTAAGATATGCTTAAAAGAGCTATATGTTTTTGTGATGTTTGAGTTGAAGAATGTGGTAAGATATGGCTAAGCAAATGAGTCAAAGAAATATATGTGATGAATTTGCTATGAGAACTATTAATATCATTGTATCAATATGGTTATGTGTATTTTATGCTAAGTTTATTTGTATATGGCTTACTAAGCTTTTGAAAGCTTACTTTGTGTGTGTTTGCTCTGTTTTATAGATCGTCAAACTACTGGAGGCTCAGGGACCGTCGAGGATTGTCATCACACTACTCAAATTCATTTTGGTACTTTTGAAATGTGTATAGAGCTAAATATGGCATGTATAGGCTAGTTGTTTTGGATTATGGCTGAAATGTGTATTAATGGCCATGAGATGTGGCTAGATACATGTTGATGATATGCATGAGTGATTATGATATATGATGCTTGATTTGGTATGGTTTGGTAGTTAATGAAATGGCCAAGATTTTGGTAAGCATATGAAAGCATTATGAGTATGTATGTTTGAGCAAAGGAATGATCATATGAAAGGTAATTGTTGATGAAATATGTTTAAAAGTATATGTGTGTTAATTGGGCAAAGTGGTATGATTGGAAATAGGATTGAATGTGGAGACTTGTTGATTATTTGGCTTGTCTTTGATTGTCAATTGTGTAAAAAAAAATGAATTTGTATAATGCTTGTAGGTATGATCCTATTGTGGGTGGCATTTTGGCCTTACAAATGGCCTATTTTGCCTACACGGGCGTGCATGGTAGCCGTGTGGTTAAGTCAGTAGCTAGCCTAACTTTACACGGCCATGGTACACGGGCGTGCCTGGTAGCTGTATGGTTAAGTCAGTAGCTAACCTAATGTTACACGACCATGGCACACGGGCTTGCCTGGTGGCCGTGTGGATAAGTCAGTATACATGCTCTGATTTGGCACGGCCAGGACACATGGGTATGTCTAGTAGCTGTGGGAGGCACATGGCCTGCCCACACGGGTGTGTGGCCTCTATAACTTAGAAAGGTTTTAATTTTTTTGAGAATTTTAGTATGTGTTCAGTTTAGTCCCGACCCTATTCTAAAGTATGATTAAGGTCTGGTTGACCTATGAAAGGGACACTTTGATTGGGATTGATGAATGGTTGTATGAAATGTCTGTAAAAGTTTCTGATCTATCCGGTAATGCCTTTAACCCTAATCTGACGATAGATACGGGTTAGGGGTGTTACATTTGATTGGTATCAAAGCTACGGTTTAGTCGATTCTCAGACTAACGTAGCGTGTAAGAGTCTAGCTATACATGCCATATATCTGAACTGTGATAGTGTGATGAATCCTGACGTGTAAAATGTGTTTTACGTATAGTAATGGATCCTGAAAGAGCCGTAGCTGACAATGTAGAAGGTAATGCGCCTGCTCCCGCGCAAGGGACAGCGCCATCTGATTTGAGACCGGCTACGAGCGGTCAAGAGGGAGAAGCTAAACAACCTTTCTTCCAGATGATGAGTGAATGGTTCACTCAATTTATGGGAAATAATCCGGCTATTTCACAACCTCCGCCCCCGCTTAATCCCTCTCAGACATCAGTTATGCCTCCAACTACGAATTTGAATCTATTGAATAAGCCTCCAGTTGACAAAATCCGCAAGTATGGGGCTGAAGAGTTCAGGGCTTCCAGTGATGATAATGCTGAGAGAGCCGAGTTTTGGCTGGAGAACACAATCTGGGTATTTGATGAAATGTCTTTGACTCAAGAAGAAAGTACTAAATGTGTTATTTCACTGTTACGAGATGCAGCTTATCAGTGGTGGAAGACTTTAATTTCTGTTGTTTCGAAAGAGTGGGTCACTTGGGATTTCTTCCAGTCTGAGTTTCGAAAGAAATACATTAGTCAGAGATTAATTGATCAGAAATGGAAAGAATTTCTGGAATTGAAACAGGGCCGCATGTCTGTCACTGAATACGAACGAGAGTTCGTGAGGTTAAGTCAGTATGCCCAAGAATGTGTATCATTAGAAGCAATAATGTGTAAGAGGTTTGAAGATGGTTTAAATGAAGATATTTGCTTGCTAGTCGGGATTTTAGAGATAAAAGAGTTTGTGTTACTTGTTGATCGAGCTTGTTTCAGATGTGGATCATTAGACCATTTCATCCATGATTGCCCAGAGTCTATTGAGCTAGAGACTGCCTAGAATCTGAGATCTGATAATGATCTAGTGAGAGGTAGACCTTCCCAAAATATAAGAAAATCAGTGGTAGTAAGAGAACTCTGAAAGATACTGTTGCAAGATCCGAAGCTAGAACGCCTGCCAGAGCATATGCTATCCGAGCTCGTGAGGAAGCTTCATCTCCAGATGTTATAACGGGTACATTTACACTTTATGATACTTCTGTGGTTACATTGGTAGACCTTGGTTCTATACATTCGTATATATGCATGAACTTAGTATCCAGTAAGACTTTGCCTGTAGAGTCTACCGAATTTGTTATAAAAGTATCGAACCCCTTAGGTAAAAGTGTTCTGGTTGACAAAGTATGCAAGAACTATCCGTTAATGTTTCGAAATATCTGTTTTCCTGCTGATCTGATGCTATTACCATTTGATGAGTTTGATATCATTCTGGGTATGGATTGGTTGACATTGCATGATGCTGTTGTGAACTGTAAAAGAAAGACTATTGATTTGAGATGTTCGAATGATGAAATAGTTCAGGTTGAATCTAGTGATTTGAATGGTTTGCCTGCTGTGATATCTGTATTAAAAGCTCAAAGTTATATGAAAAAGGATATAAAGCCTACTTTGCTTATGTAATTAATTCGAAAGTGTCTGAAAAGAAAATTGAATCGGTGCCAGTCGTTTGTGAGTTTTCTGATGTATTCCCTGAAGAATTGCCGGGATTGCCTCCGATACGTGAAGTTGAATTTGGTATTGATCTATTGCCCGGTACGACACCTATTTCGATAGCTCCATATAGAATGACACTAACAGAATTGAAAGAGTTAAAGTCACAGTTGCAAGAATTAACAGATAGAGGGTTTGTAAGACCAAGTTTCTCACCTTGGGGTGCTTCTGTTCTGTTTGTGAAAAAGAAAGATGGTACGATGAGAATGTGCATTGACTATCGTCAGTTAAACAAAGTGACCATAACGAATAAATATCCGTTGCCCAGGATTGACGATTTGTTTGATCAACTAAAAGGAGCCACTGTGTTTTCTAAGATTGATCTGAGATCGGGATACTACCAGTTGAGAGTGAAAGATTCAGATATTCTGAAAATTGCTTTCAGAACGAGGTACGGGCATTATGAGTTTTTAGTTATGCCTTTCAGACTAACGAATGCTCCTGCTATTTTTATGGATCTGATGAATAAAATTTTTATACCGTACCTAGATCGATTTGTTGTTGTTTTCATTGACGACATTTTGATTTATTCATGTAATAAAGACGAGCATACCGAACATCTGAGAGTTGTGTTGCAAACTCTGCGAGATAGGCAATTATATGCGAAATTCAGTAAATGTGAATTTTGGTTACATGAAGTCAGTTTTCTGGAACATATTGTATCTGCCTCTGGAATAAGAGTCGACCCGAGTAAAATTTCTGCTATTCTTGAATGGAAACCTCCGAAAAATGTGTCCAAAGTCTGTAGCTTTTTAGGATTCGCGGGTTATTATCATCGGTTTGTAAAAGGATTCTCGACGATAGCTACTCCGTTAACTAAATTGCTTTAGAAAGATGTTATATTTGAATGGTCCGATAGATGTCAGAAAAGTTTTGATCAGTTGAAAGCCCTTTTGACTGAAGCTCCAGTTTTGGTACAGCTAGAGTCAGGCAAAGAGTTTGTAATTTACAGTGATGCTTCGTTAAATGGTCTAGGATGTGTTTTGATGCAAGAAGGCAAAGTTGTAGCTTATGCCCCTAGACAACTAAAGCCGCATGAAAAGAGTTATCCGACACACGACCTTGAGTTAGCTGTGATTGTATTCGCATTAAAGTTTTGGCGCCATTATCTGTTCGGTGAGAAATGTCATGTGTTTTTAGATCATTAAAGTTTGAAATATCTAATGACCCAGAAAGATTTGAATCTGTGACAGATAAGATGGTTAGAGCTGTTGAAAGATTATCAACTTGTAATTAATTATCATCCGAATAAAGCAAATGTCGTTGCTGATGCACTGAGTAGGAAATCACTGTTTGCATTGCGAACTTTGAATGCTCAATTAGATCTATATGATGATAGTTCAATGATAGCTGAATTGAAAGGAAAACCGTTGTTTTTATAGCAGATATGTGATGCTCAAAAAGTTGATAATAAAATAATAGCGAGACGAGCTCAGTGTGATTCGAACTCTGATTCTAAATTTCAAGTGGGTGGTGATGGTTGCTTAAGATTTCGAGATCGAATCTATGTTCTTAGAAACCCAGAGTTGATTCAGTTGATCTTGAATTAAGCTCATAACAGTCGTTTATCTGTTCATCCGGGAAGCACAAAAATGTATTAGGATTTGAAGCAACACTATTACTGGTCTGGAATGAAATGAGACATATCTGATTTTATTTCGAAGTGTTTAGTTTGTCAGCAAGTAAAGGCTGAACATCAAGTTCCATCTGGATTGTTACAACCGATTCTGATTCAAGAGTGGAAATGGGATAAAGTGACAATAGATTTTATTTCGGGGTTGCCTTTGACTCCGAGAAAGAAAGATGCAATTTGGGTTGTAGTTGATTGATTGACGAAATCTGCTCACTTTATTCTGGTACGATCTGATTACTCAATTGATAGATTAGCCGAGCTTTATATTTCTGATATTATGAGATTGCATGGGGTGCCACTATCCATTGTGTTAGACAGAGATCCGAGGTTTACATCGCGATTCTGGAAGAAATTACAAGAAGCTTTAGGCACGAAATTGCATTTCAATATACCTTTTCATCCACAAACGGATGGTCAATCCGAGCGGATCATTCAGATTCTTGAGGATATGTTGAGATGCTGCATTCTTGAGTTTAATGGTTCGTGGGAACAATTTTTGCCACTGATTGAATTTGCGTATAATAATAGTTTTTAGTCGAGTATCAAAATGGCACCATATGAAGCTTTGTATGGACGTAAATGCCGTACACCTCTGTATTGGATCAAGCTCAGTGAAAATAAGTTACACAGGGTTGATTTGATAAAAAATACTGAACAGAAAGTGAAAGTGATCCGAGATAGTTTGAAAGCAGCGTCTGATCGTCAGAAGTCCTATGCGGACTTGAAACGAAAAGAGATTGAATTTGAGATCGGTGATAAAGTGTTTTTGAAAGTGTCCCCGTGGAAGAAAGTACCCCTATTTGGACGTAAAGGCAAGTTGAGTCCGAGATTCATCGGGCCATATGAGATTATTGAACGTATTGGACCAGTTGCATATAGATTATTGTTGCCCTCTGAACTAGAAAAGACTCATAATGTATTCCATGTTTCGATGCTTCGTAGATACCAATCTGATCCGTCACATGTGATTACTCCGTCTGAGATTGAAATCTGATCTGATATGACTTATGAGGAGGAGCCGATCCATATTTTGGTCGTGAAGCGAAAGAGTTGAGAAACAAGAAAATTCCGTTAGTGAAAGTATTATGGCATCGACACAGAGTAGAAGAGGCTATGGGGGAGCTTGAAGATTCAATGAGACAATAATATCCGAATATGTTTAACGGTAAGATTTTCGAGGACGAAAATCCCTAAAGGGGAGAATTGTAATAGTCCGATTTAGACGCTAGTCGGAACAGTGGTTTCGGAACCACAAATCCGAGTCTGAATAATATTTTAATATTATTCTGTGTGCCTTTGATCCGTGACTAAGCATGTGTGAAAGCCTCGTATAAAAATTGACCATTTGTGTGCTTAATTTGATAAAAGGATTAAATTGCATTGAAGGCAAAATTTGCATGCTTTATGAAAAGACACCTATTTGATGTGGCTTTTAAATGAGGAGGCCTTAAGGGGCCATTAAACCACTATTTAGTTAGTGGATGGATAAAGGACAAATATATCCTTAATTTATGTTTGTTTTAATTATTAATTGGAAGGTTAATAAGGTAAATAGATTAATATAAATGTTATAATAAGATAAAACATGATGGATGGCTTTTATTATCCTTTTTGTGCCAAAATTGAAGAAAAGAAAAGAATGAATAAGCTAAGCTAGGTTTCGGTCCTTTACAAGCAAAATTAAGGTATGTTTTGACTTTGATTTTTGATGATTTTTATGTTTTTGAGATTGCTGCTTAGTCTACTATAAAACCCATGTTGTAATTTGAAGAATTGATGATGTTTATGAAATGTGCCATTGATGAAATGGTGAGCTTTGTGATGAGTGCTGGTGTCAAATGAAAGATATGTATTTAATGAACATGTTTTGTTCTTGAATTTTTGGTGAGTTTAGTTAATCAGGGCTAAATTGTGAAAATAGTATTGTGAGGGACTAAATTGTGAAATAAATGAAATGTTTGGACTTGTATGAGATATATGAGCATTCGACTAAGCATGAATATATGGTGATTTTGTATATTTGATGCTCTGAGAAAAAATGGACTAAATTGATAAAATGTGCAAATGTGGGGGGCTAAGTTGTAAATAGCCCTAAATGTATGTTTTTGGATTGAATTGAATAAGTTGATGAATGAAAGGGTTAAATTGGAATATGTATAGATCAAGAATCGAAGAAAATAGACTTAGATCGCAGGAAAACAAAGGTAGTCGAATAACCGAGTCCGAACGAATATCCGAATCCGAGGTAAGTCTATATACAAATAAATATATTTGGTATTGAATTAAGTATGTTCCTATGATTATCTATAATGATGAATGTATATGAGATGTTGTGTACATGAATTCTGAGATGGAATCGACATAGCTTAATGTCTGAGAAGTCCCATCTGAACCTAGGAATAGATAGGATTAACTATGTCATGGCATAGATGTCTGTTGTGTGATATCATGTAATACCACGTCCGGGATGTTGGCATTGATTAGAGATTTCGTGTAAGACCACGTCTGGGATGATGGCATCGATATGAGACTTACGTGTAAGACCATGTCTGGGACATTGGCATCGTAATGATTCGTGTAAGACCCTGTCTGGGTCAGTGGCATCGACATTTGACTACATGTAAGACCACGTCTGGGACGTTGGCACTGTATGACTATTCCTAGCAGTCTAAATATCCTATTAGATTCCAAACGGTTCAACGGGCAAATCTGAGATACGAACGATTATGTAAATTGTATTTTTATTTCAGGTACGCTTGTTATGTACACTAAGTTTGTATGAAAGGTAAGTGTCTACATGAACTTGCTAAGATGAATATGTGAAATGAAATAATGGAATGATATGTGAAGATATGCTTAAAAGAGCTATGTGTTTTTGTGATGTTTGAGTTGAAGAATGTGGTAAGATATGGCTAAGCAAATGAGTGAAAGAAATATATGTGATGAATTTGCTATGAGAACTATTAATGTCATTGTATCATATAGTTATGTGTATTTTATTCTAAGTTTATTTGTATATGGCTTACTAAGCTTTTGAAAGCTTAGTCTGTGTATGTTTGCTCTGTTTTATAGATCGTCAAAGCTACTGGAGGCTCAGGGACCGTCGAGGAACGTCATCACACTACTCAAATTCATTTTGGTACATTTGAGATGTGTATAGAGCTAAATATGGCATGTATAGGCTTGTTGTTTTGGATTATGATTGAAATGTGTATAAATGTATAGGACACATAGGTGTGTCTAGTAGCTGTGGGAGGCACACGGCCTGCCCACACGGGCGTGTGGCCTGTAACATTCTGAAATAGGGCCTAAACAGAATAGTGGTTGCGAAACCACAAATCCAAGATAGAAAAGTTTATTTTGATTATTTTTTTTATGATTTACTGAAACACCCCAAACCCGACCCACGAGCTTTGACCGGATCTGGTATGTTCCTTGAGTAAAACGATTCAAAACTTGTTTGCTTCTTTGGAAAATTTTGGATGGTTTTGAAGTCTAAACTTGAAGTCTAGATTTTAATAAAACTTTATTTACGAAATATTAAGTCAAAAATATTTTAAGATTTATTCTTAAGAAAAGTTACTTAAAGTTTAATTTGATAAAAATTCGTACCATACTAAAATAATTAAAATGCATGCATAAACAGTTCATACTAGTGGCCTTATTACATCAAGAACAAAACCCAAAATAAATTCAAAGTACTTAAAAATAGAAAGTCTAAATAAAATAAATTTCGTACTGAGCATGGCCACCACTAAGCTCCTGCCGACCCGGTCCATCACTGAGCGTTACCTGAAAAATATCCCACAACGGGGTGAGTCAAACAGACTCAATGTGTAACAACCAACACTAAGTCCCAACAATTCAGGCATATCAGACCATACATATACATATAGCAATTAAATATAATGATGCAATCCCGAACCCAAACCTAGAAACCATCCGCTACACATCACCCGTACCAGCCATCACACCGTGGGGACTACTAAGTCGACCCTCCATCCGCTACACACCATCGAAGGCAGTCGCTGCAGTCGACTGGCACATCGCCCTTATAAATTTGTGGCATAGCCACCAGATAATGATAATTTTGTGACATAAGTCACCACATTCAAACTACGTGACATAACTCACCACATTCAGATTTCGTGACATAAGTCACCACATTCAGATATTGTGGCATAAAACCACCAGATCACTTCCCCTTAATATAACACCCATATGCCCCATATATCATACATATCATGCAATCTCATGCCATAGGCCTTATTTCACTTTCATAACATTTTCACATTTGTGTCATAACAGATATTCTTATTATTGACATAACTTTAGAGAATAACGTACCTGAGTACTCTATACCATTTGTATGGTACCTTTGGTCACTTCCATATTATTATTAACATACACATAATATTAGAACCATAAATCTATCAGGAAATAGTGCGGGGTTACACACCTGGTTTACTTAGCGAGTTCACTGAATCCCAAAACTCTACCAAAACCGATTGCACTCCTTCCTAATACCCATAGGTGAAATCGGTTAGGCACTAATACTAAAATATGGCATTGGCCGAATGTTCATATATACTTACCTTATGATTTTAAATCCCGAAAGTATTCTCTTGGCTATGAAGATGTCGAAATCCCTATAGGTTTATGTTAGATTCCATTCTAACATTTAATCACAAATAAATGGCCCTTTGGCCGAATACCACATAGAGCTTACCTTGGATTCTTGAAATCCCGAAGATCTTTCCTTGTAGTCGACTACTTCAAAAATCCCGAGAGATCCTTCAAGGTTTCGGCTAAAGCAATAATGGAATTAGTACCTTGATTTTCGACAATAAGAGGAAGAAAAGAACAAGAGTTCGGCTAGAGAGATCCTTACCAATAAGATGACTAAAACGCAATTAATCACTACTTCAAGAAATCGGCAATAGAGCTTGCAGGAGAAATCGATTCAAAGGGGGTGGCAATGAAGTGAAACTTTCAGCTTAAGAAAAAGAATAGCAAGGGTTATAGATTCGACTTTAACAAAATAGAAAGAAAAGAAGAGAAAGGAAAAGAAAAAGAAGAAGAGAAATAATCAAAAGGCTAAAAGGTTTCGGCTATGGAAGAAATTGAACAAAGAAAAAGTTTTTAATATTGATGCACATTCGGTCAAATAGGAAAAAGAATGCAAGAGAAATGTCCCCTTTCAAAGGTAGTGATATTTCGGTACCAAAAAGAAAAGAAAAGTTTGAGAGGAAAAGAAGAAAAAGAGAATACCAATATGGTCAAAGAAATGATAGCCAAAACAAAAACAAAGTTTCCACCTAAAGCCAATGACACATTCGGCTAAGGAGAATAATTTTGGAGAAGAGGGAAAAAGATGCACAAAATGCCAAGAATTTGGCCAACTATCCTCCCCCTAATCCCATACAATATTCGACCAACCCCCTAGCCATCTATGTGTCCACATTCATGGTCAAAATGACCATAAAAATATTTCCAAAACATCACCCATACATCAAGCCTTATGTCCCCTTATCCTTCCATAACACCTTGATTCCATACCTTAACTAATAACTTGCCTTATTCCCTTAATCTACTATCCATAAATGATAAAGTCCAACCTTATCTTAATTAGAGTTGACCGACACATGCCATACACATGCAAAAATAAAAGTCACCTTATTGCCATCCATGGGATTTGAACCTAAGACCATTAGTACACTCCACACTCCACTTGCCACTTTACCAATTGACTCCTTGTGATTAAAACCTCAAACTAATTTTCTTAAGGCCAATCTTGCTTAGCTCCCCTTCTAAGACTAAAAATCTAATATTTTTCTAAGGCATTCCCTTACATTCTAAAATTCTAAAAACCCTTAAAACACATCCAAACACACACTAAGCCCACTATCACTTGAATTATGCATGAACACATAACCCCTAAATCTAGGATATTACATTTACCGTTGATTGGATGCATGTGTTAGAGTATCGATAGAAAATTTTATGAATTTCATGTCTAATTTGCTTATTAAGGCTTAATTGTAAAAGTTGATAAATGAGAGTTCTAGATACTAAAGGATTAAATTGAAGTGAATATCTAAAGTAAGAGTCCTTAAATGGTAATTAGACCATTATATTTTCATGGACAAAAATGGACATGCATGGGTAGAAATAACTAAATTTTAATGAAGGGTATTTTAGTAAAATATCAAATAAAAGAAATTAAATGGGAAAAAGATGGAAAAAGGTTGTCATCTTCTTCCTTAGGACGAATCTTCAAGGGGGACTCCATATCTAGGGTTTCCAAGCTTCCAAGCTCCATAGTAAGTCAATCCAAGCCTCGTTTTTCATGTTCTTTACGTTTTTGGAATCCCGGTAACTCGGTTTAGCTTATTCTAGCAATATGTTAACCTAGGGTTCATATTTGGAAAAATACCCATAGGTGAAATGTGTTTATTTTGATGTTTTATGATAGATTATAAATGCTGAAATTATGTTAAACAACTTTTGCTAAGCGATTTTACGTAAAAACGAGTAAAACGACATAATCGATAAAAATACCTAATATTCATAAGTACAAGTTAGAGTGAGAATTTGATGTTGCCATAGAAGGGAAAAATGTTCAGCATGTCCTAAAATGTAAGAAAATAGGATAAAGTTTAATTTTCGAACCTAGGGGCAAAATCATAATTTTGTGAAAGTTAGGGGGCAAAAACGTAATTTTTCCATAATGTGATTTTTGGATTGGATTAAATAATGTAAATATTAAATAAGCTAAATGTGTTATTATAGATCGAGAAGAACGTGGAATCGATCTTGAACGAGGGAAAGGAAAAGTTAAGGACTAAATTGCAAAATTCACCATATTTTGCACCGAGGTAAGTAGTATGTAAATAATTCATTATTTTATTGATGTTTTATATTTCAGCATGTTTAATGTATTGTATCTGATTTTTGAATCATAATTGACTATTAAAAGAATGAAATAAAGTGTTAAAAAGTGAGTTATTTCCCGTTTGAACCTTCGGAATCGAAAGATGTAATTGGCATGTAGCTAGCTCACATGAGTGGTACTAAGTGTAGGCCACTATGTGTACAAGAGAGCTACAAGAGATTTCATATACGTAGCTAGGTCACATGTGTAGTACCGAGAGTACGCCATGTGTACAAGAAAGCTATATGTAGCTAGGTCACATATGTGGTATATGGTGTGAGCCACTATGTGTACAAGAGAGCTACGAGAAGGCTAGGTCATATGAGTGTTGCTAAGTGAAAGCCACCATGTGTACAAGAGAGCCAGAATTATGGGTACAAACGAGCTAGGTCACATGAGTGGTACTGCGTGAAGGCCACTATGTGGACAAGAGAGCTTCGATTTCAAAGGTGGGCTGTGTGCGAAACCACCGCATATTCGTTATTATTCCGAAGCGTTCAACTGGAAAACTGACTAAATGAAATTATGTGAGATGTTGTAGTGATAAGTATATGTATATGTATGTGTAATGTATGAGCAATATGCTCAATATGTGACTAGAAATTTGAATGATTGTTATAGGTAAGTAATGAATACAACTAAAGTGAGAGAAAGCAAAAATTTACAATAAAACTGTTTTGGACAGCAACAGTGACGTGAATTTGAAAACTCACCAAAAATGGTTGAAATTGAATTATAAGTTGTACGAGATATTTACTTAAATTTTATTGGGTCTGTTTTCATATAAAAGAAACATAGAAAGTAAAGGAATTGTATATTTTGAGATATTTAAACTTTTGTGAGACTAGTTCAGAATGGTTACTTGATCCCCTGTTCTGTCTTGGAAAAATCATTACAAATTCTAAAAACATAATTATGGGGTATAAGTTTATATAATTGAAATCCTTAATGAGTCTATTTTCAAATGAAATAAATTTTATCATCATATGAATTCTGTATAAAGATAAAATTAGTTCGTAGTGAAAAGTGGTCAGAGCAGTCAAACAGCGAAATAGGGGAATATTTAATGAATAAAATGTACTAATTGGCAAGACCAAAAATTCTGAAAATTTTATGGTGAGAAGATAAATGAGTCTAGTTTCAGGGAAAATTTACGGATCTTAATTTTAAGTTTCGTAGCTTCAGATAAAAATAATTTAGTGAATATGACTCGAATAGATAGCTTGCTCCAAACTTGAATAAATGATGAAATTGATTTTAGATTTGATTGTGTTGTTTTGTAAACTTAATAAATCCATCATTAATTATTTATATACTTACTTACTAAGCTATATGCTTACTATCTTTTCTTTTCCTTGTTCTATAGTGTCATCAAGCTAGCTCGAGATTCAGTGATCGTCGGAGATTCATCCACACTATCAGTCTTCTTTTGGTATTTTGAAAACAATATTTTGGGAATTATGGCATGTATAGAAGGCTTAATTGTTTTGTTATTTGTAATAATGAATAATTATCTTGCTTATGGGTATTGACGACTATGTATGGAAAAAGTTCTAAATTTATACGGATTTTACATTTTAAATTTTGTACAGTAGTTTGAATCATGTCTGGTAATGCCTCGTACCCTGTTCCGGCGACGGACCTGGGTAAGGGGTGTTACATGGCCTCTATAACTTAGAAAGGTTTAAACAAAAAATTTTAGTATGTGTTCAGTTTAGTCCCGACCCTATTCTAAAGTATGATTAAGGTCTTGTTGACGTATGAAAGGGACACTTTGATTGGGATTGATGAATGGTTGTATGAAATGTCTGTAAAAGTTTTCGATCTGTCCAGTAATGCCTTTAACCCTAATCCGGCAACGGATACAGGTTAGGGGTGTTACAACTCTGGTACCACTAAATGTAACACCCCTTACTCGTGTCCGACGCCAAGTCCGGATAGGAGGCATTACTATGCTTAACCTTGCTTGAACATATAATATTGACTATAAAATTTCATTTTATTTTAAAACTTTTCTTTCTTACTAATAACATACATTTCATGGGCCTACATGGCCAAAAACGTATGTCTGGAGGGTTCCGTAGATCAATTGGGAACTTTAACACTCTTTGAAGTTTTTTCCTAAATAGGGGCCACACTCTCGTGTTGTCCAAGGGACACGCCCGTGTGCCCCTAAGACATGCTCGTGTTCGACACCCGTGGTCGACACTTACTCTACATGATTGAGCACACGCCCGTGTCTATAACTCGTGCCCTTCACACGGCCTTGCCACGCCAGTGTCCTCTACCCGTGGAGCTCTCTGATTATGACGTCATCATACTCTTAATAGCACACGGTCAGGGCACACGCCCGTGTGCTGGCCCGTGTGACGATTCAAATTCTCGTACAATAGTGCAAGGGACACACGACCTATCAACACACCTATATGGGTTGACCGAGTGGTTATTTTCCAAGCCTCTTTGCCACCTTGAAACTTAAACTCGCTCATTCATCGCAAGAAGCACTTAATATGACAAGATCAAACTAAGAAGAACCCTTATAATACCACTCATTTCATCCACATTTTACTCAATATCTTGCATGAACATTCATTTCATTATATAAATGAAACTTGAGACATGAAAACTTGACAATATTGGCCAATTCCTCATGGCCATTTACAAAAATGAATGTGAAGCATTTATAGCCAACCTTTGGGCCTTCCAACCTAATATGATACAAAACAATCAAGTTCCTATACATGCCATACTCAAAATGAATCAACTTTACTATACCAAAAGAACAGTTGATAGTGTGATCTGAGCTCCTACTTCCTACGATCCCCGAGCTAACTTGACGAAACTACAAGGAGAAAGGGAAAAGAGAGGGGTAAGCATATAGCTTAGTAAGTTTGCAAGAAATTCTAAAGCAACATAATTGCTTTCATAAAATTTATCTATCCATTGAAACAACATCCACACAAGTCTCAAATGCTTAACATTTTCATCCATACTTACTCATACTTATTCTTACCTATCTCATGTTACTTTATGGGTTCATAACGTGTATTTTCTCATGGTACCGGTATCACTCATCACATAACTTATCACATATGCTAACATGAGCATAAATTCAAATCTTCATCGTTCATAACATGAATGGACCTCAAGGTCATAATTAGATAGTTTTAGTTATATACCATCTTACTTACTTAGCTCATTTACCCATGAACTAATTGGATTATCGTAAAATATTCAAATTCACATTGCATAAATAATGATTCCAACGCCATATCCCGGATATGGTCTTACATGGGATCACTTCTTGATGCCGATGCCACATCCCAGATGCGGTCTTATACGGGATCTCAAAGCTCGATGTCGATGCATGTCCCAGACATGGTCTTATACGAGATCGTACATGGATGTCGATGCCATATCCCAGATATGGTCTTATACGAAATCTTTCTTTGGTGCCGAAGCCATGTCCTAGACATGGTCTTATACATGACCTTCCTTGTCTCTTGTAAATACATGGATATCATTCTTATTCCGGAACTTTAACCGGGACTTTAGCTTTACTTATACTCACCATTTCTTCTTCGAAGCTTCCTTACTCAAATTTCATAGAAATGACATATATTATCATAATATGATACAGTTTCAAATATCGAAACATTATGAAACTTTAACTTCATACAAACTTACCTCGAATCTCAAAATGTGTATCAATGCTCGATTTAGTCCTTGATTTTGTTCTTGCGTCGATTACGATCTGGGCTTCGCGTTTCTTGATCTATAGTAACAATTTCACTTGTTAAATTCACAGTAATTCGACTCATAATTCATATTTTGTCAAAATTACAATTTTGCTCCTAAACTTTTTCATAATTACGCTTTTGCCCCTAGGCTCGTAAAATGATTTTCATTCAACTTCTTTGTATTTCAAGCCTAGCCGAATCATATTCATAACTATAGCAACCTTCAATTTCTACTATTTCTCTCATGTATGACCATTTTCATAAGTTTTACAATTTGATCTCTACATGCATTTTTCATGAAAATCACTTAGAGAAAGATGTTTACCCTACATCAAACTTTCATAATCTTCTATAAAACATCAAAATACATGCATGTCATACATGGGTAAAATTTTTATCATGAACCCTAGCTCAAAATATAGCTAGGAATAGCTAAACCGAGCTACGAGGGTTTCAAAAATACGAAGAACATTAAAAACGGGGCTAGGATGCACTTACTTTGAGCTTGAAAATGAACAAAACCCTAGCTATGGAGTCCTTGCAAAATTTGACACTTGGAGGAAGAAGATGGACAAGATTTTGACTTATTTTTCCCTTTTTATTTCATTAATTAACCAAATGACCAAAATGCCCTTAATGCTCTTTCTTGAGATTTTTCCTTCCCATGTCCATTTTTTTCCATCTTATTATATAATGGTCTAATTGCTAAATAAGGATTTCATACTTAAAACTTCTAGAAACTCATATTTTCTAATCTTTGCAATTTAGTCCTAATGGACAATTTAATCACTAATTAATAAAGTTTCTTCATGAGATTTTCACAAAATCATAAAATCACCTCATAAACCTTATAGAAATCATAAAGCGCATATTTGGTAACAGTCCAAATTTGACCCTAATCGGAACAGTGGTTTCGGGACCACGAATCTGAATCTGAAAAATCTTTAAATATTATTCTCTATGTCGTTGATATGTGGCTAAGCATGTGGTAAATTTCCCGTAAGCTAATTCGTTCGTTTGTGTGTTTAATTTTGACAAAAGGATTAAATCGTATAAAGTTTAAAAATGGCCTTCCATTTGATTAAGTGGTTTAATTGATGTGGCTTTTAAAAGAGGAGGCCTTAATAGACAATTATGCCGACTTTAGAGATGGTGGACGGTTATTGTCAATAATGACCTTGAAAAATTTGTTTTATGATTTTATTTTATAAGGTTAATAAGGTAAATAAATTTATATGTATTTTATAATTTGATAAAACATGAAATATGGCCAGTTTGCTCATCTTTTAACCGAAAACAAGAGGAAGAAAGAAAGGGTTTTATTCTTTTGAATTTTCGGCTACTTACAAGCCAAATTCAAGGTAAGTTTTTAGTCGGTTTTTTTGTTAATTTTTACGTTTTTGAGATCGTTGCTTCGAATATTAGTGACCCATGTTAGAATTTTTGAATTTGAGCATGTTTGATATTCGGCCATGGTTAGATGTTTGTGCTTTATGATGTTTGATGGAAAAATATTAAAAGTATGTTAGAAATTAACAAGTTTTGAATTGAAAATTTTGGTGAAATTGAGTATTAAGGGCTAAATTGTAAAAATAAACTTTTGGAGGTTCAATTGCAAAATAAATGAAATGTATGCATCTGTATGGATTTATGGAAGATTCGGCCCTTAGGTTGTGTAATGAAATTTTGTGTATTTTGTGTTTTGTGCAAATAGGATTAAATTGTAAAAATGTGAAACATTAGGGGTAAAATGGTAATTTGCCCATTTATGTGTTTTGAGACTAAATTGAGATGAAATGTGCTTGAATGAGCTTAATTTTAATGTGTCTAAATCAAGAACAAAGAAAAGCAAACTTGGATCGGGGGAAAGCAAAAATTATTGAATAGCCGGTCTTTGTTGTTCGTCGATAGTCGAGGTAAGTTTTTAAGCAAATGTATGTCGAAATTTATTTAAGTAATCTAATAAATGCTGAAATTGGAAAATTATGGAGAATATATATGAAATTGCCGAATGCGGGTTAAGTATAAAATGTGAATTGATTTTATTTAATGTAATGTGGTTAAGTTTATTCGAATGTGATATGTGATAGTAATACGAAGCATATGTGATATATGTGATTTAGGTATTATGAAATATGTATGAAATGGTTTAATTATATTGATACTCAGGCTTCGAGCCTCGCAGGCCTTGCGCCGGTGATCTATATCAGGCTTAATGCCTAGCAGGCCTTGTGCCGGTGAATTGTATCGGGCTTATTGCCTAGCAGGCTAAATGCCAGTGTTTAAATCTCGGACCTTGAGTCTAGCAGGCCTAGTGCCGGTGTGTGTGATTCGGGCTTATGCCTAGCAGGTTCTATACCGGTGAGCTGCAATTCTGAGCTTAGATTATGAAATAATTAAAGTCATGAAACAAATCGAGTAAACCTAAGCTTTTGAAAATGAATTTGTTAATTCGGCTACAAGGTATGTGTTTCTCATACTCATATGTTATATATATATATGCAATGCTAATGAGCAAATAAAATGATGAAAAAAATGTAATATGCATTTGGTTGTTGGAATTTGGTTATAAACTATGCGATGTGAATATTGGTTATTTGAAAGCATGGGAGTAGTTAAAGGTGTTCAAGTTGGTATATTTATATACATAAATATGTGTTTATATATTCGGTAAATGATGTACTTTAGTAAGGAAATGAAAGTTGTTAGGTTAAGTGAGGTAATGGTATTCAGCTATGGTTAATTTATAAGTTAAGTCATGTATATTCAATGTCATGAATCGATTATTTAAAATGTTTGGATGATTAAATGTTATAATATAGTTGCTTAAGACTTACTAAGCTAGTAAGCTTACTTTGTGTGTGTTCATTGTTTCGTTTTATAGATTTCGATCAAGCTACGAGCTCAGGGGATCTTCACTGAAGTCATTCACACTATCGGCTCACGTTGGTACCTATAATGTTTAGACTTTTGATCTTAAGGCATGAATAGGCTAGCTAAATATTCGAATGATATAGTTAATGTATAAAAGCCATGCGAAATTGGCTTGTTTTTAAATGTTAATGTTCGATAGTATAAATCTATCCTTGATGTAATATGCATGTATGTTTTGCTTGGAAGACGAATGAGGATGTGATATATATATGTTTCATGCTGAATAGGTATGTTTGTGTTGGAATGATTGCCATGAGGTCTTTTGGTATAAATTTTGTTAACTGTTAGAAGGTGGACATAGGTAGTGGTTTATCAAGAATGGGATGAGTCTTGGTATGTATGACTTTTGAATGTATATAATAAAATGTCGTTAGGTTTAGGCAGAGAAGTTAATAGATAGTTGTTTAAGACATGACAAGTAATATGTTAATTAAGCATCACTTAGAGTTTATGTGTTTGTTTTATCAATTCGGTTATGGTTTAATTATAGGTAATATATGGTTGCTATGTCTCTTAAATAAGGTGGTGAACAAGTTGATTCATGTATATGATATGTGTGGTGTATATGTAAGTGGAAACTCATTGAAGTGATTATGTACTTGGGTGTTTAATGAAATGTTGTCTGTGTTTTAATGTTTAAAATATGGCTTTTGAATTTATGGAAAATGTGCGCACCATACATATATGATTGTATAAGCTACAATAGTATGTTCGAACATGTATATGTTATTATAATTACATATGTGATTAAATAATTATTATAAAGAGGAAATTTTGTGTAGTTGGTTTTGTTATATGCGAACATAGATTGAATCATTGATATGTGAGTATTCAATAATAGAAATAGTATGTCTTGTCTATGCAATGTATTTATATATTTTTTATATGTTATGGAGTGTTATAAAATTGTAACAAATATAATTATTGACAGGTGATTAATTAGAACCTAGGAATATTAAGGTTCGAAATGGTTAATAAGATAAGTGTATTAATGTATTTCATTTGAAGCATGGAAGTCTGAATGTCTGTTGTTGAGTGAACATTATTTGGTAATACCTCATAACCCAAATCTGGCGACGAATACGGGTGAGAGGTGTTACATATTTTCTATTTCAGATTTGTGGTCTCGCACCACTATTCTGACTAGGCCCTAAATCGGGCTGTTACAATTTGTAAGAATGAACGAGCCCCTAGTTGATAAGATCCGAAAGCACGGGGCTGAAGATTTCAGAGCTAATATGGATGATGATCCCGAGAGAGCTGAGTTTTGGCTCAAGAACTCTATCAGGGTATTTAATGAGTTGTCCTGCACACCGGATGAGTGTTTAAAGTGTACCATCTCACTTCGGAGAGATTCTGTATATCACTGGTTGAATACACTGGTATCAGTGGTACCAAGAGAGAGGGTTACATGGGAATTCTTTCAAGAGAAGTTCCGAAAGGAATATATTAGTCAGCGGTTCATCAATTGGAAACGTAAGGAATTTTTTGAGTTGAAGCGGGGTCGTGTGACAGTGACAGAGTATGAGCGAGAATTTGTCAGACTTAGTAAATATGCTCAAGAGTGCATTTCCACCTAGGCTATTATGTGCAAGAGATTTGAGGATGGATTGAATGAGGATATTCGTGTATTAATTGGGATCTTAGAGCTGAAAGAATTTGTGGTATAGGTTGAACAGGCTTCTAAGGCCGAATAGTTGAATAAAGAGAAGAGGAAAGCTGATATTGAAGCTAGAGATTTGAGTAAAAGACTGATGAGTAAGTCATTTCCATCTTAGTTAAAGAAATCTAAAGAAATATATTCCCGTTCGATTGTTTCAGCGGGGTATTCACACAGAGATTGTCAAAAGCAACATTAGAGTTTTAAATCTCAAGCTACTTCAATGGCAAATACGGGTAATGTAAAGTCTAATAGACCCGAATGTCAACATTGTGGAAGAAGACATCCCATCGAGTGTAGAATGAATGACCGAGCTTGCTTTAAGTGTGGTTCGCAAGAGCATTTTATCCGAGATTGCCCTGAAATGGCTGAGAAAGAAAAATTTTAGAGTGCGAGGCCGAGTAATACTACTAATATGGGTAGACCACTGAAAGATATAAAAAATAGAGTTAGTAGTAAAGGTGTGATGAAAGATACATCTGTGAGATCTGAAGCTTGAGCACTTGCTAGAGCCTATGCCATCCGTGCTCGCGAAGAAGCGACATCTCCTGATGTTACCACTGGTACTTTTTCTCTCTATAATACTAATGTAAGTGCATTGATTGATCCTGGATCGACTCATTCTTATGTTTGTGTGAAATTAGTAGCTAGTAAGAGCTTGCCAGTTGAGTTTACTGAGTTTGTGGTTAGTGTGTCAAACCCCTTAGGCAAACTTGTATTAGTTGATAGAGTTTGCAAGAATTGTCCTTTGATGATTCGAGGTCACTGTTTTCCAGTTGGTTTAATGTTGTTACCATTTGATGAATTTGATATTATTTTGGGCATGGATTGGTTGACACTGCATGATGCCGTAGTAAACTATAAAAGAAAGATTATTGAATTGAAATGTTAAAATGGTGAAATTATTCGGATTGATTCAAATGATTTGAGTGAGTTACCTGTTGTGATTTCTTCAATGACTGCCCAAAGATATGTGAGAAAGGGTTGAGCTTATCTAGCTTATGTGTTGAATACAAAAGTGGTTGAATTGAAAATTGAATCAGTGCCGGTAGTTAGTGAATATCCAGATGTTTTTCCAGAAGAGTTGTCTGGGTTGCCACCGATCAGAGAAGTTGAGTTTGGTATTGACTTAGTATCAGGGACCTTGCTAATATCTATTGCTCCGTATAGAATGGTTCCCACTAAATTGAAAGAATTAAAAGTTCAATTACAAGAGTCAACAGATAAGTGTTTTGCGAGAACGAGTTTTTCACCATGGAGTGCATCGGTGTTATTTGTTAAGAAGAAAGATGGATCCATGAGACTTTGTATTGATTACCGACAGCTCAACAAGGTGACTATAAAGAACAAGTATCCTTTGCCAAGAATTGATGACTTATTTGATCAGTTGAAAGGGGCAACAGTATTTTTCGAAGATTGATTTGAGATCTGGCTACTATCAGTTGAGAGTTAAAGAGTCGGATGTGCCGAAACTGCTTTCAGGACAAGGTACGAGTATTATGAATTTCTTGTTATGCCTTTTGGATTAACTAATGCCCTTGCTATTTTTATGGACTTGATGAATCTAATTTTCTGACCGTACTTAGATAAGTTTGTGGTTGTGTTCATCGATGACATTCTAATTTATTCTAGAGACGAGTCTGAGCATGCCAAGCATTTAAGAACTGTAACATCCCAATTTTGGGTCTTGTCAGAATAGTGGTTTGAAGACCACAAATCCAAAGTAGAAATATTTGTTTTATGATTGTTTTGATGTCCATGACATGTTTCCATGACTGTGTGAACGTTTCATGAAGAAATTTTGTGAATAAGTGTCCAATTTAACTTTTGGGACTAAATTGCAAAAGTCTCAAAATATGAGATTCTAGAAGCTTTAAGCATGAAATAGCTTCGGATTATAAATTAGAGTCCTTAAATAGCAATTTGACCAATTTTTATTTTTATGGACAAAAATAGCATGAATAGGTAAAATTTGAAAGTTTAGTAAAAAGGGCATTTTGGTCATTTACTAATTAAAAGATTAAAAAGGGAAAAATGAAGCAAAATTTGCTCATCTTCTTCAAGCTAGGGTCGAAACTTTGAAGCTCTCCATAGCTAGGGTTTCTTCACTTTTCAAGCTTGATTGTAAGTGCATCCTAGCCCTGTTTTTAATGTTCTTTACTTTTTTGAAGTTGTTATCAACCAATATAGCTATTTCTACCATTTATTTGAGCTAGGGTTCATGTTTAAAAGTTTACCCATGTGTGACATGCATGTGTTTCGATGTTTCATGGTAGATTATGAAAGATTGATGTGTAATAAACATCTTTTACTAAGTGATATTTGATGAAAGCACCTAAAAAGGACCTTTTTGTAAAAGTTATAAAATGTAGTGAAAATCTGATTTGAAGGAAAATGTGGACTGTTATGAGCATGTGTTAGGTTTGGCTAGGCTTGGGTAACAAAGAAAATGGACACATTTCATTTTACGAGCCTAGGGACTGATTTGTAAATATGTGAAAGTTTAGGGGAAAACTGTAATTTTGCCAAAGTATGGTTTTTGGACTGATTTGAACAATGTGATAATTAAATGAGCTAAATTTGCTATTATAGATCAAGAAAAACGAAGTCCGAACCTAAACCGAGAAAAGAACAAGGTTGTGGACTAAATCTAATAGTTAGCCATATTTTGGTACCGAGGTAAGTTCGTGTGTAAATAATGCAACTTATATTATGTATTTAATATTTTGTCATTGCATGACTTGTACAATTATCATTATGGATTTGTTCGGCAAAGATTTGATACGGCAAAACTCCTGGTTGAACCTTAGGAATAGTTAGGATACAAATGTCATGCCATTAGGGTTCTGAGTTGACGTGTAGGACCATATCTGGGATATGGCATCGTTATGAGATTTCGGGTAAGACCATGTCTGGGACATGGCATCGATATAAGAATCGTGTAAGATCATAGCTGGGCTATGGTCATCAATATGTGATCCCATGTAAGACCATACCTGGGATATGGCATTGGTATGATTCTATGTGTATGTGATTCCCGAGTATCCTTTAGTATTCCAAGTGGTTCAACGGGTAGTCCAAAGATTATGTCAATGAAATGAGAAGGTATGAACATGTTGAAAGGGTACAGGTATGTACACAAAGCTCATACATATTGAGATTATAAATTGATGAGATCCCGGTAATAAGTGAATGAATAAATCATGATCATGAGTTTCATTGTACATTATGTAAATGACATGATTTAAAATGTATCTATGATGCTTGATGACATTGTGATAGATTATATTATGTTATGTGTACAATAATGTATGGTTAATGTTGTTAATTATTTACATGCAAACTTACTAAGCTTTATGCTTACTCCCATTTATTTTCCATTTTCTTATAGTATTGCCAAGCTAGCTCGGGGATCGAAGGACTGTTGGAATGCCGGTACCCCCATGGCATAGCAAAGCAAAAATAATTCTGGCGATCCAAACCATGGATCCATGTGCGAGGAACGAATCGGGGTAAAATAATGGTTTCGAAATTACCAAAACTTCAATCTGAGTAGACAGCGATGCCTCGGCAACAAGAATTCTGATCTACTATCGAATCAAGCTGCAACCTTTTATGATTTCGACCTCTACGTAATCCACCCAGATTGACGATGAACGGAAGAAATCTCCAAAACTGTTTTGGAGATTTCTTTGCTTGACGGCTGTTAGACCTCACAAGCAAAGTTTTAATTTTTTTTAGGGTTTTCAAAAAAAATCTCTCCCTCTCACCTTTTATAATTGGTATATATATAATGAATCATAATTCATAAAATTTGTATCCAAACATAATAATCATAATTAAAAATAAATAAATATAATAATGTTTTAATCGAAAATTATAATTGCATTAATTATAACAAGGATTTTGATTAACTATATTTATTTAAATTTATATACGAACCAAATTCATATATTAATAGAACTATGTTCTCATTATGTGTACAACATCCTTGTACATATAATATGTTCAATATTTGATTGCCCAATTAAATTAATTCTATACTTAATTTAATTCATGTGACAACTAAGCACAATACCAACTATGTTTTATTCTGTTCATTTCAACCATAGGGTGTGACCCTGTAGGTTCTTGTAACGTTAGCAGTAATACTAGAACGATTCTAATGTTACAAAAAATGAGTCGCATCTGGCAATGCATCATTGCTACCTAAGTTATAAGAAGTCATGATTCGACATAACCGTTTGCGATTAACCTTTCATGCATTAATCCTTCTCTAAAATGGACACAAGTCATGGAATAGTCACACTTCCATAGTCTATCCCATGTTTCTTGATATCTTGAGTAGACTATGATATACAAATAAGTATGACATCTCATATCAACTTATTTGAGCATGGCCATGCATTTCTAGTCTCACTCAATCAAGTGGCCTAAGATATTACTCCCATTATGTAGGAGGGACTTATCCTATATTGATCAACCATATCCCTCTACATAGATTATGGTATATCCAACATCAGCCTTTATAGAACAACCAGTTACGGTGTACGTTTGACTGTATTAAAATATAAAACTCACGATGTAGGGATAATGATGATCTCAAGTCTGAGGATCATATACATATTAATCACTATGAGTAGTGTTGTGACAATTACATAATAATCTAAGAAACATACTCATAGCGGGTCAGTCCAATATGTTGTTCTCTAACACACATATTCATGCATTGATTTTGACACTCCATATCAATAACAACTCTTTATCATCAATCAACTACATGTTAGTCTTAATGCATTATTGTTGTCCTAGTTAACAATAATACTTGACTAAGGATCTTTTAAGAATAGTCATATTATTCTCAGGACATTATTATAAAATAGTTTATTTGACAACGCCTTATATTAATAAACATGGTAAATCAAATATGTTATTACAACCATCTCATGATTGATCTTTGGGCATCCTCTTACAAGGACATCGGAGACTCGATCACACTATCAATTGGAACTTTTGGGTATAATTAGTCTCAACATTTTGAGTATGGCATGTATAGGGACTTGTTCGTTTTGTTATATGTCATATTGGTTTAGCCAAATGTGTTGGCTTATGATGATATTTGATTCATTTTGTATAAGTCCATGGGATGTGGCTCATATTGATTATTGGGTTGTAAACCTATTTATATATTCATGTATGTGGCAATATCATTATGATATGGCCTACGGTTATTGATGGTTGAATGATATGGAGTTGCCATGTATGAGCCATGTTTATGAATGTTTAAGTGCTTACGTATGCCATGTTGGATGTCATTAAGATGTGTAAGTGTGCACGTGTTATTGATGGTGACAAATGGCTTGGAAAATAGCCTTATTTTGTCCACACGGTTAGGCACACAGGCGTGTGTGACACACTGCTAGCCCCAAGGGCGTGTGTTCTGGCCGTGTGTCTTCTTTTCCTTAGTTTTGAGATACAGAATACCTAGTAGCAAACACATGGGAATGAGACACGGCTGTGTGAGAGACACAGCTTTAGGACATAGGCATGTGCCCAGGCCGTGTGAAGTTTGCACTTGATTTTAGGAATTTAATTCACCACACAGCCTAAGGCTAATGGCGTGTGCCTTGGCAGTGTGACCTTACCTAGTTGATGAAGTCAAAAACAGAATGTCCCCTATTTTGGACATTGCCAAAAGCACGAGCGTGTGATATGCCACACGGGCGTGTCCATTGACCCACATGGGCATGTGGACCTTTTTGATGAAAATTTTCTAAGTTTTCCCAGAAGTTTTTAAAGTTTCAATTTAGTCCCGAACCATTCCTAATGTATGTTTTGGGCCTCGTAGGCTCGTTTAAGGGATGATTTGAATGTTTGTGAGAAGTTTTAAATTTAAGTGGAAATTTATGTCTCGGTTTTGTATGATTGCTTGCGTATAAGTCCGGTAACGCCTCGTACCCTATTCTGGAGTCGAATATGGGTAAGGGGTGTTACATTTAGTGTTATCAAAACTACGGTTTAGTCGATTCTTGGACTAACGTAGCGTGTGCATGAGTTTAGCTATACATGCCATAAATGAATTGTGATAGTGTGACAACTCTTGACTTTTTAAATTGTGTTTTCATATAGTAATGGATCCTAATCGAGCTGAAGCTAATGATGTAGAAAGTAATGCGCCGGCTTCTACTCAAGGGGCAGTGCCAGTTGAAAGTAGACCCGTAATTGCAAGTCATAGAGGAGGAGAAGAGGCTAGGGAAGCCTTTCTCCATATGATGAACGCCTGGTATACGGAGTTCGTTTGAACAAACTCGAACGCTCAACCCCTCCACCCTCACCTATTTATTAACCTGTTCTTGTAGCACCCCAAGGTATGGATTTTATTAGATTCAATAGACCTCCAGTGGACAAAATTCGAAAGCAAGGAGCCGAAGATTTCTGAGCTAGTATAGATGATGATCCCAAAAGGGCAGAGTTCTGGCTCGAGAATACTATCAGGGATTTGATGAGTTATCATGCACACCGTAGGAATGTATGAAATGTGTTTTTTCACTTTTGAGAGACTCGACTTATCAGTGGTGGAACACCCTTGTGCTGGTTGTACCAAGGGAGAGAGTTAATTGGGAATTTTTCCAAGATGAGTTTCGTAAGAAGTATATTAGTCAGAGGTTTATTGATCATAAGAGAAAGGAATTTCTTGAGTTAAAACAGTGTCGAATAACGGATGTAACAGCCCGATTTAGGGGCTAGTCGAAACAGTGATCTCAGAATCACTAACTCGAGGTTAGATAAAATTATTTTCATGTTATGTTATGTGTTATAACATGTTTATAAGGATGCATGAAAATTTTGGTGCCTTAATTTTAGCGAATTCTAGCAAAATCGTGAAAAAAGGACTAAATCGCATAAAGTGCAAAAGTTCTATTTTATTTTCTAGAGGCGCTAAATAGCTATGGTTTATAAATTGGAGGTCCCAAATATGCAATTAGGCCATGGGAATTAGCTTGACCAGGCAAAGGAAGACAAAGGGAACAAAGGCATTAAATGTGGTCATGTTAGGTAATTAAAAAGAAATAAAATAAGATGAAATAAGCAAAAAGCTATCATCTTTTTATTTCTTCTCTTCTTCCACCGAAAATACCAACAAGAATGGGGGTTTTTGAAGCTCAAAATTTCAGCAAGCATTTCTCCTCACAAGTAAGTGATTTTGATGATCTTTCTTGATAATTTTTGTACTTATGGAGTCTCCAAAGCTTAAGCTTCCTAAAGAGGGGACTATTTTGCAACATGGTTGAAAGTATAGGGACTTGCCATGAGAGAGTTCATGCTGGTTGCTGAGTTTTTATGGAAGAACATGAATGATAAGATGATGAGAAACAACTTTTGTGAAAGGTGTTGTCGTAAAAACACCTAATTAGGACTAAAATGCAAAAGTTGTAATTTGTTCATTAAGACATGAAATAGATGGAATTGTGGATAGTTGTAAGAGGATTAAATGTTCAACTAGGCTTGTTTAACAAGAAAATGTGATGAAAATTTATTTACGAGCCTAGGGGCAAAATCGTAATTTTGCCAAAGTGTAGGGGCAAAATGGTAATTTTGCCTAAAGTGTATATTAGGGTGCATTATGATTTATAAGTGGTTAAATCAGTAAATTTCATTGTTCTAGATCAAAGAAAACGAGTTTCAAACCTAGAACGGGTGAAAAGAGAAATGTAGGTAAAAAGTCTCTTTCGACCCTTTCGACATCGAGGTAAATTCATGTGCAAATGTTGCAATTACGTGCGAGTTAATTTAATACTCCAATTTCGTATGAAATGTATATTTATTCTAGGAATGTATGAAATATATCTTGATGAGATGACAGGAGAATTGAATCTAAGAGAAATGGGAAATGTATATAGCATGATATGATGATAGTTAAGGTCTTGAGTAAGACCATGCCAAAATATGGCCTAGGTGTAAGAATTTGTATAAGACCATGTCAGGGACATGGCATCAATATGTAAATGCAAGTAAGACTCTACTGGGGTACGATGTCAATGAGACACTAGATGTATGAGACTCGAGAGAGTTATTTAATAATTTGAGTGATTTAACGGGTATGTCAAAAATGAGAAAGTATGTGGTTGTACCACGAGAAGCACAAGTTTACGTTAGAATTGAATTGAAATGAATTTAGTATATGATGAACCCTTAGTAGGTTAAGTGTGATTAATGCACCTTAATTGTATGAGATAGATTTACGGATGCATTGTGTGATTTTGAACGAGTATCGTAGAAAGTTAAGTAAGAATAGTAGTGAGTGAGGATGCTGTAGAATGAATATTTGAAATAGAGAAATACATGAGGATAATTATCCATGAATGTATAATAACGATGAGCTATATATGATATCACCTTATTAATGGTTAGTGATGGACTGTGTGCGATACCATCAACCATATTATTATCGGTGGGCTGTGTGCGTTACCACCTAATTAAGTATGAATGATGGGCTGTGTGCGATACCATCAACCATATTATTATCAGTGGGTTGTATGCGTTACCACTTGATTAACTATGAATGATTGGCTGTGTGTGATACCATCAACCATATTATTATCAGCGGGCTGTGTGCGTTACCACCTGATTAACTAATAATCGATGGGCTGTGTGTGATACCATCGCTTATAAAGTCATTTGGTGGGCTAAGTGCGATACCACCATAAGTATAAATGATTAGTGGGCTATGTGCGATACCACCTTATTAGAGGTTGATGGTGGGCTAAGTGCGAAACCACCGAGAGATTAGTAGAATGAGTGGCTTATCGAAAATGCTTGATGTGTTGTTTTATATGATCATGTGTGATCAGTGTAGGAATGTATGCTATTTAAACGAGCAAATTGGCTTGTGGCATGGTAAGAATGTGGTAAGAGATAGAATGAGTAAGCTTCAAGGATGATCGAGTAAGTAACCATGGGCTAATGAGAAAAACTCGACATATTACCTTGTAGTTACGTTTATTCAGTGAACATCAATAATTGTCAGATTATGCATATGAACTTATTAAGCATTATTGCTTACTCCTCTTCTTTTCTCATCTCTTGTAGGTTATTTTAGCTAGCTCAAATTGGAGATCACCGGAGATGTTTTCACACTATCGAGCAGACATTGGTATGAGGTATCAAGTCTTTATGAGTCATGGCATGTATAGGGCTAGTACCTAAGGTTGATTAAGTCATCGTTAATGTGCCAAATGTGTTGGCCTAATTGAGTTATGAGACGATTTTATATAGAAATAGATGATGACAAGAGTCGATTGAAATTGTACTAGAAATAGTTCTACCCCATGTATGGGAGGAAGATTTCATTTTTATGAATCAAATGTGTTAATTCATGTGTTTTGGTTGATGATTTGAGATTGATTTGAAATAGCATCTGAATGTATGCAATGTAGTGTGAAAAAGGGCTTGGTAGATAGCCTGATAATTGTCCACATGGGTAGACACACGGGCGTGTGTCTAGACCATGTAGGAGGCACGGCTAGCACATGGGCGTGTGTCTATGCCGTGTGAAGTCTGCATCTTGAAATTGGAATTTGAATTGTCACACGGTTGAAGCACACAGGCGTGCCCAGGCTGTGAGGTAATAATCGGAGGCGACCACGGACCAGCCATATGGGCGTGTGTCCAGGTCGTGTGACTCAAGTCAGTGTCATCCACGGGTGTCGAACAGGGCATGTGACTAGGTTTTGAGACCGTGTGCTTTTAATCAGTATTCACCACGATTGAGGAGCATGGGCATGTGTGTCTACACACGGGCGTGTCTCATTTTACACGGGCGTGTGAGCCCTGTATAAAAGAGAAAATTTGTAAGATTTGAAAAAGTTCTAGTATAGTCTCGAGAGTCCTCGTGTGTATGAGTGAGGCCTCGTAAGTCGAGAATGAGGTTGTTAAGGTGACTAGAGAGAGTAGTCACGATGGGCCTAAGTGGCGATCATGAGGATTTTATTAAGGTAAAGCCTTGAGCCCGATTCCGGCGTAGAACATGGGTAAGGGGTGTTACAACGGTAACAGAATATGAGCGTGAGTTTGTGAGAATAAGCAAATAAGCTCGAGAATGTGTTCTGACTGAAGGCATCATGTGTAAAAGATTTAAAGATGGGCTGAACAAAGACATCCGATTATTGGTTGGCATTCTTGAACTGAAAGAATTCATTGTGCTTGTAGAGAGAGCTTGTAAGGCCAAGGAGTTGGCCAAAGAGAAAAGAAAAGCTGAGTTTGAGTCTCGAGAGTCGAAGAAAAGACAGATGGGAAAGTCATTTTAGTCATCATCTAAGAAACCGAGAGAGTTTAATACTCGATTAAGTGCTTCAGTTGGGTTTTCGAACAGAAACTATGGGAAACAGTATTCAGGCCATAAGGCTCAAACTACTTCAATAGCGAATGTGGGTAATGCTTGACCTAGTAGACCTGAATGTCCACATTGCAGTAGACGTCACCTCAGTGAGTGTCAGGTGAATCATTGAACTTGTTTCAAGTGTGGTTCCCAAGGTCACTTCATTAGAGATTGCCCCGATATGGTTGAAAAAGAGAAAGTTCAGAGTGCAAGATCGGGTAATACTACTCCTTGAGGGAGGCCACAGAGAAATGTGGGAAATGGAGCGAGTAGCAAGAGTGCACCTAGAGATCCAACTGTGAGGCACGAATGTAGAGCACCTGCGAGGACTTATGCCATTCGCGCTCGCTAAGAGGCTTCATCTCCTGATGTGATTACGGGTACTTTTTCTCTTTATGATACTTCTACTGTTGCTTTGATTGATCCGGGATCCACCCATTCATATGTATGTATGAAATTGGTATCTAATATGAATATGCCTATTGAGTCTATAGAATTTGTGATAAAAGTGTCAAACCCTCGAGGCAAGTATGTGTTAGTTGACAAAGTATGTAAGAATTGCCCTTTGATGATTAGAGGTCACTGTTTTCCAGCTAATCTTATGCTTTTTCCATTTGATGAATTTGATATAATACTTGGTATGGATTGGTTGACCATTCATGATGTGGTAGTAAATTGTTGAAGAAAAATTATTGAGTTGAAATGTGAAAGTGGTGATATTCTTCGGATTGAATCAGATGAATCGGATAACTTGCCTGTAGTGATTTCTTCTATGACTACTCAGAAATGTAAAAGAAAGGATTGTGAAGCTTATCTTGCTTTTGTGTTGAACAGAAAAGAGTCTGAGTTGAAATTTGAATCAGTGCCAGTAGTATGTGATTATCCAGATGTGTTTCCGAAAGAATTGCCCGGATTGCCTCCAGTTAGAGAAGTTAAATTTGGTATTGAGTTAGTCCCTGGTACTGCACCTATTTCAATTGCTCCGTACGGAATGGCTCTGACCGAATTAAAGGAGTTAAAATCTCAGTTGCAAGAATTGGTGGATAAAGGTTTTGCGAGACCTAATTTTTCTCTGTAGGGTGCACCGGTATTATTTGTGAAAAAGAAAGATAGATCTATGAGGCTTTGCATTAACTACCGACAACTCAATAAAGTGACCATAAAGAATAAGTATCCTTTGTAGAGAATAGATGATTTGTTTGACCAACTGAAGGGAGCCACAATATTTTCCAAGATAGACTTGAGGTTTGGTTACTATCAATTGAGAGTTAAAGACTTGGGCGTGCTGAAAACTACATTTCAGACGAGGTATGGTCACTATGAATTTTTGGTTATGCCTTTTGGTTTAACGAATGATCTTGCTGGATTTATGGATTTGATGAATCGTATTTTCCAACCGTACTTGGATAAATTTGTTGTTGTTTTTATTGATGATATACTGATTTATTCTCGTGATGAGACCGAGCATGTCGAGCACTTGAGAACGGTTTTGCAAACTTTAAGAGATAAACAATTATATTCTAAGTTTAGTAAAAGTGAGTTTTGGCATCGAGAAGTTAGAGTTTTGGGGCACATTGTTTCGAGTGATGGTATTCAAGTTGACCCGAGTAAGATTTCAGCAATTTCTGATTGGAAACCACCGAGGAATGTATCCGAGGTTAGAAGCTTTCTAGGCTTAGCCGGTTATTACAGATGATTTGTTAAAGGATTTCCATGATTGCTACTCTGATGACAAAATTGTTACAAAAAGATGTCAAGTTCGAATGGACAGAAAAGTGCCAACAGAGTTTTGAGAAACTAAAGGCATTGTTGACTGAGGCTCCAATTTTAGTACAACCTGAACCGGGAAAAGAATTTGTGATTTATAGTGATGAATCCTTGAATGGATTGGATTGTCTACTTATGCAAGAGGGCAATGTGATAGCATATTCCTCGAGACAGCTGAAATCACACAAGAAAAATTATCCGACACATGATTTAGAGTTAGCCGCCATTGTGTTTGCGTTGTAGATTTGGAGACACCATTTGTATGGTGAGAAATGTCGTGTGTATACTGATCATAAAAGTCTGAAATACTTGATGACTCAAAAGGTTTTGAACCTAAGGCAACGGAGATGGTTAGGGTTGATAAAAGATTATGTGCTAGTGATTGACTATCACCCGGGAAAGGGGAACGTGGTCGCTGATGCCTTGAGTAGGAAATCCTTATTTGCATTGAGGGCTACGAATACACGGTTGGCTTTATCAGATGATGGTTCTATTCTAGCTGAGTTGAGAGCTAGACCGATGTTTCTCCAAGAGATTTATGAAGCTCAGAAAAGTGACAGTGATTTGCAAGAAAAGAGAGTTCAGTGTGAGTCGGGTCTTGAATCAGACTTTCGGATTAGTTCTGATGGATGTTTGATGTTCTGAGATAGGGTCCGTGTACTGAGAGATGATGAGCTTATTCGGAAAATTATGCACGAAGCACATAGTGGATGTTTATCTGTTCATCCAGCCAGTACAAAGATGTAAAATGACTTGAAGAAAATGTATTGGTGGTCAGGAATAACAGAGACATTTTAGAGTTTGTAATGAGATGCTTGGTTTGTCAGCAAGTGAAAGCCAAACACCATTCGGGTTTACTTCAGTCTGTGATGGTTCTCGAGTGGAAATGGGATATAATTACAATGGATTTTGTGATAGGTTTGCCTTTGACTCGAGAAAGAAAGATGCCGTATGGGTTGTTGTAGACTGATTGACAAAGTCGGTTCATTTTTATACCAGTACGTACCGACTAGTCACTTGATAAATTAGCCGAATTGTATATTTCTAAAATTGTAAGATTGCACGGAGTGCCTTTGTCGATTATATCGGATAGAGATCTGAGGTTCACTTCGCAGTTTTGGAAAAAGTTACAAGAGGTGTTGGGTACGAAGTTGAATTTTTGTACAGCTTTTCATTCGCAAACTGATGGTCAGTCTGAACGAGTAATTTAAATTCTTGGAGATATGCTGTGGTGTTGTGTTCTTGAGTTCCAAGGTAGTTGGGAAAAGTATTCAGTCGAGTTTGAAAATGGTGCCTTATGAGGCATTGTATGGGCGTAAGTGCTGAACACACTTGTATTGTACCGAACTCAGAGAGAATTAGATTCACGGAGTTGATTTAGTTAGGGAAACCGAAGGAAAAGTAAAGGTAATTCGTGATTGCTTGAAAGCTGCTTTGGATAGACAGAAATCCTACGCAGATTTGAAATGGAAAGAGATTGAATTTCAGGTCGGTTATAAGGTATTCCTGAAAGTATCTCCATGGAAGAAAGTTTTGAGGTTTGGCCGGAAAGGCAAATTAAGTCCACGCTTTATTGGATCGTATGAGATTAGTGAAAGAATAGGTCCAGTAGCATATCGATTGTCTTTGTCACCTGAGTTGGAAAAGATCCATGATGTGTTCCATGTGTCTATGTTGCGCCATTACCGATCAACCCTTCGCATGTGATTTCACCGACAGAGGTTGAGATTCGACCGGATATGACATATGGCGAAGAATTGGTTAAGATTTTGACTCGGGAAGTCAAACAGCTGAGGAATAAAAGTATAGCCCTTGTGAAAGTATTATGGCAAAGACATGGGGTTGAAGAGGCTACATGGGAACCCGAGGAAGCCATGAGAAAATAGTATCCAAACCTTTTCACCGGCAAGATTTTCAGGGACGAAAATCCCTAAGGGGGGAGAGTTGTAACATCCCGATTTTGGGTCTAGTCAGAATAGTGGTTTTGAGACCACAAATCCAAAGTATAAATATTTGTTTTATGATTGTTTTGAGGTCCATGACATGTTTGCATGATTGTGTGAACGTTTCATGAAAAATTTTGTGAATAAGTGTCCAATTTAACTTTTAGGACTAAATTGCAAAAGTTGCAAAATATGGGATTCTAGAAGCTTTAAGCATGAAATAACTTTGGATTATAAATTAGAAATCCTTAAATAGCAATTTGACCAATTTCTATTTTTATGGACAAAAATAGGCATGAATAGGTAAAATTTGAAAGTTTAGTAAAAAGGGCATTTTGGTCATTTAGTAATTAAAAGATTAAAAAGGGAAAAATAAAGCAACATTTGCTCATCTTCTTCAAGCTAGGGCCGAAACTTTGAAGCTCTCCATAGCTAGGGTTTCCATAACTGCATCCTAGCCCCATTTTTAATGTTCTTTACATTTTTGAAGTTGTTATCAACCGATCTAGCTATTTCTACCATTTATTTGAGCTAGGGTTCATGTTTAAATGTTTACCCATGTGTGACATGCATGTGTTTTGATGTTTCATGGTAGATTATGAAAGTTTGATGTGTAACAAACATCTTTTACTAAGTGATTTTTTATGAAAACACCTAAAAATGACCTTTTTTTGTAAAAGTTGTAAAATGAGTAGTAAAAAAATTTGATCTGAAGGAAAAAGTAGGCTGTTATGAGCATGTGTTAGGTTCGGCTAGGCTTGGGTAACAAAGAAAATGGACACATTTCATTTTACGAGCCTAGGGACTAATTTTGTAAATATGTGAAAGTTTAGGGGCAAAACAATAATTTTGCCAAAGTATGGTTTTTGGACTGATTTGAACAATGTGATAATTAAATGAGCTAAATTTCCTATTATAGATCAAGAAAAATGGAGTTCGGACCTAAACCGAGGAAAGAACAAGGTTGTGGACTAAGTTGAATAGTTAGCCATATTTTGGTACCGAGGTAAGTTCGTGTGTAAATAATGCAACTTATATTATGTATTTAATATTTTCTTATTGCATTACTTGTACAATTATCATTATAGATTTGTTCGGCAAAGATTCGATACGAAGAAACTCTCGGTTGAACCTTAGGAATAGTTAGGATACAAATGTCATGACATTAGAGTTATGAGTTTATGTGTAGGACCATATCTGGGATATGGCATCGTTATGAGATTTCATGTAAGACCATGTCTGGGACATGGCATCGATATAAGATTCGTGTAAGACCATAGTTGGGCTATAGGCATTGATATATGATCCCATGTAAGACCATATCTGGGATATGGCATTGGTATGATTCTATGTGTTTGTGATTCCCGAGTGTCCTTTAGTATTCCAAGTGGTTCACCGGGTAGTCCAAAGATTATGTCAACGAAATGACAAGGTATGAACATGTTGAAAGGGTACAGGTTTCATATTGAGATTATAAAACGATGAGATCTCGATAAGAAGTGAATGAATAAATCATGATCATGAGTTTATGTAAATGACATGATTTAAAATGTATCTATTATGCTTGATGACATTGTGATAGATTATATTATGTTATGTGTACAATAATGCATGGTTAATGTTTTTAATTATTTACATGCAAACTTACTGAGCTTTATACTTACTCCCATTTCTTTTCCATTTTCTTATAGTATTGCCAAGCTAGCTCGGGGGTCGAAGGACGTCGGAGACTCGATCACACTATCAATTGGAACTTTTGGGTATAGTTAGTCTCAACGTTTTGAGTATGGAATGCATAGGGAATTGGTCTTTTTGTTATATGTCATATTGGTTTAGCCAAATGTGTTGGCTTATGATGATATTTTATTCATTTTGTATAAGGCCATGGGATGTGGCCCATATTGATTATTGGGTTGTAAACCTATTTATATATGCATGCATGTTCCAATGTCATTATGATATGGCCTATGGTTTTTGATGGTCGAATGATAAGGAGTTGCCATGTATGAGCCATGTTTATGAATGTTTAAGTGCTTACATGTGCCATGTTGGATGTCATTGAGATATGTAAGTGTGCACGTGTTATTGAGAGTGACAAATGACTTGGAAAATAACCTTATTTTGTCCACACGGTTAGCCCCAAGGGGGTGTGTTCTGGCCGTGTGTCCCCTGCACCTTAGTTTTGAGATACAGAATGCCCTAGCAAGCACACGGGCGTGAAACACAGCCATGTCTCTCGACCGTGTGAGAGACACGGCTATAGGACATGGGTCTGTGCCTAGGCCGTGTGAAGTCTGCACTTGATTTTAGGAATTTAATTCGCCACACGGCCTAAGGACACGGGCGTGTGCCTTGGCGTGTGACCTTAATTGGTTGATGATATCATAAACAGAATGTCCCCTATTTTGGACACGGCCTAAAGCACAAGCGTGTGATATGCCACGCGGGCGTGTCCCTTCACCCACACGAGCATGTAGACCTTTTTGATGAAAATTTCTAAGTTTTCCTAGAAGTTTCTAAAGTTCTCGGTTTAGTCCCAAACCACTCCTAATGTATGTTTTGGGCCTCGTAGTCTCGTTTAAGGGACTATATGAATGTTTATGAAAAGTTTAAAATTTGTATGGAAATTCATGTCTAGGTTTTGTATGATTGCTTGTGTATAATTCTAGTAACACCTAGTACCTTGTTCCGACGTCGAATGCGGTTAAGGAGTGTTACAAGAACTGTATTGTAGACTTTGAGAGATAAGAAATTATTTGCTAAATTCAGTAAAAGCAAGTTTTGGCTCTGAGAAGTCGGATTCTTGGGATGTACTGTCTCTAGAGACGGTATTCAGGTTGATCCGAGTAAGATATCAGTAATTGTTGATTGGAAACCGCCGAAGAATGTATCAGAGGTCAGAAGCTTTTTGGGCTTAGCCGGTTATTACCGATATTTTGTTAAGGGCTTTTCGATGATTGCTACTCCTATGACCAAGCTGTTGCAAAAAGATATTAAGTTTGAATGGTCCAAAAAATGTCAGCAAAGTTTTGAGAAGTTGAAAGCATTGTTGACTGAGGCGCCGATTTTAGTGCAACCTGAACTGAGAAAATAGTTCGTAATTTATAGCGATGCCTCATTGAATGGATTAGGATGTGTGTTGATGCAAGAGGGAAAAGTGATAGCTTATGTAACACCCCAAACCCGGTCAAAACGTTACGACCAGATCTGGATTGATACTGGAAAAGTAGATTTGAAAATTTTGGTAAAACATCGTGATTTGAGAAATTACTTAGTTTGGCGAATCCATGTTAAGGGCCATTTTACAAAGGATCAGTTTGGTTATGCATACTTTACCCTTTCCTCATTAGGTTACTTAGGAGCTGAAAAAGGGTTTATTTTATCAAAACTGAACTTAGAAAATTCTGAAATGGTGATAGCTGAAATGAATGTTGAGGTGCGTGATCTTTGAAAATATTATTAGTAATGTTAAGAAAAATCCCAAGTTTTAATTACTTACGGCTTGTGTTCCAATCGTTGAAATTTTGGAAAACCTCTATTTACATTTTTACGAAAACCTCGTGTTTTCTTTCGATAATTCATAACATGTATAAAATCAACATTTAAACCAAACCCCAAATTAAAGTTAAAGCGGCCTTATTACAAATTAAAATCCCGAAGTAGAAATAAGTTTAAAATGAAGTACGAGTTTACTAAAGAATTCACAACGCATGGCCACCTCGAGTCCGTCTCGGCTCCAAAACCCGCTATCTACTGATTACCTGCAAAATTAGCAAATGGGTGAGTCATCGAGACTCAGTATGTAAATCCCCGTGTAACGCAACCTGGGCCTTAGCCCACTCAGTATGGCATATGTCACATGCATGCAATGCAGCCCAACCCAGTTTAGCTCTCCATCCAAACACCTGTGGCATTAAGCCACTGTGGTTCTTGACCACCGTGGTCCTAGACCACTCGTGACAAAGTCACTATAATATATATTATCGTGGGGCCAACCCACTGAGGTCTTAGACCACCGTGACGATCTCTGATAAATTACGTATACGTGGGGCCAACCCACTGTGGTACTTGACCACCGAGACAAGTCACTGATTAAAACATTCATGGTTTCAACCACTGTGGTACTTAGACCACTCGTGACAATAGTCACTGATTCTCCCTTCTCCTTTCATTCAATCCCGAGCCCATGCTCTTTACATCGTGCCCATATGTATGCAACCATATTCACAATGCTTAACAGATACTATTTCATACATGAATAACCTCAAACATACATACATGCATATAATCAGGAACATCGACATCGAAGAACTTACCTGGTGTCTCCAACCTTACCCATAAGGGTATTTTGCCTATCACATCAATCATTTCGGCTTGAAGCCATTACGGTTAATATCACAACAACAACAATAAGACGTGTGAGTAATACACACCTGATAACATGGAGAAGTAAACTCTCAATACTGTCGACACTTTCAGAAGAGGGAACAACCGAAATCTGCCTATCCCAGGCAGAGGTCGGCTCTCTACTGCAGTCTGGCGGAAAATCTCGAACCACCGACACCGCTCGACGCTTAAACTTAGGAGCAGGGATTATGGATACACTCCCCTCCTTGGCTTGACCGTTTCTTGTATCCATGAAATAGACTCGATCGGAGATCAAAGAGAACCTTTGATTGGCTAATCAAGACATTCGGTTAACATAGACTATAACAGAAAAGAGTCCAAACACGCAAGATTAAAGAACTCTTTAACTGAAGAACCCAAATGGAGAGATGAGATTCAGAAATTGGCTGATCCTCAGACTTTGGACTCAAATCATTTGGCTAATGATGTTTCCTGGAATAAGCGTCCCAAATGAGAGGAGAAGATAAAGGAAGAGGGGTTAACCAAAATATACACACCAAGCCAATTAGCCATTCGACTTTGGGTACAAAAACCGAAAGAAGGGTAAAGAGATGAGCAACAGAATCTCTCCTTACCTTAACAACAGAGCCGATTGAAAAGACTTCCTGGCCAAGATCCCTAACCCATTGCTTCGCGATATTCAGCTAACAAGCACAGAGTGAAAGAACCAGGTCTGTTAACAAAATAGATTCGGCTTCCCTTTGAAAAGCAAGGATGGAGAGATCGATTATGAGAAAAATAAAAGGAGAACTTCACCTTAAAGCAGAGATGTCAATTGACACACAAGATGATTCGGCTATGGAGCAAACAAGTCGAGAACCGAGAGGAGAAAAGGAGTAGGTTTCGGTCAAAGGAAAAAGAATGTCAAATGCAAGAAATAAAGGGTGAAGAAGAAGGTTTCGGCCTTGGAGAAAGATGAACACCAAGTAGTGGAATGAAAGTTTCATTTGGAGGGTTCAAGGGAATGAGTAAAGGAGAAGAAGAGATAAAGAAAAGTGATAGGAGTATAGGAGATGGGTGATTCGACCAAGGTGATAGATAACTCAATATGGGAAGCAATGAACGATCAAGCAAAATAGACAAAAGAAGGTTTAGGGAGGATTCGGTAAAATGGAAAAAGAGATGAGAAGAATGTTCAAAGAAACGAAAAGAAGAACCTATAATGCACTAAGGAATTTCGGTACAAGCACAAAATGGTAACCAACCCGAAATGCTCTTGACAAAATACCCAAATATCAAAAAGAACTCAAAAGCTACATCATTCAGCACCCACACACTAAGGCTCTTAGTTTTGCTATCACTCCTACAATGCCGAAATTCACTAATCTCATGCACCACATAGCCGTAATCCTCCTCCCCCTTCTCCAACTTTCGGCCAACACTCAACCACCAACCCACCTCCTTGATTTCCTCCACCGAATTCTCCCCATTACCCATTCGAATAGTTTGAACAGTTCAAACTCCCCAGGCTCCTCAGGACCACCCATTCAAATCCCTTTGACTCATTCAACCACAACCTTGGAGAGTCCCTTCCAAATCCACCTTCTTCTCATCCAAGTGCAAAAAATTAAAGTTCCAAAGTGAGGCTTGTGGGATTCGAACCTCGTCCCTGCTGCTACACCCTTGTGACACCACTTCCTTACACTATAAGTGGCGTCTCCTTGCCACTTCACCACACCTCTTCTTGTGTTAACTAAACACAAGTAATTACCCTTAAGGCCTGCCTCAGCTAGCTCTCCCCTAAAGTGCCTAAAAAATAAAATTTTCACCAAGGCTCAAGCTTAACCCCAAGCCTTCCCAAGACCCCCAAACACACCAAATTAATAAACAAATCATGCCAAACACATACAGAGACATAAAATGCAGAGCCCCTAATACCAGGATGTTACAATTCCACCCCCTTAAAGAAATTTCGGCCTCGAAATTCACCTGGTCAAAAGAGGTGAGGGTATTGCTGTCGCACCACATCCTCTGGCTCCCACGTGGCTTCTTCTGAACCGTGATTCTGCCACAACACTTTAACCAACGGAACCGTTTTTCTCCGCAATACTTTAACATCTCGATCTAGGATTTGAACTGGTTCTTCCGCAAACGAAAAATTAGGTCTTACTTCGATTTCTTCCACCGGCACTATGTGAGATGGATCCGAATGGTAGCGCTTTAGCATCGAGACATGGAATACATCATGTATCTGCCTCAATTCTGAAGGAAGCTCGATCTGATAAGCTACGGGTCCCACACGCGTCAACACACGATAAGGCCCGATGAAACTAGGGCTCTACTTGCCCTTTCATCCAAACCTTAGAACCTTCTTCCATGGTGAAACCTTTAGGAAAACCTGATCACCCACAGAGAACTCTATATCCCTACGCTTCAGAGCTACATAAGATTTCTGCCTATCAGAAGCTTCCTTCAACTGAGTCTGAATCAACTTAACCTTTTCCTCTGTTTCAGAAACCAATTTTGGACCCAACAACTGTCACTCACCCAACTCTGTCCAACAAGTAGGAGTGCAGTACTTCCGACCATACAACGCTTCATAGGGTGCCATCTGAATACTGGATTGATAGCTGTTGTTGTATGTGAATTCTGCCAGCGGTAGGAACTCCTCCCAAATACCCCTGAAGTCGATAACGTAGCCTCTCAGACTGACCATCAGTCTGTGGATGAAACGCTGTGCTGAAATCCAGTCTTGTACCCAACGCTTGATGTAACGCCTTCTAGAACCGCGACGTAAACCTGGGGTCTCTGTCTGATATAATAGACACAGGTACCCCATGTAACCTCACAATCTCTGGAACATATAATTTGGCTAACTTCTGTAAAGAATAATCAACCCGAACCGATATGAAGTAAGCGGACTTCGTTAACCAATCCGCAATTACCCACACTGAATCTTTCTTCGTAGGCGTAAGGGGTAGCCCACTCACAAAATCCATGGTTATGCTCTCACACTTCCAAAGTGGAATCTTTACTGGCTGTAGCAACCCCGATGGCAGTTGGTGTTCCGCCTTCACCTGCTGACAAGTCAAGCATTTACCCACAATTTCAGTCACCTCTTGCTTCAGACACGGGCACCAAAACTGTTCTCGCAGATCTCAATACATCTTACTCCCACCAGGATGCATAGCGTATAGGCTACTATGCGCTTCCTGCAGAATCTCTCGTCTCAACTCGGAATCCTTTGGCATACAAGCTCTTCCCCGAAAGCACAATACCCCATCACTGCTCACACTAAAATCTGCTATTTCACCACCTGCCACTAGCTGAAATTTAGGACTTAACGATTCATCTAATAACTGCTTCTCTTTTATCTGACTGACCTACGAAGGCTTCACTTGAAGTTCAACTAATAAACTTCCATCATCATACAAGCTGAGATGGGCAAACATTGCCCTCAAGTCTGATATTACCTTACGACTCAACGCGTCTGCCACAACAATAGCTTTACCGGGTGGTACTCAATCGAACAATCATAGTCCTTTAACAATTCAATCCACCTCCGCTGCCTTAAATTCAACTCCTTCTGGGTGAGGAGGTATTTCAGGCTCTTATGGTCGGTGTAGATAATGGACTTCTCCCCATACAAGTACTGTCTCCAGATCTTCAGAGCAAACACCACCGCAGCTAACTCTAGATCATGCGTGGGGTAATTCACTTCATGCGGTCTCAACTACCAAGACGCATATGCCACCACCTTCCCTTCTTGCATCAATACACATCCTAACCCTATGTGCGACGCATCGCAGTAAACGAAAACCTCCTTCCCAGCCTCAGGCTGAATCAATACTGGAGCCTCAGTTAAGATCCTCTTCAGCTTTTCAAAACTTTCCTGTTGCCTATTCGACTAGACAAACGGTACCCTTTTTCGTAACAACTTGGTTAACGGTGCGGCTATTAACGAGAATCCCTCAACAAACCTTCTGTAATACCCAGCCAGACCAAGAAAGCTCCGAATTTCTACCACAGACTTAGGTGGTTTCCAATCCAATACAACTTCAATTTTTCGGGGATCAACCCTAATTCCCTCAGCAGACAAAACATGTCACAGAATGGTAACTTCCCTTAACCAAAATTCACACTTACTGAATTTGGCAAACAACTATTTTTCTCTTAGAATCTACAGAACCACTCGAAGATGTGAATCATGTTCCTCTTTTGAACTTGAATAAACCAAAATATCGCCTATGAACACCACGGCAAACCAGTCCAGATAGGGTAAGAATACTCGGTTCATCATGTCCATAAACGCAGCTGGTGCATTCGTCAACCCAAACGGCATTACCAAGAACTCGTAGTGACCATAACGAGTTCCGAAAGCTGTCTTATGAATATGTGCCTCCTTAACCTTAAGCTGGTGATAACCTGACCTCAAGTCTATCTTTGAAAAGACCGAAGTGCCTCGTAACTAGTCGAACAGATCATCTATCCTAGGCAACGGGTACTTGTTCTTAATCGTCAACTTGTTCAGTTGCCTATAATCAATGCACATCCGCATCGACCCATCCTTTTTCTTAACAAATAGCACCGGTGCTCCCCAAGGTGACACACTGGGTCGGATAAAACCCCAGTCCAACAGTTCCTGAATTTGCGCCTTAAGTTCCACCAACTCTTTCGATGCCATTCTATAAGGGGCAATAGACACTGGCGCTATTCCCGGAAGAAGATCAATACCGAATTCCAACTCTCGATCCGGAGGTAACCCTGGAAGTTCTTCTGGAAAAACATCAGAGAACTCCTTCACTATTCTAACATCCTTTATAATCAACTCCCTTGCCTCCAAAGCACTGACAAAAGTTAAGAACGCCTCGCATCCTTTTCTCACCATTCTTTCAGCCTTTAAAGCAGACATTACATTGGACAAGTAGTTCCTCCTTTCGCCTATCACTAAGACTTCATTATCCTCAGGAGTCCTTAACACCATGAGCTTAGCAGCACAATCCAAGTTTGCTCGATATCTCACTAACCAGCCCATGCCCAAGATTAAATCAAACTCGCCGAATGGCAGTTCCATCAAGTCAGCTGGGAAAACCATCCCTTGCACTTCTAGATGCACACTCCTAAAGAGTTTGTTCACCACTAAAGATTGTCCTAAAGGGCTAAGTACAATCATCTCCCTAGAAGCAATCTCAGAGTCTATGTTCAGAGTTCCAGACACAGTACTAGCAACATAGGAATGTGTTGACCCAATATCAATCAATGCAGAAAAAGGCAAACCAGAAATAAGGAACGTACTGGTTATGACGTCCGGTGCATCGCCCTCCTCTCGGCATCTAGCTGCATAGACCAACCCAAGTTGTCTTGCATCTGTGTTCCCAGCACCTCTGCCCAGTGCTCCACGTCCACGACCAATATTATTTCCTCCTCGGGCCGAACCACGGCCTCTCTGTGGTTGCTGACCACCTCTACCAGGCTGAACATAATTTTGACCTACTGGTCGCGTTCTGTTTGGCTCTTGCGGACAATCCCTTACCCGATGATCCACTGATCCACATCTGTAGCATCCATTACTTCTTGCCCAGCACTCTCCTGAATGAAACTTCCCACACGTAGCACATTGCTATGGCCGACCAACAACAACGGGCCTCGCAGCTCGATCCGGCCCATCTAACCTAGGCCCCTTCTAGAAATTCCCAGTAGATCTTGACGGTCCAAAACTTCTTTTATTCCTACCCTTGTCCCTATCTTGGTTCTGCCTTTCAGATCGCTTTGCCTCTTCGGCTATCTTAGCCTTTTCCACCAAAACAGTGAACTCTCTTTCCCGTTGCGGAGCTATCAGTACTCGCAACTCGTCCCTCAGACCATCCTCAAATCGAACACAACGCTCATGATCTGTTGACACAATGCCTCAGGTGTATCAGCTTAGACGCAAGAATTTTGCCTCATATTCAGCCACCGACTTATTTCCCTGAACCAGGTTTAGAAATGCTTTTTGCTGAGCATCCACATAGCTCGACCCAATGTATTTCCCCTGGAACGCAGACTTAAAGAAGACCCATGTAATGCGGTCTGCTGCTGTACCATCTCTAACCGTGAGCCACCATTGGTAAGCCTCATTTCGGAGAAGAGACACAACTCCTTTCAGTTTCTCTTCCGCGGTGCAGTCAAGATCATCCATGATGTGCTCAACTACCTCGAGCCAATACTCAGCTACATTAAGAGCTACACCAGAAACGCCCCTAAACAGTTCAGCCCCGTTCGCTCGAAGTCGCTCTGACATAGATTTCCGGGCCACTGATCCCGTGCTCACTCCAGCCACTCTCTCCAGAACACGTAACATCGCCTGAGACACCGCATCGTCTCCCCCAATTTGGTCCTAAAATTCCGCTTCTGCAACTGGTGATGCTGGCACCTCTCCTTCCGGCCCATGCTCAGATTCCGAGGGCTCAGCCCCAACATCTCGGCCTCTTCCCCGGCCTCAATACCGCGTCCACGTCCTCTAGTACTCATTACTACTAACGCGATTTAATCTGATTACAAGTTTTATGAGTTAGTGTTTTCTTCCACTGTTTATTACAGAGTAGTTTTATGAAAATATCATTATGAGTAATTCTCGCCAATTCATGCATACCTAAGGTTTCAGTCTCTAGAATTGCATTCCTCAGTACAAGTAATCATAGCATATTACACTAGTTCATGTAAAACAACCAATAGTCAAAAGACTTACTGTGTGGATTTGGTGCTGGAGACTCGAGTGCCATGCTTCTAGAGAACATATATATTTCTAAATCATTTTCTAAACCATCTTTTGAAACATTTTTAAATCCCATACCCACAGCCAAGTTTTTGAAACCTAGGCTCTGATACCACAATTGTAACACCCCAAAACCGGTCAAAACGTTACGACCAGATCTAGATTGTTACAGGAAAAGTAGATTTGAAAATTTTGGTAAAACATCGTGATTTGAGAAATTACTTAGTTTGGCGAATCCATGTTAAGGGCCATTTTACAAAGGATCAGTTTGGTTATGCATACTTTACCCTTTCCTTGTTAGGTTACTTAGGAGCTGAAAACGGGTTTATTTTATCAAAACTGAACTTAGAAAATTTTGAAATGGTGATAGCTAAAATTAATGTTGAGGTGCGTGATCTTTGAAAATATTATTAGTAATGTTAAGAAAAGTCCCAAGTTTTAATTACTTACGGCTTGTGATCCAATCGTTGAAATTTTGGAAAACCTCTATTTACGGTTTTATGAAAACATCATTTTTTCTTTCGATAATTCATAACATATATAAAATTAACATTTAAACAAAACCCCAAATTAAAGTTAAAGCGGCCTTATTACAAATTAAAATCCCAAAGTAGAAATAAGTTTAAAATGATGTACGAGTTTACAAAAGAATTCACAACGCATGGCCACCTCGAGTCTGTCTCGCCTCCAAAACCCGCCATCTACTGGTTACCAGCAAAATTAGCAAAGGGGTGAGTCATCGAGACTCAGTGTGTAAATCCCCGTGTAACACAACTTGGGCCTTAACCCACTCAGTATGGCATATGTCACATTCATGCAATACAGCCCAACCCAGTTTAGCTCTCTATTCAAACACCCGTGGCATTAAGCCACTGTGGTTCTTGACCACCGTGGTCCTAGACTACACGTGACAAAGTCACTATAATATATATTATCGTGGCGCCAACCCACTGTGGTCTTAGATCACCGTGACGATCTCTGATAAATTACGCATACGTGGGGCCAACCGACTGTGGTACTTGACCACTGAGACAAGTCACTGACTAAAACATTCGTGGTTTCAACCACCGTGGTACTTAGACCACTCGTGACAGTAGTCACTGATTCTCCCTTCTCCTTTCATTCAATCCCGAGCCCATGCTCTTTACATCGTGCACCATATGTATGCAACCATATTCACAATGCGTAACAGATACTATTTCATAAATGAATAACCTCAAACATACATACATGCATATAATCAGGAACATCGACGTCGAAGAACTTACCCAGTGTCTCCAACCTTACCCAGAAGGGTATTTTGCCTATCACATCAATCATTTCGGCTTGAAGCCATTACGGTTAATATCACAACAACAACAACAAAAAGACGTGTGAGTAATACACACCTGATAACACGGAGAACTAAACTCTCAATACTGTCGACACTTTCAGAAGAGGGAACAACCAAAATCTGTCTATCCCAGGCAGATGTCGGCTCTCTACTGCAGCCTGGCGGAAAATCTCGAACCGCTGACACTGCTCGACGCTTAAACTTAGGAGCAGGGATTATGGATACACTCCCCTCCTTGGCTTGACCGTTTCTTGTATCCATGAAATAGACTCGATCGGAGATCAAAGAGAACCTTTGATTGGCTAATCAAGACATTCGGTTAACATAGACTATAACAGAAAAGAGTCCAAACACGCAAGATTAAAGAACTCTTTAACTGAAGAACCCAAATGGAGAGATGAGATTCAGAAATTGGCTGATCCTCAGACTTTGGACTCAAATCATTTGGCTAATGATGTTTCCTGGAATAAGCGTCCCAAATGAGAGGAGAAGATAAAGGAAGAGGGGTTAACCAAAATATACACACCAAGCCAATTAGCCATTCGACTTTGGGTACAAAAACCGAAAGAAGGGTAAAGAGATGAGCAACAGAATCTCTCCTTACCTTAACAACAGAGCCGATTGAAAAGACTTCCTGGCCAAGATCCTTAACACCTTGCTTCGCGATATTCGGCTAACAAGCACAGAGTGAAAGAACCAGGTTTGTTAATAAAATAGATTCGACTTCCCTTTGAAAAACAAGGATGGAGAAATCGATCATGAGAAAAATAAATGGAGAACCTCACCTTAAAGCAGAGATGTCGATTGACACACAATATGATTCAGCTATGGAGCAAAAAATTCGAGAACCGAGAGGAGAAAAGGAGTAGGTTTCGGTCAAAGGAAAAAGAATGTCAAATACAAGAAATAAAGGGTGAAGAAGAAGGTTTCGGCCTTGGAGAAAGATGAACACCAAGTAGTGGAATGAAAGTTTCAGTTGGAGGGTTCAAGGGAATAAGTAAAGGAGAAGATGATATAAAGAGTGATAGGAGTATAGGAGATGGGTGATTCAGCCAAGGTGATAGATAACTCAATAGGGGAAGCAATGAACGATCAAGCAAAATAGACAAAAGAAGGTCTAGGGAGGATTCAGTAAAATGGAAAAAGAGATGAGAAGAATGTTCAAAGAAACGAAAAGAAGAACCTATAATGCACTAAGGAATTTAGGCACAAGCACAAAATGGTAACCAACCCGAAATGCTCTTGACAAAATACCCAAATATCGAAAAGAAGAACTCAAAAGCTACATCATTCGGCACCCACACACTAAGGCTCTTAGTTTTGCTATCACTCCTACAATGCCAAAATTCACTAACCCAATGCACCACATAGCCGTAATTCTCCTCTCCCCTTCTTCAACTTTCGGCCAACACTCAACCACCAACCCACCTCCTTGATTTCCTCCACCGAATGCTCCCCATTACCCATTCGAATAGTTTGACCAGTTCAAACACCCCAGGCTCCTTATGACCACCCATTCAAATCCCTTTGACTCATTCAACCACAACCTTGGAGAGTCCCTACCAAATCCACCTTCTTCCCATTCAGGTGCCAAAAATTAAAGTTCCAAAGTGAGGCTTGTGGGTTTCGAACCTCCTCCCTGCTGCTACACCCTTGTGACGCCACTTCCCTGCATTCTGAGTGGTGTCTCCTTGCCACTTCACCACACCTCTTCTTATGTTAACCAAACACAAGTAATTACCCTTAAGGGCTGCCTTAGCTAGCTCTCCCCTAAAGTGCCTAAAAAATAAAATTTTCACCAAGGCTCAAGCTTAACCCCAAGCCTTCCCGGGACCCCCAAACACACCAAATTAATAAACAAATCATGCCAAACACACACAGAGACATAAAATGTAGAGCCCCTAATACCAGAATGTTACAGCTTATGCCTCGAGACAGTTGAAACCGTACGAGAAGAATTATTCGACGCATGATTTGGAATTGGCCACCATTGTCTTTGCTTTGAAAATTTGATGTCATCACTTTTACGGTGAGAAATGCCCCATCTATACCGATCATAAAAGTTTAAAGTATTTGATGACTCAGTAAGATCTATATTTGCAGCAACGGAGATTGCTCGAGCTACTAAAAGATTATGAGCTAGTGATTGACTACCATCCCGGAAAGGCGAATGTAGTCGCAGATGCTTTGAGTAGAAAGTCTTTATTTGCTTTGAGAGCTATGAGTACGAGATTGACTTTGTCTAATGATGGTTCAATTTTGGCTGAGTTGAGAGCTAGACCGATATTTCTTCAACAAATTTGCGAAGCTCAGAAATGTGACATTGATTTGCAAACCAAAAGAGTTCATTGTGAATCGAGTAGTGATTCAAATTTTCATATCGAATCCAATGATTTTTTTATGTTCTGAGGTAGAATTTGTGTACCGAAAAATGGTGAACTTATTCAGAAAATTCTTCATGAGGCGCATAATGGTTGTTTATCTGTGCATCCGAGTAGTACAAAACTGTATAATGATTTGAAGAAATTGTATTGGTTGTCAGGTATGAAGCGAAATATCTCTAAATTTGTATCGAAATGTTTAATTTTTCAACAACTCAAAGCCGAACACCATGTACTTTTGGGTTTACTTCAGCCAGTGATGGTACCCGAGTGGAAATGGGATAAAATTATGATAGACTTTATGACGGGTTTACCTTTGACTCCGAAAAAGAAAGATGTCGTTTGGGTCGTTGTTGATAGATTGACAAATCGGTTCATTTTATTCCAGTACATATTGATTACTCACTTGACAAGCTAGCTGAATTGTACATTGCTAAAATTGTGAGATTGCATGGAGTGCCTATTTCTATTATCTCGGATAGAGATCCAAGGTTTACTTTACATTTTTGAAAAAAGTTGAAAGAAGCTTTGGGTACAAAGTTGAACTTTAATACCGCATTTCATCCGCAAACTGATGGCCAATCAAAGAGAACGATTCAGGTTCTCGAAGATATGCTTCGTTGTTGTATTTTAGAATTCGAGGGTAGTTGGGAAAAATATCTACCATTGGTCGAATTTGCCTATAACAATAGTTTTCAATCGAGTATAAAGATGGTGCCTCATGAGGCACTGTATGGCCGCAAGTGCCGAACACCTTTGTATTGGACCGAGCTTAGTGAGAAACAGATTCACGGGGTTGACTTGGTTAGGGAATGTAACACCCGTAACCCGTATCTGTCGCTGGAGTAAGGTTACAAAGTATTACCGATCATTACACATCATTTAGCATACATTACTCATACATCTATGCATTCATACTCAAATACCATTCAACACAATCATATTGTCCCTTATAAGAGCATATGAGGCCTTAAACATGCTTTACGAGTGGTTTGGGGCTAAATTGATAACTTATAAAAAATTTGGAAACTTAGAAAAATTTCAAACATACAGGGGTCACACGCCAGTGTGAATAGCCCGTGTGCCTTACACAGATCCAAACACGCCCGTGTCTCAGATCTTGTGAAAAAAGGGCATACATACTGACATGGGTCACACGGCCGACCACACGCTTGTGTGTCTAACCCGTGTGCCCTTCGAAACGGCCACACACGCCCGTGTGTCAGGCCGTTTACTAGGCCGTGCCAAACCTGTAGGGTATACTGACTTATGCGACACGACCAAGTCATATGCACGTGTGTTAGGTTGTTGCCATTTAGGGGGTATACTGACTTGTACCACGCGGCCAGTCACACGCCCGTGTGTGAGACCCTGTAGAGCATACTGACTTCAATTTAATAACTACACCAAGGGACACACGACCGTGTACTTAACCATGTATCACACACGGCTGAGACACACGCCCATGTGTCAGGCCGTGCACTAGGCCATGCCAAACCTGTAGGGTATACTGACTTATGCGACACGGCCAAGTCATACGCCCGTGTGTTAGATCGTGTGCCATTTAGGGGGTATATTGACTTACACCACGCGGCCAGTCACACGTCCGTGTGTGAGACCCTATAGAGCATACTGACTTCAATTTAATAACTACACCAAGGGACACACGACCGTGTACTTAACCGTGTATCACACACGACTGAGACACACGCCCGTGTCTCTGCCCGTGTGGACAAAAATAGGCCATTTGCAAGGCCAATTTGCCACCCATTATGCACATACCTATTCAAGCTCAAATGGCACCGTTTCAAGACACTAATAGGCATCCAAATACCAACAATAACAATCACAAACATACTATAGTTTGCCATCAACTTTTTTAATACCTAAATTCACATATACAATTCAATCAACTAATTATTCCACACTTACATTAATCAAACATAATTTCACTAGTACATAAATTCTCAAATTATCAATTTCCATCACACCATATAAGTCAATTACCAAGCTCCAAATCTAACCATTTTGAGCAACTAAAAACCATAACCTCATTCATGCCATATCATACCAAAATAAGCCATCACTCATGGCTACATATATATACAAACCAAAACATATTCATTTACAAGCCAAATCTCATGGTTATCATCACAACCAAAATACCACAAGTAGCCTATACATGCCATATACCATATACACACAACTCAAAAGTACTAAATAGATGTTTGATAGTGCGGTGATGTTCTCGACGACTCCGGGATCTGAGCTAGCTTTGATTCACTATAAAAAATAACACAAAGTAAGCTTGATAGCTTAGTAAGTTCATACTAATATACTCAACAATTCGTAAAATACAATTCATCAATTTGAACAAGTTAATGTATCATTCATGATAAATCAATCCTTTCATAAACTTGTTCATATACTAATATGAAAAGTCATAATCTTTTCTATTTCATTTTCATACTTACATATACAAACCTGTACAAATTCATAACGAACTCATACCTTTCCGTAACATTGTCGAGTACTCGACGTTTCGCACACTAAGTGCCATCGCATAGCCGAAGCTATTATAATTCCGCATACTAAGTGCCTTACTCGATGTTTCGCACACTAAGTGCCATCACATAGCCGAAGCTATTATAACTCTGCATACTAAGTGCTTTACATAGATGAAGCTATCTCAGTCTCTCACACTGAGTGTTAAACATTGCCAATTTATCGTCGAACATGGCCGTAGCCTCGTATATACAATTTATGCAATATCAAAGCGTTAAAAGCATAATTGTAACAATGTTTATTACGTACGAACTTACCTCGAATGCTAAAACGACAAATCGAGTCGTTTAATCGATCACTTTCGTTTTTCCCCGATCCTGATCTAAATTCCTATTTTCTTGATCTAAATGTATTCAAAATTAACTTATTCAATCTCATATTCATTTAATTTAGTCCAAATCACACTTTAAAGTACTTTTACATTTTTACCCCTAATTTTTCACAATTTAGTCCTTATTTCACAAATTCACATAATTTCATTAAACCCCAGCTTGGTTGAATTACATATAGGTTCCTAGTAGCCTAAAACTTTCATTTATTTCACATTTCAACCACTCAATTTGTATAATTCACAATTTAATCCCTATTATGCATTTTCATCAAAAATTACTTTACAAAACATGAAAAACTATCATCAAGCTTTCATATTTCAACATTAAACATCAAAGAACACAGATTCAACCATGGCAACTCTCAAAACTTTAACAGTTTCAAAATTAAAGGTACGGGCTAGCTAGATTGAGCTGCAACGATTACAAAAACATAGAAATCATCAAAAATCAAGCTAAAACCGTACCTTAATTGCTTGAATATCCTAGCCGAATGAAAAAACCCTATCTTAGCTTCTTCCTCTTCTAATTTTCAGTGCATGAAGATGACAAATAAGGTTTAATTAGCTTTGTTTTATTAATATTAACCTTATTTATCAAATACCAAATTTACCCTTAAATTATAACATTTAAAATCACATAAATGTTGTCCATAAAAGTCCACTATCATTTAAAATGGTCTAATTACCATTTAAGGCCATCATATTTAAAATCCAAAGCCAATTGACACCTTTAACTAATAGAATGCAACTTTTGCATTTTACGCAATTAAGTCCTTTTTATCAAATTGAGCAATTAAACGATAAAATTACTTCACGAAATTTCACACATTCATACTTTCATGCTGTAAACACATAAAAGAATATTAAAAAAAATTTTGACATCGAATTTTTGGTTCTGAAATCACTGTTCTGATTTAGCTAAAATCGGGCTGTTACAACTCTCCCCATTAGGAATTCTTGTCCTCGAGAATTTTACCAGTGAATAGGTTCGGGTATTATTTTCTCATAGCATCCTCGGGTTCCCATGTAGCTTCTTCAACCTCGTGTCGATGCCATAATACTTTCACTAACGCTATTCTCTTATTTATCAGCTCTTTTATCCCACAAGCTAAAATTCGAATCGGTTCTTCAGCAAACAACATATCAAACTGAATTTCAACCTCGGTTGGGGAAATGACATGTGAAGGGTGGGATCAGTATCGTTGAAGCATCGACACATGAAACACATTATGTATCTTTTCCAACTCAGACGGTAAGGACAACTGATATGCCACTGGCCCAATTCGCTTAGTAATCTCATACGGTCCAATGAATCGTGGACTCAATTTCCCTTTTCTGCCGAATCTAAGTATTTTCTTCCTCGGTGAGACTTTTAGAAATACTTTATCCCTGATTTGAAACTCAATATATTTTCGTTTCAAGTCTGCGTACGATTTCTGTCTATCTGAAGCTGCTTTCAAACTAACCAGTTTCACTTTTTCTTCTGTTTCTCTGATCAGATCAACTCCGTGAATTTTATTCTCATTAAGATCAGTCCAATACAATGGTGTTCGACATTTACATCCGTATAAAGCTTCGTACGGTGCCATCTTTATACTCGATTGAAAGCTATTATTATAAGCAAATTCAATTAGCGGTATATATTTATCCCAACTACCTTTGGTATGAAATATGCTTGAGTGAGGTTGATTTAATGCCTTTGATATGCTATGTTCTGTGACAATGGAGTTTGGTGTAGGTGTGCATAAGTTTGGGTGGCAAATTGGCTTGGTAAATAGCCTATTTTTTTCCAGATAGGCAGAGACACAGGCATGTGTCTCAGTCGTGTGTGATACACGGTCGTATACACGACCGTGTGTCCCCTTATGTTGAATTAGAAACCAAGTCAGTATGCTCCACACGGCCTCACACACAGGCATGTGACTTGGCTGTGTGGAATAAGTCAGTATACCCTGCAGGTTTGGCATGACCTAGTACACGACCTGGCACACGGGCGTGTATGGCCATTTTTAGGGCACACGGGTTAGCCAAACGGGTGTGTGTGTTGGCCGTGTGACGTATAACATCCCTTACCCGTATCCGTCGCCAGAATAGGGTACAAGGCATTACCGAACTTAATCACCTATAACCGATCATTTCTGAGTCACAAATTTCCATCCAAATTTAAAACTTTTCATATTCAATCATAGAGTCCCTAATATGGACCTACGAGGCCCAAAACATGCTTTGAAAGCGATTCGGGAATAAACCGAGAACTTTGGAAAATTTCACAACACTTGAAAATTTTTTCTTCAAAACAGGGTCACACTCAATATGCATCCTTAGCAACTCTTATACATGCATAATTATATCTAATTATCATACCATACCATTGAGCCAAACTTAGCCATTCGACATCAAGACTACTAGCACATTCAACCATTAGGTATTTAGGCCATAACCCACAACTCATCATGTATCATGCAAACACAGCTCACATCACAAGACTTTGGCATATAAATAATATATATAGGCTTGCAATCAATTAGCCAATATAAGCCAATAAGCATGGCTACATACTACAATAACCTTTAACCATTACACGACAATACATTTGGCCAAAACATAATAACACATACATAAAATGACTAAGTCCCTATACATTCCATAGACTTAAATTACTTGAAGGCATTGATACCAGTCAAAAGCTTGATAGTGTGATAGAATCTCCGACGATCTCCAACCCAAGCTAACCTCTGTGACAATATAGGAAAAAGGAAAGGAATGGGGTAAGCTATATAGCTTAGTAAGCCCGTGTGAAAATAATAAGCAATTTATTAACATGTTTTCACCAATTCTCACAATATGTTCTCAAGGTAATACAATCATAATTGCACAAAATTTCACAATTTACTTATGTTCATCTCAAGTTGTCTACTCAAGTCATAGTCACTAAATTATTTATATCTTGAGCTGCGGAACTCAAACTCAAGATCCATTATTTTCCTTGAAACTAGACTCACATATCTTATTACCATAAAATTTTCAGAATTTTTGGTTTATCCAATAAGTACAGTTTATTCATTAAAATCACCCCTGTTCTGCTGTCCGATAGTTCCGTCCCTCTTTACTAAAAATTAATTATCTCTTCATACGGGATTCATGTGATGTTTCCGTTTTTTTTTTAAAATAGACCTATTAAGGATTTTAATCATGTAAATTATAACCCGTAATTATTTTTGTACAATTTTTAATGATTTTCCCAAGTCAGAATAGGGGATTCCAAAATCATTCTAACTTTATCTCACAAAAATTCAAATATCTCAGAATGTGAAATTATTTTGCTTACACCGTTTCTTTTATGTGAAAATAGACTCAATAAGTTTTAATTTAATTACTTACTCAACCTCTAATTCGATTTCCACCATTTTTGGTGATTTTTTAAAGTGATACAAATGCTGTTGTCCAAACTGTTTTATTGCTAATTTTACCCTATCATGTTTTCTTTGTATTAATTCTCATTTATACACATATAACACTAAAGTATATCCATAGTTACCCATGCCAATAGCTAGTCATCATCAAATATTTACAAGTCTTCATTGTAACACTTACTCCATATCAGCCTTACCAAAGTTCGATCACATATCGAGCACATTGCTCATGAATATATATACACATGTACCTGCACTTGTTCATCACATAATCACATTCAGCTACACTTAGCCTTTTTCCAGTTGAACACATCGGAATATTATTGGATACATTGGAAGTTTGCACATAAGTGTCACACTTGTAGCTAAAGCTACTTCACATAACTTTTCACATAGAGGCTCGTTCTCGAGCTATTCACTTTCACGGGTTCGCTCACACAAGCTGTCAGTCATTCGTTACTACTCAGTGCTGCTCACACAAGCTGTTAGGTATCCGCAACACATGCTGGTATACCCAGCCACTGGTAGAACTTAAGACCATCACCTGGATTCACTTAGTCACAATTTCACATAGATTTCACATAGGTCCCTAGTGACATGTCACTTGTATCCTATTCTATTCCTAAGGTTCAACCGAAAAATTTCTCACTTGTCGATATTTTGTCAAATACATCAAATATTCAGCCACATTTTACAAAATATATCAAAATATGAAAGCATAAGCAAAAACGATGCTTTATTTACATACAAACTTACCTCGGAAGCACAATCGGTGAAAATGAATTATTCATCATATTCTTTGTTTTCCTTCCGTTCTAAGTCCGAATCTCATTTTTCTTGATCTATAACAACACATTTCACTTATTTATTCAACATGCTACTCAAATTAACCCAAAATGTGCATTTTGAAAAATTACACTTTTGCCCCTAAACTTTAACATATTTACAATTTTGCCCCTAGACTCGTAAAATGATTTTCATTCAATTTCTTTATATTTTAAGCCTAGCCAAACCACTTTAATAACTACAACAGCCCACAATTTCCACTAATTCACACTTTTATGACAAATTTTATAACTTTTCCAAATTAGTCATTTTAGGCATTTTCACCGAAAATCACTTAGTAAAAGTCATTTCTCTAACCATAAACATGTATTTTCTACCATTAAACATCAAAATACACAAATATTCATCATTTCTCAAAACCTTAGAACTTAACCATATCTCGAATTAGTGGTAGAAATAGATAGATCTTGTTACGAGCATTTTAAAAACGTAAAAATCATTAAAAACGGGGCTAGAACGGACTTACAATTGAGCTTGGAAGCTTGAAAAACCCTAGTCATGGTTTCTCCATGCAATTTTCGGCCAAGGGGTTGAAGATGGACAAAAATTGGCTTTTAATTTTGATTTTAATTCATTTTAATAACTAAATGACCAAAATGCCCTTAATGAAAAACTTTGGAAACATGCCTAACCATGCCCATTTTTGTCCACCAACTTAAAAAAATGGTCTAATTACCATATAAGAACCTCCAATTTAAAATTTCATAACAATTGGACACCTCTAGCATGTAGAACTCAACTTTTACACTTTTTACAATTTAGTCCTTTTGACTAAATTGAGTGCCCAAACGTCAAAATTTTGGAACGAAATTTTTATGAAATCATTTCATGAAATCGTAGACCATAAAAATATAATAAAAATAAATTTTATTATGTCGAATTTGTGGTCTGAAACCACTGTTCCGACTAGGCCCAAAATTAGGGTATTACATGACCCAAGTCAGAGAGTTACACGGGGCCAGACACGGGTTAGGACACTGCCATGTGCTCCCATTTCGAATGTCCATGCAGCCTATGACATGGGCGTGTCTTTCACCGTGTGAGACACACGACCGGGCCACACGGGTGTGTGTCCCCTGTATTTTGCAAAAATTTTCTAAGTGTTCAAAAAGTTTTTAAAGTTATCGGTTTAGTCTCGAACCACCTCGAATGTATGTTTTGAGCCTCGTAAGCTCGTATTAGAGCCATTATGATCTAGTTTAAGTAATAGTTGCATGAAACATGAAAATGTATGTGAAATGAATGTTTAATTGATTTATAAGTCCGGTAATGCTCCGTAACCCTATTTCGGTGCTGAATATGGGTAAGGGGTGTTACACTTATTGGTATCAGAGTTACGGTTTAGTCGATTCTAAGACTAACGTAGTGTATGTGAGAGTCTAGCTATTCATGCCATATATAACTTGTGAGAGTGTGATGACTCCTAACAATTTAAATTGTGTTTTCATATAGTAAATGGATCTCAATCGAGTTGTAGCTGACGATATTGAGAGTAATGTGCCAGCTCCCGCTCAAGGGGCAGCGCCGTCTGAATTTAGAAATGTATCGAGTAGTCAAGGAGGAGAGGCTAAAAAGGCCTTTTTCCAAATGATGCACGACAAGTTCATGCAATTTGTCCGAACAAATCCGACTGCTCAACAAACTCAACCCCCACTTATTTCCCAACTAGAGACCTTAGTTCCTCAAAGTTTGGAACCCTTACGTTTAAATAAGCCGTCTGTGGATAAAATTCAATAATATGAGGCTAGAGATTCAAGAAAGAGGTCAATGAATAAGTCATATCATTCTTCGTCAAAGAAATTAAAGGATTTTCATAATCATTCTACCACTTTAGTGGGATATTCTGCTAGGGATCGTAGTAAACAACATGTGAACTCAAAATCTCAAGCCACTTCAGTAGTAAGTGTAACACCCTAAACCCGATCAAAACGTTATGACCAGATTTGGATTGCTACAGGAAGGATAGTTTTGAAAATTCAGGCAAAACATCGTAATTTGAGAAATTATTTTGTTTGGTGAATCCATGTCAAGGGCTTATTTAAAATTCTGTTTGATTATACATATTCTACCATCCTCTTATTAAGTTAACTAGGTGCTGAAAACGGGTTTATTTCATAAAACTGACTTAGAAAATATCCATCAGATGACAATTGTACTAAAAGGTGAGAACGTGACCCTTGAAAATAATATTTGTAGTGTTAAGGAAAATCCCAATCTTAATTATTTATTGCTTGTGATCTGTTTGATTAACATTTTAGAAAACCTTTATTTATGTTTTTTTTAAAAAACCCCATTTTTCGATAGTTCATATCATATATAAAATCAACATTTAATTAAAACCCTGAAATAAAGTTAAAGCATCCTTATTACAAATTAAAATCCCGAAATAAAAATAAGTTCAAAACAAAGTACGAGTTTACTTAAAGAAATCACAACACATGGCCACTTCGAGTCCGCCCCCGGCTCCAAAACCCGCCATCTACTGATTACCTACAAAATTAGCAGAGGGGTGAGTCACCAAGACTCAATGTGTAAATCCCCGTATAACTCAAATTGGGCCTTAGCCCATTCAGTATGGCATATGTCACAACTATGCTTTGCAGCCCAACCCAGTCTAACTCTCCATCCAAACGCCCGTGGCATTCTGTCACTGTGGTTCTTGACCACCGTGGTCCCGGACCACTCGTGACAAAGTCACTAATATGTATAACTGTGTGGCCAACCCACTGTGGTTCTTAAACCACCGTGACAATCTCTGATTAGTTATGTATACGTGGGGCCAACCCACTGTGGTCCTTGACCATCGAGACAAGTCACTGATTTATGCATTCGTGGTTTCAACCACCGTGGTACTTAGACCACTCGTGACAACAGTCACTTGATTATCACTTCCCCATTCCTTCAATCCCGAGCCCATGCTCATTTCATCATGCTAAATATGAATGCAACATACTCTCAATGTGAAACAGTTCATTATGACATACATGCATATAATCAAGAATATCATCATAGAAGAACTTACCCGGTGTCTCCAACCTTACCCACAAGGGTATCTCACTATCAAATTAGTAATTTCGGCTTTCAGCCAATACAGTTAATAACACAACTACAAGATACGTGTGAGTAATACACACCTGATAACGCGTAACACTAAGCTTTCTATGTCGACGCTTTCACTAGCAGGGACGACAGCTATTTGCCATCCCCGGCAGACGTCGGCTCTCTACCACAGCCCAGCGAAAAATCTCGAACCGTCGACACCGCCCGTCTTTTAAACTTAGGAGCCGCAACTACAGGTTCGCTCCCGTCCTTAGATTGACCGACACTTGCATCCATGGAGAAACTTGATCAATACAATACCATAACAGAAACAACGGTTATCTAACAACGATTTCAGGCTAAGGTGGTGAATCAACAATGAATAACCAAATGAATAGAACCAAGGGTAACTCTTTACCTTTGTACTAACGCGAATAAGCAAGACTGCTGGGAAAAGAAATTTCAACCACTTGGGAAGTCTTAGCACTTCTCTTCCTAATATACGGCTTCTTACCATTAAGAATGAGAGAATGTGTTATGGAAGAAGGAGTGATCGGTTCGTTGAATAGGAGTAAAGGAGATGAAGAGAAACTAAAAGAGAATACCTTACCTTTGACCAACGAAACTGAACACCAGAAGGTTGGCTTGTGAAACTGAATTAGTCCTTAGATAAAACCCAAGTCAGAACCGATTCCCAAATACCAACAAAAGGAACGGCCTTTTGGCCAACGACCAACTTACCAAAGACCACCCGAATGCAGAATAGATGAAGAAGAGAATTCGAAAATGAGCCCCTCAAGAATAACAAGGGGATGCCGATTGAGAGGGCTAACAGGATATGTGGTGGCTATCTAACAGAGAAAAGAGAAGAGTTAGGGAGTAGAATATTTCGGTTTTGCAAAAGAGAATGATTAGAGAGAGGAAAAGAAGAAGAAAATGGACAACAAGATTCGGCTATGAAGCAGATGAGTTTGAGAGATGATTCGGCTAGGGAAAGAAAATAGTAGAGAAGAAAGAGGGTTTTCGGTTTGGCAAGAGAGGAGATGAGGGTTGAACTAGGTTCGGCTAAGGTGTTAAGAAAGAATATAGAAGAAGAAAAGATTCGGAAAGGGAGCTTCAAGGAGTTTCGGCTAACAGATGAAATGGGAGAAAAAATTAGAGGAAGAGAGAGAAGAGAGCTACGGTTCTCTTTGGTAACAACAAGGAAATGAGACCAAATGATCAAAGAGCAAAAGAAAGGGAAGACCTTCTAGATGGTTTTGACTTAACACTCACTCACAAGACACTTGCACTAACGGCACTACACCACTCCCTTATGACCGATTGAACCGAAACAAAAGAGAAGAGCCAAGTGCCTCAAGCCTCCAGAATTTCGGCACACACATCCTACAAATCTAAACCGAATTCTCCTCCCTTTTCAAGCTTCCCACAACCGGCCATCACATGTAACAACTTGAAATCCCTTGATTCTCTCCATACTTCACTCCCCAACAACCATTTGAATTGGTTTGACCAATTCAAATATCACCAACACGTCATGGCCACTCATTTGAATATGTTGACCCATTCAACCATCATCCCTGGAGAGTCCTTACCGAAACCACCTTCTCCCTATCCAGGTACCAAAAATAAAGCTCCAAAGTGAGGCTTGTGGGATTCGAACCTCTTCCCTACTGCTGCTCCCTTGTGACGCCAGTTCCCTGCATTTTAAGTGGCGTCTCCTTGCAACTTTACCACATTTCTTCTTGTGTCAACAAACACAAGTAATTACCCTTAAATCCTGCCTCAGCTAGCTCTCCCCTAAAGTGCCTAAAAACAAAATTTTTTCCAAGGCTCAAGCTTAACCCCGAGCCTTCCCGGGACCCCCAAACACACCAAATTAACAAACATCATGCCAAACACACGCAACATACATAATAGAGCCCCTAAGTCCAGGATGTTACAGTTTTCTACCCCACTTAAAGAAATGCCCCACTGGCACTATACGAGATGGATCCGAACGGTAGCACCTTAACATCGAGACATGGAATAAATCATGAATCTGTCTCAATTTCGAAGGTAGCTCGAGCTGATAAACTACTAGTCCCATACGCTTCAACACACGATAAGGCTCGATGAATCTGGGGCTCAACTTGCCCTTCCGTCCAAACCTTAGAACTTTCTTCCACGGTGAAACCTTTAAGAAAACCTGATCACCCACTGCAAATTCTATATCTTTACATTTCAGAACCGCATAAGATTTCTGCCTGTCAGAAGCTTTCTTCAACCGAGTCCGAATTAACTTAACCTTTTCCTGTTTCTGAAACCAATTTCGGACCCAACAACTGTCGCTCCACCAACTCTGTCCAGCAAGTAGGACTGCGACACTTGCGACCATACAACGCTTCGTAGGGTGCCATCTGAATACTAGATTGATAGCTGTTGTTGTATGTGAATTCTGCCAACGGTAAGAACTCCTCCCAATTACCCCCAAAATCGATAACACAGCCTCTCATCATGTCTTCCAAGATCTGAATTACCCTCTCAGACTGACCATCAGTCTGTGGATGAAACGCTGTACTGAAATCCAGTCTTGTACCCAATGCCTGATGCAACGCCTTCCAGAATCGTGACGTAAACATAGGGTTTCTGTCTGATATGATAGACACAGATACCTCATGCAACCTCACAATCTCCGCTACATACAGCTTGGCTAACTTCTGTAATATGATAGACACAGATACCTCATGCAACCTCACAATCTCCGCTACATACAGCTTGGCTAACTTCTGTAATGAATAATCAACCCGAACTGGTATGAAGTGAGCGGACTTCGTCAATCGATCGACAATCTCCCACACTGAATCTTTCTTCGTAGGCGTAAGGGGTAGCCCACTCACAAAGTCCATCGTTATCCTCTCCCACTTCCAAAGTGGAATCTTCACTGGCTGTAGCAACCCTGAAGGCAATTGGTGTTCCGCCTTCACCTGCTGACACGTCAAGCATTTACCCACAAATTCAGTCACCTCTTGCTTCAGACCCGGCCACCAAAACTGTTCTCGAAAATCCCGATACATCTTACTCCCACCAGGATGCATAGCGTATGGGCTACTATGCGCTTCCTGAAGAATCTTTCGCCTCAATTCAGAATCCTTCGGCATACAAGCCTTTCCTCGAAAACACAATACCCCTTTACTATTCACACTAAAATCTGCTATCTCACCACCTGCCACTAGCTGAAATTTAGGACTTAGCGATTCAACTGATAACTGCTTCTCTTTTATCTGATTGACCCAAGAATGCTTCACTTGTAGTTGAGCTAGCACACTTCCATCATCATACAAGCTGAGATGGGCTAACATTACCCTCAAATCTGATATCACCTTACGACTCAACGTGTCTGCCACAGCTTAGCTTTACCCGGGTGGTACTCAGTCGAATAATCATAGTCCTTCAACAATTCAATCCACCTTTGCCGCCTTAAATTCAACTCCTTCTGGGTAAGGAGATATTTCAGGCTCTTGTGGTCTGTGTAGATAATGGACTTCTCCCCATACAGGTAGTGTCTCAAAATCTTCAGAGCAAACACTACTGCAACTAACTCCAGATTATGCATAGGATAATTCACTTCATGCGGTCTCAACTGCCGAGACGCATATGCTACCACCTTCCACTCTTGCATCAACACACATCCTAACCCCGTGTGCGACGCATCATAGTAGACGACAAACTCCTTCCCAGCCTCAGGTTGAATCAATACTTGTGCCTCTGTCAAAATCTTCTTCAACTTCTCAAAACTTTCCTGCTGTTGATCTGACCAGACAAACGGTACCCATTTCCGTAGCAACTTGGTTAATGGTGCAGCTAATAGTTAGAACCCCTTAACAAACCTTCTGTAATACCCAGCCATACCAAGAAAGCTCCGAATTTCTACCACAGACTTAGGTGGTTTCCAGTCCAACACGAGTTCAATTTTTCGGGGATCAACCCTAATACCCTCAGCAGGCACAACATGCCCCAGAAAGGCAACTTCTCTTAACCAAAATTCACACTTACTGAATTTGGCGTACAACTGTTTTTCTCTCAGAATCTGTAGAACCACCCGAAGATGCGAATCATGCTCCTCTTCCATCCTTGAATAAACCAAAATATCATCTATGAACACCACGACAAACCGGTCCAGATAGGGTTGGAATACTCGGTTCATCATGTCCATAAACGCAGCTGGTGCATTCGTCAACCCAAACGGCATCACCAAGAACTCGTAATGACCATAACGTGTTCGGAAAGCTGTCTTGTAAATATCTGCCTCCTTAACCCTAAGCTGGTGATGACCTGACCTCAAGTCTATCTTTGAAAAGACCGAAGCGCCTCGTAACTGATCGAACAGATCGCCTATCTTACGCAGCGGGTACTTGTTCTTAATCATCAGCTTGTTTAGCTGCCCATAGTCAATGCACATCCGCATCGACCCGTCCTTCTTCTTAACAAATAACACCGGTGCTCACCAAGGTGACACACTAGGTCGGATAAAACCCCGTTCCAACAGTTCTTGAATTTGGGCTTTCAGTTCCACCAACTCCTTCGGCACCATTCTATATGGGGCAATAGACACTGGCACTGTTCCCGGAAGAAGATCAATACCAAACTTCACCTCGCGATCCTGAGGTAACCCTGGAAGCTCTTTTGGAAAAACATTGAAAAGTTCCTTCACCGTTCTGACATACTTTACAGTCAACTCCTTGGCCTCCAGAGCATTGACAAAAGTTAAGAAAGCCTCGCATCCTTTTCTCACCATTCTTTCAGCCTTTAAACCAGACACTATATTGGACAAGTAGTTCCTTCTTTCGCCTATCACCAAGATTTCATTATCCTTAGGAGTCTTTAACACCATGCGCTTAGCAGCACAATCCAAGTTTGCTCGATATCTCACTAACCAGTCCATACCTAAGATCAAACCAAACTCGCTGAACGGCAGTTCCATCAAATCAGCGGGGAAAACCATTCCTTGCACTTCTAAAGGCACATTTCTAAAGAGTTTGTTCACCACTACAGATTGTCCTAAAGGGCTAAGTACAATCATCTCTCTAGAAGCAAACTCAGAGTCTATGTTCAGAGTTCCAGACACCGTACTAGCAACATAGGAATGTGTTGATCCAATATCAATCAGTGCAGAAAAAGGCAAACCGAAAATAAAGAACGTATTGATTATGACGTCCGGTGCATCGCCCTCCTCTCGGCGTCTATTTGCATAGACCAACCCTGGCTGTCTTGCATCTGTGTTCCCAGCACCTCTGCCCGGTGCTCCACGCCCCCGACCAAAACCATTTCCTCCTCTGGCCAGACCACGACCTTTCTGTGGCTGCTGACCACTTCTACCAGGCTGTTCATAATTCTGACCTACTGGTCGCGTTCTGTGGGCTCTTGCGGACAATCCCTTGCCCGATGATCCACTGATCCGCATCTGTAGCATCCATTACTTCTTGCCCAGCACTCTCTTGATTGAAACTTCCCACACGTAGCACATTATTGTGACTGACCAGCAACAACGGGCCTCGCAGCTCGACCCGGCCCATCCAACCTAGGCCTCTTCTGAAAATTCCCAGTAGATCTTGCCAGTCCGAAACTTCTTTTGTTGTTACCCTTGTCCCTATCCTAGTTCTGCCTTTCAGATCGCTTTGCCTCTTCGGCTATCTTAGCCTTTTCCACCAAAATAGCGAACTCTCTTTCTTGTTGCGGAGCTATCAGTATCTGCAACTCGTCCCTTAGACCATCCTCAAATCGGACACAACACTTATGATCTGTTGACACAATACCCCGGGCATACCGGCTAAGACGTAGGAATTTCGCCTCATACTCGGCCAGTGACTTACTCCCCTAAACCAAGTTAAGGAATGCCTTTCGCTGAGCGTCCACATAGCTCGACCCAATGTATTTCTTCTGGAACGCAGACTTAAAGAAGTCCCAGGTAATGCGATCTGCTGCTGTACCATTTCTAACCGTGAGCCACCACTGGTAAGCCTCATCTCAGAGAAGAAACACAACTCCTTTCAATTTTTCTTCTACAGTGCAGTCAAGATCATCCATAATTCGTTCCACCGCTTTTAACCAGTACTCGGCGACATTAGGAGCCACACCAGAGATGCCCTTAAACACCTCAGCCCCGTTAGCTCGAAGTCGCTCTGACACAGACTTCCGGGCTACTAATCCCGCGCTCCTCTAGTGCCTCTTTCCAGAATGTGTAACATTGCCTGAGACACTGCATCATCTCCACCAGTTTGGTTCTGAAATTCTGCTTCCGCAACTGGTGATGCTGGCATCTCACCTTCCCGCCCATGCCCAGATTCCAAGGACTCAGCCCCAACATCTCGGCCTCTTCCAGGGCCACACAAACCGCGTCCACGCCCTCAAGCACTCATTACTACTGATGCGATTTAATCTGATTAAAAGTTTTATGAATTAGTATTTTCTTCCACTGTTTATTACAGAGCAGTCTTATGTAACTAGCATTAAGAGTAATTCTCGCACATACATATATTCCTAAAGGTTTCAGTTTCTATAGTTAAATTTCTGAGTACTATCAATCATAGCACAATGCATTTACTTTATGCAAAACAACCATTGGTCAGAAGACTTACCGTGCGGATCTGGTGCCGGAGACTCGGGTACCATGCTTCCAGAAAACATATATTTATCCAAACCATTTTCTAATCATCTTTTGAAATCATTTTTGAACCCCATACCCATAGTCGAGTTTTTGAAACTGGCTTTGATACCACAATTGTAACACCCCAAACCCGGTCAAAATGTTACGACCAGATTTGGATTGCTATAGAAAGGGTAGTTTTGAAAATTCAGGCAAAACATCGTAATTTGAGAAATTATTTTGTTTGGTGAATCCATGTTAAGGGCTTATTTAAAATTTTGTTTGATTATGCACATTCTACCATCCTCTTATTAAGTTAACTAGGTGCTGAAAACGAGTTTATTTCATAAAACCGAACTTAGAAAATATCCATCAGATGACAATTGTATTAAAAGGTGAGAACGTGACCCTTGAAAATAATATTTGTAGTGTTAAGGAAAATCCCAATCTTAATTATTTATTGCTTGTGATCTGTTTTATTAACATTATAGAAAACCTTTATTTACGTTTTTTTAGAAAACCGCATTTTTCGATAGTTCATATCATATATAAAATTAGCATTTAATCAAAACCCCGGAATAAAGTTAAAGCAGCCTTATTACAAATTAAAATCTCGAAATAAAAATAAGTTCAAAACAAAGTACGAGTTTACTTAAAGAAATTGCAACGCATGGCCACCTCGAGTCCGCCCCGGCTCCAAAACTCGCCATCTACTGATTACCGACAAAATTAGCAGAGGAGTGAGTCATCGAGACTCAGTGTGAAAATCCCCGTATAACTCAAACTGGGCCTTAGCCCATTCAGCATGGCATATGTCACAAGTATGCTATGCAGCCCAACCCAGTCTAACTCTCCATCCAAATGCCCGTGGCATTATGCCACTGTGGTTCTTGACCACCGTGGTCCCGGACCACTCGTGACAAAGTCACTAATATGTATAATCGTGTTGCCAACCCACTGTGGTTCTTAAACCATCGTGACAATCTCTGATTAGTTATGTATACGTGGGGCCAACCCACTGTGGTCCTTGAGCACCGAGACAAGTCACTGATTTATGCATTCGTGGTTTCAACCACCGTGGTACTTAGACCACTCGTGACAACAGTCACTTGATTATCACTTCCCCATTCCTTCAATCCCGAGCCCATGCTCATTTCACCATGCTAAATATGCATGCAACATACTCTCAATGTGAAACAGTTAATTATGACATACATGCATATAATCAAGAATATCATCATCGAAGAACTTACCCGATGTGTCCAACCTTACCCACAAGGGTATCTCGACTATCAGATTAGTCATTTCAGCTTTCAGCCAATACAGTTAATAACACAACTACAAGATACGTGTGAGTAATACACACCTAATAACGCGTAACACTAGGCTTTCTATGTCGACGCTTTCACTAGCAGGGACGACAGCTATTTGCCTATCCCCGGCAGACGTCGGCTCTCTACCACAGCCCGACAAAAAATCTCGAACCGCCGACACCGCTCGTCTTTTAAACTTAGGAGGCTCAACTATGGGTTCGCTCTTTTCCTTAGATTGACCGACACTTGCATCCATGGAGAAACTTGATCAATACAATACCATAACAGAAACAACGGTTATCTAACAACGATAACAGGCTAAGGTGGCGAATAAACAATGAATAACCAAACGAATAGAACCAAGGGTAACTCCTTACCTTTGTACTAACACGAATAAGCAAGACTGCTTGGAAAAGAAATTTCTGCTACTTGGGAAGTCTTAGCACTTCTCTTCCTGATACACGGCTTCTTACCATGAGGAATGAGAGAACGCGTTATGGAAGAAGGAGTGACCGGTTTATTGAATAGGAGTAAAGGAGATGAAGAGAAACTAAAAGAGAATACCTTACCTTTGACCAACGAAACTGAACACCAGAAGGTTGGCTTGTGAAACTGAATGTGTCCTTAGATAAAACCCAAGTCAGAACCGATTTCCAAATAGCAACAAAAGGAACGGCCTTTCGGCCAACAACCAACTTACCAAAGACCACCCGAATGTAAGCTAGATGAAGAAGAGAATTTGAAAATGAGCCCCTCAAGAACAACAAGGGGATGCTGATTGAGAGGGCTAACAAGATATGTGGTGGCTATCTAACAGAGAAAAGAGAAGAGTTAGGGAGTAGAGAATTTCGGCTTTGCAAAAGAGAATGATTAGAGAAAGGAAAAGAAGAAGAAAATGGACAGCAAGATTCGGCTATGAAGCAGATGACTTTGAGAGATGATTCAGATAGGGAAAGAAAATAGTAGAGAAGAAAGGGGGTTTTTGGTTTCGCAAGAGAGGGGATGAGGGTTGAACTAGGTTCGGCTAAGGTGTTAAGGAAGAATAGAGAAGAAGAAAAGATTCGGTAAGGGAGCTTCAAGGAGTTTCGGCTAACACATGAAATGGGAGAAAAAAGTAGAGGAAGATAGAGAAGAGAGCTACAGTTCTCTTTGGTAACAACAAGGAAATGAGACCAAATGACCAAAGAGCAAAAGAAAGGGAGGACCCTCTAGACGGTTTCGACATAACACTCACTTACAAGACACTTGCACTAACAGCACTACACCATCCCCTTATGACCGATTGAACGAAAACAAAAGAGAAGAGCCAAGTGCCTCAAGCCTCCAAAATTTTGGCACACACATCCTACAAATCTAAACCGAATTCTCCTCCCCCTTCAAGCTCCCCACAACTGGCCATCACATCTACCAACTTGAAATCCCTTGATTCTCTCCATACTTCACTCCCCAACAACCATTTGAATTGGTTTGTCCAATTCAAATATGACCAACACCTCATGGCCACTCATTTGAATATGTTGACCCATTCAACCATCATCCCTAGAGAGTCTGTGCTGGAACCACCTTCTCCCCATCCAGGTACCAAAAATAAAGCTCCAAAGTGAGGCTTCTGGGATTCAAACCTCTTCCCTGCTGCTGCTCCCTTGTGACGCCACTTCCCTGCATCTTAAGTGGCATCTCCTTGCCGCTTTACCAAACCTCTTCTTGTGTCAACAAACACAAGTAATTACCCTTAAAGCCTGCCTCAGCTAGCTCTCCCCTAATGTGCCTAAAAACAAAATTTTTACCGAGGCTCAAGCTTAACCCCGAGCCTTCCCGGGACCCCCAAACACACCAAATTAACAAACAAATCATGCCAAACACATAGCAACATACAATAATTGAGAGCCCCTGCTTCCAGGATGTTACAATTTCTACCCCCTTAAAGAAATTTCGACCCCGAAATTTGCCTGATCAAAAGAGGTGAAGGTATTGCTGTCGCATCACATTTTTCGACTCTCACGTGGCTTCTTCTGACCCGTGACTCCGCCACAAAACCTTAACTAACGGAACTGTCTTTCTCCGCAATATTTTAACATCTCGGTCCAATATCTGAACAGGTTCCTCTTCAATAGATAAATCAGTTTTTACTTCAATTTCCTTTACTGGCACTATATGAGATGGATCCGAACGGTAGCGCCTTAACATCGAGACATGGAATACATCATGAATTTGTCTCAATTCCGAAGGTAGCCCGAGCTGATAAGCTACTGGTCCCATAGGCTTCAACACACGATAAGGCCCGATGAATCTAGGGCTCAACTTGCCCTTCCGTCCAAACCTTAGAACCGTCTTCCACGGTGAAACCTTTAAGAAAACCTGATCACCCACTGCAAATTCTATATCCTTACGTTTCAGATCCGCATAACATTTCTGCCTGTAAAAAGCTTCCTCCAACCGAGTTCGAAATAACTAAACCTTTTCCTGTTTCTGAAACCAATTCCGGACCCAACAACTGTCGCTCCCCTAACTCTGTCCAGCAAGTAGGAGTTCGACACTTCCGACCATACAATGCTTCGTAGGGTGCCATCTGAATACTAGATTGATAGATGTTCTTGTATGTGAATTCTGCCAACAGTAAGAACTCCTCCCAATTACCCCTAAAATCGAGAACACAGGCTCTCAACATGTCTTCCAAGATCTGAATTACCCTCTCAGACTGACCATCAGTCTGTGGATGAAACGTTATACTGAAATCCAGTCTTGCACCCAATGCCTGATGCAATTCCCTCCAGAATCGTGACGTAAACATGGGGTTTCTGTCTGATATGATAGACACAGGTACCCCATGCAACCTCACAATCTCCGTTACATACAGCTTGGCTAACTTCTGTAATGAATAATCAACCCGAACCAGTATGAAGTGAACGGACTTCGTCAACCGATCAACAATCACCCACACCAAATCTTCCTTCATAGGCGTAAAGGATAGCCCACTCACAAAGTCCATCGTTATCCTCTCCCACTTCCAAAGTGGAATCTTCACTGGCTATAGCAACCCCGAAGGCAATTAGTGTTCCACCTTCACCTGCTGAGACGTCAAGTATTTACCAGTAAATTCAGTCACCTCTTGCTTCAGACCCGGCCACCAAAACTATTCTCGCAAATCCTGATACATCTTACTCCCACCAGGATGCATAGCGTATAGGCTACTATGCGCTTCCTGAAGAATCTTCGCCTCAATTCAGAATCCTTCGGCATACAAGCCTTTCCTCGAAAACACAATACCCCATCACTATTCACAGTAAAATCTGCTATCTCACCACCTGCCACTAGCTGAAATTTAGGACTTAGCGATTCATCTGATAACTGCTTCTCTTTTATCTGACTGACCCAAGAAGGCTTCACTTGCAGTTGAGCTAGCACACGTCCATCATCATACAAGCTGAGATGGGCGAACATTACCCTCAAATCCGATATCACCTTACGACTCAACGTGTCTACCACAGCGTTAGCTTTACCGGGTGGTACTCAATCAAATAATCATAGTCCTTCAACAATTCAATCCACCTCCGCTGCCTTAAATTCAACTCCTTCTGGGTAAGGAGATATTTCAGGCTCTTGTGGTCTGTGTAGATAATGGACTTCTCCCCATACAGGTAGTGTCTCCAAATCTTCAGAGCAAACACTACCGCAGCTAACTCCAGATCATGTGTAGGATAATTCACTTCATGCGGTTTCCACTACTGAGACGCATATGCTACCACCTTCTACTCTTGCATCAACACACATCCTAACCCCGTGTACGACGCATCACAGTAAACGACAAACTCCTTCCCAGCCTCAGGCTGAATTAATACTGGTGCCTCTGTCAAAATCTTCTTCAACTTCTCAAAACTTTCCCGCTGTTGATCTGACCAGACAAACAGTACCCCTTTCCATAGCAACTTGGTTAACGGTGCAGCTATTAGTGGGAACCCCTCAACAAACCTTCTTTAATACCCAGCCAAACTAAGAAAGCTCCGAATTTCTACCACAGACTTAGGCGATTTCCAGTCTAACACGGCTTCAATTTTCCGGGGATCAACCCTAATTCCCTCAGCAGACACAACATGCCCCAGAAAGGCAACTTCCCTTAACCAAAATTCACACTTACTGAATTTGGCATACAACTATTTTTCTCTCAGAATCTGCAGAACCACCCGAAGGTGCAAATCATGCTCCTCTTCCATCCTTGAATAAACCAAAATATCATCTATGAACACCACGAAAACCGGTCCAGATAGGGTTGGAATACTCGGTTCATCATGTCCATAAACGCAGCTGGTGCATTCGTCAACCCAAACGGCATCACCAAGAACTCGTAGTGACCATAACGTGTTCGAAAAGCTATCTTGTGAATATCTGCCTCCTTAACCTTAAGCTCGTGATAACCTGACCTCAAGTCTATCTTTGAAAAGACCGAAGCGCCTCGTAACTAATCGAACAGATCGTCTATCCTAGGCAGCGGGTACTTGTTCTTAATCGTCAGCTTGTTCAATTGCCTATAGTCAATGTACATCCGCATCGACCCGTCCTTCTTCTTAACAAATAACACCGACGCTCCCCAAGGTGACACACTAGGTCGGATAAAACCCCGTTCCAACAGTTCCTGAATTTGGGCTTTTAGTTCCACCAACTCTTTCGGCGCCATTCTATATGGGGCAATAGACACTGGCACTATTCCCGGAAGAAGATCAATACCGAACTCCACCTCGCGATCCGGAGGTAACTTTGGAAGCCCTTTTGGAAAAATATCGAAAAATTCCTTCACCGTTCTGACATCCTTTACAGTCAACTCCTTGGCCTCCAGAGCACTGACAAAAGTTAAGAAAGCCTCACATCCTTTTCTTACCATTCTTTTAGCCTTTAAACCAGACACTATATTGGACAAGTAGTTCCTCCTTTTGCCTATCACCAAGACTTCATTATCCTCAGGAGTCTTTAACACCATGCGCTTAGCAGCACAATCCAAGTTTGCTCGATATCTTACTAACCAGTTCATACCTAAGATCAAATCGAACTCGCTGAACGGCAGTTCCATCAAATCAGTAGGGAAAACCATCCCTTGCACTTCTAAAGGCACATTCCTAAAGAGTTTGCTCACCACTACAGGTTGTCCTAAAGGGCTAAGTACAGTCATCTCCCTAGAAGTAATCTCAGAGTCTATGTTCAGAGTTCCAGACACCGTACTAGCAACATAAGAATGCGTTGATCCAATATCAATCAGTGCAGAAAAAGGCAAACCGAAAATAAAGAACATACCAGTTATGACGTCTGATGCATCGCCGTCCTCTCGGCGTCTAGTTGCATAGACCAACCCTGGCTATCTTGCATTTGTGTTCCTAGCACCTCTGCCCGGTGCTCCACACCCCCGACCAAAACCATTTCCTCCTCTGGCCGGACCACAACCTCTCTGTGGCTGCTGACCACCTCTACCAGGCTGTTCATAATTCTGACCTACTGGTCGCGTTCTGTTGGGCTCTTGCGGACAATCCCTTACGCGATGATCCACTAATCCGCATCTGTAGCATCCATTACTTCTTACCCAGCACTTTCCTGAATGAAACTTCCCATAAATAGCACATTGTTGTGGCCTACCAGCAACAACGGGCCTCGCAGCTCGACCCGGCTCATCCAACCTAGGCCTCTTCTGAAAATTCCCAGTAGATCTTGACAGTCCGAAACTTCTTTTATTCTTACCCTTGTCCCTATCCAGGTTCTGCCTTTCAGATTGCTTTGCCTCTTCGGCTATCTTAGCCTTTTCCACCAAAACAGCAAACTCTCTTTCCCGTTGCGGAGCTATCAGTACCCGCAACTCGTCCCTCAGACCATCCTCAAATCGAACATAACGCTCATGATCTATTGACACAATACCCTAAGCATACGGGCTAAGACGTAGGAATTTCGCCTCATACTCGGCCACTGACTTACTCCCCTGAACCAAGTTAAGGAATGTCTTTCACTGAGCGTCCACATAGCTCGACCCAATGTATTTCCCCTAGAACGTATTTCCCCTAGAACGCAGACTTAAAGAAGTCCTAGGTAATGCGATCCGCTGTTGAACCATCTCTAACCGTGAGCCACCACTGGTAAGCCTCAACTCGGAGAAGAAACACAACTCCTTTCAGTTTCTCTTTTGCGGTGCAGTCAAGATCATCCATAATCTGTTCCACCGCTTCTAACCAGTACTCGGCTACATTAGCAGCCACACTAGATATGCCCCTAAACACCTCAGCCCTGTTAGCTTGAGGTCGCTCCGATCCCGCACTCGCTTCAGTGACTTTTTCCAGAACGTGTAACATAGCCTGAGACACCGCATCGTCTCCACCAGTTTGGTCCTGAAATTCTACTTCCGCAACTGGTGATGCTGGCATCTCACCTTCTAACCCATGCCCAGATTTCGAGGGCTTAGCCCCAACATCTTGGCCTCTTCCACGGCCACGCATACTGCGTCCACGCCCTCAAGCACTCATTACTACTGATGTGATTTAATCTGATTAAAAGTTTTATGAATTAGTATTCTCTTCCACTGTTTATTACAGAGCAATCTTATGTAACTAGCATTAAGAGTAATTCTCGTACATACATATATTCCTAAAGGTTTCTGTTTCTAGAGTTGAATTTCTGAGTACTAGCAATCATAGCACAATGCATTTACTTCATGCAAAACAACCATTGGTCAGAAGACTTACCGTGCAGATCTGGTGCTGGAGACTGGAGTGCCATGCTTCTAGAAAACATATATATATCCAAACCATTTTCTAATCATCTTTTGAAGTCATTTTTAAACCCCATACCCACAGCCGAGTTTTTGAAATTGGCTCTGATACCATAATTGTAACACCCCAAACCCAGTCAAAACATTACGACCAGATTTGGATTGCTACAGAAAGGGTAGTTTTGAAAATTCAAGCAAAACATCGTAATTTGAGAAATTATTTTGTTTGGTGAATCCATGCTAAGGGCTTATTTAAAATTTTGTTTGATTATGCATATTCTACCATCCTTTTATTAAGTTAACTAGGTGCTGAAAATGGGTTTATTTCATAAAACCGAACTTAGAAAATATCCATCAGATGACAATTGTATTAAAAGGTGAGAACGTGACCCTAGAAAATAATATTTGTAGTGTTAAGGAAAATCCCAATCTTAATTATTTATTGCTTGTGATCTGTTTGATTAACATTTTAGAAAACCTTTATTTAATTTTTTTTTTAAAATACCCCATTTTTCGATAGTTCATATCATATATAAAATAAGCATTTAATCAAAACCCCGAAATAAAGTTCAAGCGACCTTATTACAAATTAAAATCCCAAAATAAAAATAAGTTCAAAACAAAGTACGAGTTTACTTAAAGAAATCGCAACGCATGGCCACCTCGAGTCCGCCCCGGCTTCAAAACCCGCCATCTACTGATTACCTGCAAAATTAGCAGAGGGGTGAGTCACCGAGACTCAGTGTGTAAATCCCCGTATAACTCAAACTGGGCCTTAGCCCATCCAGTATGGCATATGTCACAAGTATGCTATGCAGCCCAACCTAGTCTAACTCTCCATCCAAACGCCCGTGGGATTATTCCACTGTGGTACTTGACCACCGTGGTCCCGGACCACTTGTGACAAAGTCACTAATATGTATAATCGTGTGGCCAACCCACTGTGGTTCTTAAACCACTGCGACAATCTCTGATTAGTTATGTATACGTAGGGCCAACCCACTGTGGTCCTTAACTACCGAGACAAGTCACTGATTTATGCATTCGTGGTTTCAACCACTGTGGTACTTAGACCACTCGTGACAATAGTCACTTGATTATCACTTCCCCATTCCTTCAATCCCGAGCCCATGCTTATTTCATCATGCTAAATATGAATGCAACATACTTTCAATGTGAAACAGTTAATTATGACATACATGCATATAATCAAGAATATCATCATCGAAGAACTTACCCGGTGTCTCCAACCTTACCCACAAGGTATCTCGACTATCAAATTAGTCATTTCGGCTTTCAGCCAATACAATTAATAACACAACTACAAGATACGTGTGAGTAATACACACCTGAAAACGCGTAACACTAGGCTTTCTATGTCGACGCTTTCACTAGCAGGGACAACAGCTATTTGCCTATCCCCGGCAGACGTCGGCTCTCTACCATAGCTCGGCGGAAAATCTTGAACCGCCAACACCGCCCGTCTTTTAAATTTAGGAGCCGCAACTATGGGTTCGGTCCCTTCCTTAGATTGACTGACACTTGCATCCAGGGAGAAACTTGATCAATATAATACCATAACAGAAACAACGGTTATCTAACAACGATATCGGGCTAAGGTGGCGAATCAACAATGAATAACCAAACGAATAGAACCAAGGGTAACTCCTTAGCTTTTACTAACGCGAATAAGCAAGACTGCTTGGAAAAGAAATTTCGACCACTTGGGAAGTCTTAACACTTCTCTTCCTGATATACGGCTTCTTACCATTAAGAATGAGAGAACGCGTCATGGAAGAAGGAGTGATCGGTTTGTTGAATAGGAGTAAAGGAGATGAAGAGAAACTAAAAGAGAATACCTTACCTTTAACCAATGAAACCGAACACCAGAAGGTTGGCTTGTGAAATCGAATGAGTCCCTAGATAAAACCCAAGTCAGAACCGATTCCCAAATACCAACAAAAGGAACAGCCTTTTGGCCAACAACCAACTTACCAAAGACCACCTGAATACAGGCTAGATGAAGAGGAGAATTCGAAAATGAGGCCCTCAAGAACAACAAGGGGATGTCGATTGAGAGGGCTAATAGGATATGTGGTGGCTATCTAATAGAGAAAAGAGAAGAGTTAGGGAGTAGAGAATTTCGGCTTTGCAAAAGAGAATGATTAGAGAAAGGAAAAGAAGAAGAAAATGGACAACAAGATTCGACTATGAAGCAGATGAGTTTGAGAGATGATTCGACTAGGGAAAGAAAGTAGTAGAAAAGAAAGAGGGTTTTCGATTTGGCAAGAGAGGAGATGATGGTTGAACTAGGTTCGACTAAGATGTTAAGGAAGAATAGAGAAGAAGAAAAGATTCGGCAAGGGAGCTTCAAGGAGTTTCGGCTAACACATGAAATGGGAGAAAAAAGTAGAGGAAGAGAGAGAAGAGAGCTATGGTTCTCTTTGGTAACAACAAGGAAATGAGGCTAATTAATCAAAGAGAAAGAGAAAAAGGAGGACCCTCTAGACGGTTTCAACTGAACACTCACTCACAAGACACTTGCACTAACAGCACTACACTACCCCCTTATGACCGATTGAACCAAAACAAAAGAGAAGATCCAAGTGCCTCAAGCCTCTAGAATTTCGACACACACATCCTACAAATCTAAACCAAATTCTCCTCCCCCTTCAAGCTCCCCACAACCGGCCATCACATCTACCAACTTGAAATCCCTTGATTCTATCCATACTTCACTCCCCAACAACCATTTGAATTGGTTTGACCAATTCAAATATCACCAAAACCTCATGGCCACTCATTTTAATATGTTGACCCATTCAACCATCATCCCTGGAGAGTCCTTACCGAAACCACCTTCTCCCTATCCAGGTGCCAAAAATAAAGCTCCAAAGTGAGGCTTGTGGGATTCGAACCTCTTCCCTGCTGTTGCTCCTTTGTGACGCCACTTTCCTGTATCTTAAGTGGCGTCTCCTTGCCACTTTACCACACCTCTTCTTGTGTTAACAAACACAAGTAATTACCCTTAAGGCCTGCCTCAACTAGCTCTCCCCTAAAGTGCCTAAAAACAAAATTTTTACCAAAGCTCAAGTTTAACCCCGAGCCTTCCCGGGATCCCCAAACACACCAAATTAACAAACAAATCATTCCAAACACACAGCAACATACAATAATACAGAGCCCCTAATTCCTAGATGTTACAGTAAGTGTTGGTAGTGTGAAGGCAAATAAATCTGTGTGTAAACAGTGTGGTTGACGACATCTTGGAGAATGTTGGATGAGTACCAGAGCTTGTTTTAGATATGGTTCACAGGAACATTTCATTCGAGATCTGAATTACCTGAGAAGAGTAAACTACAGACTTCTCAATAGAGTAATACAACTGTGAGAGGGAGATCACTTTGAATTACTGAAAATATGAGTGGTAGTCGTGGCGTTACTAGAAATTCAGCAGCAATATCTGAAGTATGGCTGCTAGTTAGAGCTTATGCTATTCATGCACGTGATTTTGCATCGACACCAGATATTATTATCGTTACTTTTTCTCTTTTTGACACTGATATTATTACTTTGATAGATCTTGGATTGTCTCATTTATATATCTTTATGAATTTAGTGTCTAGTAAGAGTTTGTCTATTAAATCTACCGAATTTGTGATTAAAGTGTCTAACCTCTTAGGCAAGAGTGTCCTAGTTGATAAAGTTTGCAAGAACTATACTTTAATGACTCGGGGTTACTATTTTTCGGTGAATTTGATGTTATTACTGTTTGATGAATTCGATGTAATTCTGGGTATGGATTGGTTGATGCTGAGTGATACTGTTGTGAATTGTAGATGAAACACTATTGAATTGAAATGTCAGAATAGTGAAATCCTTCGAATTGAATCAAATGAGTCGAATGGATTGCCTGTTGTGATTTCGTCGATGTCAGCTCAGAAATATGTGAGAAAAGGTTATGATGCTTAACTGGCATATGTACTGGATATAAAAGTATCTGAATCGAAGATTGAATCAGTGTACGTGGTTTGTGAATATCTGAATGTGTTTTCAAAAGAATTACTGGGGTTATCACCAATCAGAGAGGTCAAATTTACCATTCAATTAGTGCCAAGAACATCACCAATATTGATAGCTCCATACAGAATGGCTCCAACATAGTTGAAAGAGTTGAAAGCTCAGTTGCAAGAGTTAATAGATAGAGGTTTTTCACGACCTAGTTTTTCGCCCTGGGGTGTGCCAGTGTTATTCGTAAAGAAAAAAGATGGATCAATGAGAATGTGTATTGACTATCGTCAACTCAATAAGGTTACGATAAAGAATAAGTATCCTTTGCCAAGAATAGATGATTTGTTTGATCAGTTGAAAGGGGCAACAATATTTTCGAAGATTGATTTGAGATCTAGCTATTATCAGTTGCGAGTTAAAGATTCAGATGTGCCAAAAACTGCGTTCAGAATAAGGTACGGACATTATGAATTTCTTGTTATGCCTTTCGGATTGACTAATGCTCCTACAGTCTTTATGGATTTGATGAATCAGATCTTTAGACCGTATTTAGACAGATTCGTTGTTGTATTCATTGACAACATTTTGATATATTCACGAGATGAGTCTGAACATGCTGAGCATTTGAGAATTGTGCTTCAAATTTTGAGAGATAAGTAACGGTTTGCTAAATTCAATAAATGTGAGTTTTAGCTCAGAGAAGTTGGATTTTTGGGACACATTGTTTCAGCAGAAGGTGTACGAGTTGATCTGAGCAAGATATCAGCTGTTGTTAATTGGAAACCACTGAGGAATGTATCTGAAGTCAGAAGCTTTCTGGGGCTAGTTGGTTATTATCGATGTTTTGTAAAAGGATTCTCGAGGATTGCTACACCGATAACTAGATTGCTACAGAAAGATGTGAAGTTTGAGTGGTCTGAGAAATGTCAACAGAGTTTAGATCAATTGAAAGTATTGTTAAAGAAGCACCAGTTTTGGTTCAACTTGAGTTGGGTAAAGAGTTTGTGATTTACAGTGACGCGTCATTGAACGGTTTGGGTTGTGTTTTAATGCAAAAGGAAAACTGGTAGCTTATGCCTCTAGACAGTTAAAGCCACATGAAAAGAATTATCTGACGCACGATTTAGAGTTGGCCGCTATTATATTTGCATTGAAAATTTGGCAACATCATTTGTACGGTGAAAAGTACCATATCTTTATTGATCAAAAGAGTTTGAAGTATATAATGACTCAGAAAGATTTGAATTTGCAACAACGAAGGTGGCTCGAATTGCTAAAAGATTATGAGTTAGTGATTGATTATCATCCGAGGAAAGCAAATGTAGTCGCAGATGCTTTGAGGAGAAAATTATTATTTGCTTTGAGAATGATGAATACATAGTTATCTTTGTCTGATAATGGTTGGATTCTAGCAGAGTTGAAAGCTAAACCGGTATTTCTTTAGTAAATTTTTGAAACTCAAAAGTGTGATAATTAATTTAAAGCCAAAAGAGTGCAATGTGAATCAACAAGTTATTTAGACTTTCAGATTGGACTTGATGATTGTTTAATGTTCCGAGATAGAATTTGCATAGCAAAGAATCTCGAGCTCATTCAGAAAATTTTTCACAAAGCACACAGTGGATGTTTATCTGTTCACCCGGGGAGTACCAAAATGTACAATGATTTGAAACAACTGTATTGGTGATCGGGAATGAAAAGAGACATTTCAGAATTTGTATCGAGATGTTTGGTGTGTCAACAAGTTAAAGCTGAACATCAAACTCCTTCGGGATTACTACAACCGGTGATGATACCAGAGTGGAAGTGGGATAGAGTTACAATGGATTTCGTATCGGGTTTGCCTCTATCTCCGTAAAAGAAAGATGCTACCTGGGTTGTTGTTGATCGACTGATGAAATCAGCATATTTCATTCAGTACGTACAGATTATTCGCTTGATAAATTGGCTGAATTGTACATATCTGAGATTGTTAGATTGAACGGGGTGCCAGTTTCGATTATTTCGGATAAAGATCCAAGGTTTACATTGTGATTTTGGAAGAAATTGCAAGAAGCTTTAGGTACAAAGTTGAACTTTAGTACCGCATTTTATCCGCAAACTAACGGTCAATCTGAGAGAGTAATACAAATTCTCAAAGATATGCTTCGTTGTTGTGTTTTAGAATTTGAAGGCACCTGGGAGAAATATTTGCAATCGGTTGAATTTGCGTATAACAACAGCTTTCAATTGAGTATAAAGATGGCACCGTACGAAGCTTTATATGGTCGCAAATATTGAACTCCATTGTATTGGACTGAATTGAGTGAGAAAAAGATTCATGGGGTTGATTTAATTCTAGAGACTGAAGAAAAAGTGAAAGTAATACGCGATAATCTGAAAGTAGCTTTAGATGAACAGAAATCGTACGCGGATTTGAAATGTAAAGACATTGAATTTCAGATCGGTGATGAAGTATTTCTGAAAGTTTCTTCATGGAAAAGAAAATCCTTCGATCTGGTCATACAGGTAAACTAAGTCCGCGATTTATCGGGCTATATGAGATTATTGAAAGAATAGGGCCAACGGTATATCGGCTAGCATTATCGTCAGAATTAGAAAATTCCACAATGTTTTTCATGTGTCGATGCTGCGTCGATATCAATCGGATCGATCACATATAATTTCTCCGGCAGAGATTGAAATTCAGCCTGATATGATATAAACGAAGAACCGATCAGAATTTTAGCTCGAGAGGTTAAAGAGTTGAGAAATAAACACATAGCTTTGGTGAAAGTCTTGTGGCAACGTCACGGGGTCGAAGAGGCTATGTAGGAACCCGAGGAAGCTATAGGAAAATAGTAGCCTAACCTTTTTGCTGGTAAGATTTTTGGGGACGAAAATTCGTAAGGGGGAAGAGTTGTAATAGCCCGTTTTTAGTCAAATTAGAACAGTAGTTTCGGGACCACAAATTCGAAGCCAAAATATTGATGTTATTATTATTTTAATGTCTACAACATGATTGAATAATTGTGTGAAAATTTTGTTAAGAAATTTTATCGTTTGAACGGTTAATTTGATAAAAAGGACTAAATCGCGTAAAGTGTAAAACTTTTGTTCAATTAGTTAAAGGTGTTTAATAGCTATAGAACCATAAAGTAAGAGTCCTTAAGTTGTAATTAGACCATTTCAATTGTGAGTGGACATTTATGGGATTATAATGGATGTTTAATATGATTATATAATAAGGTTAATTTTGTAATTTAGTAATTGAGGTAACTTAAATAAAAGAAACAAAGGTATCGTCTTTTATTCTTTATGTTTTCAATTGAAAATTAGGGCAAAGAAACACCATTCTTATCTTCTTCATTTGGCCAAGCTTCCTAGCTCAATTGTATGTCCATTTTTGTCCCGTTTTTAATGATTTCTATGCTTTTAAGATCGTTACAACTAGGTCTAGCTAGCCAAGGGACTATTTTGCAAAATGTTAAAGATTTTAGATGTTTTTGTTGATGAATACATGAGTATTTTAATGTTTAATGATAGATTATGAATGTTTGATGATAGTTATACAAGTTTTGTTAAGTGATTTTTAGTAAAAAAGAAAATTAGGGATTGAATTGTGAAATGTGGAAACTTTGTAGTTAAAAAGTGAAATAAATGAAAAATATGGGCTGCTAGGGACTAATGTGTAAATCGACTAGCATGGGTTAGTATTGAATTTCATGAATCTGTGATTTTATGAAATAAGGACTAATTTGTAAAAGTTGTGAAACATTAGGGGAAAATGTGTAAAAGTACTTTAAAGTGTGTTATGGACTAAATTGAATAGAGAAATTATTAAATAAGCTAAATTTGGTATTGTATAGATCAAGAAAAATGAAATACGGACTTAGATCGGGGGAGGTACAAAGTTTTGGATTAATCAACTCGTGTCATCGTTTTAGCGATTGAGGTAAGTTCGTATAGTTAAACTTTAATGTTTAGTTATTAAATTGATGAATGGTATTATGTTTTTGTTCATATCTATTGTTAAAAATAAAATTATTATTAAATTATGAAATTGAATTAAACGATCAAAACAAGTACATTGCAAGAATGAGTACAACCGTTTTATGACAAAGGATGAATTGAACGTAAGACCATGGTAGTATCTATATGTAAGACCAAAGTTGGGCTATGGCATTCTGATGATAAGACCATAATTGTGTAACACCCCTCACCTTTATTCAACGTCGGAATAGGGTTATGGAGCATTACCTGACTAATAACACGTTCAAACATGCATTTCATATACAATTAATCAAATCATATATATTTCATTCACAACCAATCATTTTTGTCCCTAATACGAGCCTACGAGGCCCTAACATGCATTCAGGATAGTTCGGGACTAAACCGATAACTCAGGAAATTTCTCAACTCTTAGAAAATTTTTGCATAAAATAGGGGACACACACCCGTGTGGCCTGCCTGTGTGTCTCACACAGCCAACAGACACACCCGTGTCACAGGCATTGTGGACATTTGAAATGGGAGCACATGGTCGTGTCCCCACCCGTGTCCGACCCCGTGCAACTCTCTGAGTTGGGTCACATGGCCAACACACACGCCCATGTGCCCTAAAAATGGCCATACATGCCCGTGTGTCAGACCATGTGCTAGGCCATGCCAAACCTGTAGGGTATATTGACTTATTTCACACGGCCAAGTCACACGTCCGTGTGTGAGGCCCTGTGCAGCATACTGACTTGATTTCAATTTCAACACAAGGGGACAAACGGCCGTGTAACATAACCGTGTGTCACACATGGCTAAGACACACACCTATGTCTCTGCCCGTGTGGACAAAAGTAGGTTATTTACCAAGCCAATTTGCCACCCAAATTTGTGCACACCTACACAATTCAAATGGTTCTCATTCATAGCATAAGTGGACATCCAATTCAACCACAATCAAGACTAAAACATACCATTTCAATACCAGCTTCACATATTCAAATCAACTAATTAAACCTTTCCAAACAGGTATCATCATGGCTAAATCAATAAAGCTAGCACCCGAGGTGCCAATATCATGGCCCGAAACCAAATCAAAGTAACTCGCACCCGATGTGTCGATATCATGCCTCGAAGCCAAATCAATGTATCTCCTAATGACATATCACTAGTATCTTAATGTATTCCTAAGGTTCAACTGGGATTTTCAATGTCGGATCACTGGCGAACAGATCCGTAGATTCAAATTCATAATTCATACAATATCAAAGCATTTAAAACATAATTATATCAATGCTTATTACATACGAACTTACCTTGGATGTAAAAACAACGACACGGGTCAACTAATCCAACACTTTGTTCTTTCCCCTATCTAAGTCCATATTTCACTTTTCTTGATCTATATAATATCAAATTCAGCCTATTCAATTATATCTCTATTCTTCTTTTTGATTTTCGGTGGTGATATCCCAATTAGAAAGATGGTATCCTTATTTCCATTATTTTACTTAAGGTTATTTATTAATTTACTTATTTAACCTTTAGTATATTTCATTAAAATCCACTTAATCATGTCCAAGAATGTTCACTAACTTTATAAATGGGCTAATTACTACTTACGGACCTCCTATATTTAGTTTCATAGCCATTTAATACTTTTAACTATTAGAACATCACTTTTGCACTTTACACGATTTAGTCCTTTTTATCAAATTAAACACTCAAATGATAAAATTTCTTAACGAAATTTTCACACAAACATATTATCATGCTGTAGACATTAAAATAATAATAAAATAAATATTTTGACTTCGGATTTGTGGTCCTGAAACCACCTTTTCGATTTAACTAAAAACGGGCTATTATAACTCTCCCCTTAGGAATTTTTGTCCCCGAAAATCTTACCAGTGAAAAGGTTAGGGTACTATTTTCTCATAGCTTCCTCAGGTTCCCACGTGGCTTCTTCGACACAGTGTCATTTCTACAAAACCTTCACCAAAGCTATTCATTTATTTCTCAACTCTTTAGTTTCTCGAGCCAAAATTCTGATCGGTTCTTCGTTGTACGTTATATCAGGTTGAATTTCAATCTCTGTCGGAGAAATTATATGTGATGAATCTGATCGATATCGAGGCAACATTGACACATCAAACGCATGTTGGATCTTTTCTAACTCAGTCTGTAACATCCTGATTTTGGGTCTAGTCGGAATAGTGGTTGCGGGACCACAAATCTAACATCAAAAAATTTATTTTATTATTATTTTGATGTCTACAGTATGATACTAAATTTGTGTGAAATTTTCATAAAGAAATTTCCTCGTCTGAGTGCTCAATTTGATAAAAAGGACTAAATCACGTAAGGTGCAAAACTTGAGGACTAATTGATAAAGGCACTAAATAGCAATAAAATTGAAAAGTATGAGCACTTGCATGGTAATTATACCAATAGAAAAGTGAGGAAACAAAGATGGACATGTAGTAGGTGGATTTCGTGAAGTTATTAAAAGGTTAAATTGGTAAATAAGTTGATAGGTACAATAAGACAAAATAGCAAAAGCTATCATCTTTATTTTTCTTCTTCTTCAACCGTAATAGAAAAGAAAAAGAAAAGAAATGGGAGCCATGGAATGGGTTTCATTTGGCCAAGCTTTGGAGCTTGATAGGTGAGTGGTTTTTGCCCCGTTTTTAATGATTTCTATGTTTTCGGAGTCTTGGTAACTTGATTTAGCTATTTCGTACCTTCGTTTTCAAAGCTGTTAAAGTTTGTGAATTTTGCCATTGTTGATAAAGTGTGCATTTTGATAATTGATGATAGAAAATACATCCTTGTTGTTAGATAAACAACATTTGTAAAATGATTTTTGATAGAAATGTCGATTAGGGACTTGTAACACCCCAAACCCGGTCAATACGCCACGACCGAATCTGGTATGTCACTGAGGAAAAAGTTTTGAAAAGAAACGAATTAAGAATTAAATTTTAGTGAAAAAATCTTTTAAAATTCTATATTTGTAGAAAACAGATGTATAATAAGTTTAAACTGATAATTTACTTTGAAATTTCATAAATAAAACTTTAAAGCTTAGTTGATAATTAATAGGCTAGAAAACATTTGTATCATTTAAGAAAAACTCGAATTATTACTATGAAAACATTTGCATTTGAATGTGGAAACTTAATATTTGGAAATCATTTAAATTGTAGAAAACACTAAATTTACATTTTACTATCAAACGATTTTTATTACCCGATGGTAAGATTTTAAAACCATTGCGTTTTTATTATTTTAGAAAACTTTGGGCTCAATTATTAAATTAACCAAATAATTTAAAAGCCATATTTAAAACATATCCAAAGCATATAAATAATCCAAAACATAATTAAAGAGGCCTTATTACAAACACAAAATAAAACAAAAACCAAATTAAAATAAATTAAAGTACCCCAATTCGAAGTTCATGTAAAATCAAATTTTATTGCATGGCCTTCTTGAGTTCATCCAGCTCCTCAATCCGCGATCTCACGAATCACCTGAAATGATAAGGGAGAAGGTGAGTCACCAAGACTCAGTGCATAATCCCTCTCCTGGCTAATGCAACATTCTTACACAATTTATAACCAAGCAACATACATATAATGCACCCAACCTAGCCATCCATAACTCCTTTCCTACGCCGTGGTACCAAACCACTGGTGGTGCCAAACCACTGGTGACCCAAAGTCACGATATCCAAAATGTGATACCAAATCACTGGTGACCAAAGTCACGAATAATCAAGTTGTGGGGCCAACCCACGTGTGATACCAAATCACTGGCGACAATTCCATATCTCAAAAGTGGGGCCAACCCACGGTGGTGCTAGACCACAGGGACGAGTCGCTATGAGGTGCCAAACCTCTGGTGTCCCAAAGACACAAATGTGATACCAAATCACTGGTGACCAAAGTCACGAATAATCAAGTTGTGGGGCCAACCCACGTGTGATACCAAATCACTGGCGACAATCCCATATCTCAAAAGTGGGGCCAACCCACGGTGGTGTTAAACCACAGGGACGAGTCGCTATGAGGTGCCAAACCTCTGGTGTCCCAAAGACACAAATGTGATACCAAATCACTGGAGGTGCCAAACCTCTGGTGTCCAAAGACACGGATATCAAATCCTTCCCCCTCCACTCATGTTCCCAAACGAATGTATTAAGAATATCAATCATGCCATCATACTTGATATGATCATATAACATATTTAAATAATAGATCATGATATCAATCAACATATATTAACATCATATTGAAACGGACTTACCCGAATCCTTGCACATACCCATCAAGGTATCTTATCAAAATCTCATAGATTCCCACTTTAATAACATGATTAGACACTATATATATGTATATAACCGAATTATAAAGTGTGTAAAATACACACCTTTCACCAACGCAAATACTAACTTTCAAAGATCTGATCTACCGCACTAGATCACCTTGTCCACTTGACTTACCAACTTCGATTGCTAAAGGAATAGGGCTTAGATCGATTGCTTCCGAAGTCCCAAAGAGCCTATCTTCCAAAACCGATTGAAGGAAACCCAAGGATTATCTACCCTTATTGATATTCGGCCAAAACAACACTAAAAGAGAGTGGAAAGTTTCGGCAATATGGTTAAAAGGTGAAGGGATTTTCGGCTATGGTTTTGAAAAGAAGAAATCAATTGATTTGAGACTAAAAAGAAATGAAATTCGAGAGTAGGGAAGAGAATAAAAATAAGAGAGGGAGGATTCAGTTTAATCAACAATGGAAGAAAAGAAAAGAGAGTTTGGAGAAAAGAGAGGTTCGGACAAAAGAAAGAAAAAGGAAATATGATTTTGAGCAAATACCAAAAGAAAGAAAAGAGAGAGAGATGGGAGAAAGAGTGCACTAAAATGCAAAATGTGTTTTCGGTTTCAAAGGAGAAATGAGAGAAGAATTAGAATTTGGTTCAACACAAAAATGAGAGCTAAAATCCAAAGCAAATTTGCACAAAAATGCCTAGGTACATTCGGCCAAAGAGGGAGTTTTAGGAGAGAAAAAGAAACAAAAGCCAAAAGGTGCACAAATGCTCAAATTGGCCAACTATTCCCCCCAAACTTCCTATCAACATTCGGCCACCCCCCTAGCCACACATGCCGTCCACATACAAGCACTAAAGGCCTTGGAATAGTTTCCAAAACATCTTCCTTAAGCCAAGCCTTATGTCCCCCCATCCTTCCATAACCTTAAGATTCCTTTCCCAAAGTACAAACTTTCCTAAACCAATATTCAACTTACCAAAAATTGAAAGTCCAACCTATCATAATTAAAGTTTGACCATCCATTAATGCTGGGATACAAAAATAAAGTCTTCAAAATGCTAATCATGCTACTCGAACCTCTATCCTCAAGCTACTCTTCATGCATCCTAACCACCTTGCCACTAACTCCACATGTGTTTAATTCAACACTTAAATTAACTTAAGTGTCAAGTTCACTTAATTCATTTCACTAAATTCTTCAAACTAAAATTATTCTAACTTCATTAATAACAACAAGCCTTCACCATACTATGCTAAACACACAGAAATTCATACCCGAGCCAACACAAATGATACTCAAATTTTAGGATGTTACAATTCTACCCCCCTTAAAAAAAATTTCGTCCTCGAAATTACCTGATCAAAAGAGTTGAGGATACTGCTGCCTCATCGCATCCTCCGGTTCCCACGTAGCTTCTTCCACGCCATGATTTCGCCATAAAACCTTCACTAAAGGAACTGACTTCCTACGCAAAACTTTCACATCTCGATCTAGTATCTGCACAGGTTCTTCTTCTATCGTCAAAACTGGACTCACCTCTATTTCCTCTACTGCCACAACATGCGATGGATCAGATCGATAGCGTCTAAGCATGGAGACATGGAACACATCGTGAATCGGACTCAGCTCTGATGGCAACTCGAGCTGATAAGCTACTGGTCCCACTCGTCTCAACACCTTATACGGTCCAATGAACCTTGGACTTAATTTACCTTTTCTCCCAAATCTGAACACTTTCTTCTATGGCGAGACCTTCAGAAAAACTTTATCACCCACGGTAAACTCTATATCCCTCCGCTTGAGATAGGCATATGACTTCTGCCTATTCGAAGCTTCCTTCAACCGAGCTTGAATCAATTTCACCTTATCCTCCGTTTTTGCAACCAACTCTGGTCCAACATCAGACGCTCACCCAACTCTGTCCAGCAAGTAGGTGTGCGACATCTTCTACCATACAACGCCTCATATGGTGCCATCTTAATGCTTGCCTGATAACTATTGTTGTACGCGAACTCGGCTAATGGCAAAAACTCTTCCCAGCTGCCTCTGAAGTCCAAAACACAACCTCTCAGCATATCCTCTAAAATCTGAATAACCCTTTCCGACTGTCCGTCAGACTGTGGATGAAATGCCGTACTGAAATCCAACCGCGTACCCAAAGCCTGATGTAACGCTCTCCAAAACCTCGACGTAAATCTGGGATCTTTGTCTGAGATGATCGACACTGGCACACCATGCAACCTCACTATCTACGCCACATACAACTTAGCTAACCTCTAAAGCGAGTAATCCACCCTTACCGGAATGAAATGAGCAGACTTAGTCAAACGATCCACAATCACCCAAACTGAGTCCTTCTTACTAGGCGTAAGAGGTAATCCACTGACAAAGTCCATAGTGATCCTCTCCCACTTCCATTGTGGAATCTTCACCGGCTGAAGTAATCTAGACGGCAACTAATGTTCAGCCTTGACTTGCTGACACGTCAGACATTTACCCACAAACTCAGTTACCTCCCGCTTCAGACCCGGCCACCAAAACTGCTCTCTTAAATCCCGATACATCTTACTATCTCCAGGATGCATAGCATATGGGCTGCTATGTGCGTCCCGAAGAATCCTTTGCCTCAACTCAACATCCTTCGGCATACAAGCTCTCTCTTGAAAGCACAATACTCCATCACTGGACAAACTATAATCCTCTAAACCACCATTCTGAACCTGCAACCTTCGATCATTCAAACCATCATCCTCTAGTTGTTTCTTCTTGATTTGATCTAACCAAGTCGGCTTGACTTGCAATTCCGCCAAAAGACTCCCATCGTCATACAAACTGAGACGAGCAAACATCGATCTTAAATCCGATACAACCTTACGGCTCAACGCGTCTGCTACCACGTTAGCCTTGCCCGGATGATACTCAATCGAACAGTCGTAGTCCTTCAACAACTCAATCCATCTACGTTGCCTCAAGTTCAAATCCTTTTGAGTCAAAAGATACTTAAGACTCTTGTGATCCGTGTAGACTATCGACTTCTCTCCGTACAAATAGTGTCTCCAAATCTTCAAAGCGAAAACCACTGTTGCTAATTCCAAGTCATGCGTCGGATAATTAACCTCATGTGGTCTCAACTGTCGAGATGCATAAGCCACTACCTTCCCTTCCTGCATCAACACACATCCCAAACCAGTATGTGATGCATCACAATAAACCGTGAATTCCTTGCTTGCCTCAGGTTGAATCAAAACCGGAGCTTCAGTCAGAATCTTCTTCAACTTGTCGAAACTTTCTTGCTGCTTCTCGGTCCACACAAATGGAACTCCTTTCCTCAACAACTTGGTCATCGGTGCTGCTATCAAAGAAAATCCCTCTACAAATCTTCGATAATACCCCGCCAGACCTAGGAAACTCCGAATCTCATCCACTGACTTAGGTGGCTTCCAATCCAACACCGCTTCGATCTTCCGAGGATCTACTCTAATCCCCTCAGCTGATACTACGTGACCCAAGAAAGTCACCTCCCTAAGCCAGAACTCGCACTTACTAAATTTAGCATAAAGCTGCTTTTCCCTCAAAATCTGCAACACTACTCGCAAATGCGCATCATGCTCCTCCTCTGACTTGGAGTATACTAAAATATCATCTATAAAAACCACAACAAACTGATCCAAAAACTGCTGGAATACCCGATTCATCATGTCCATGAATGCTGCCGGCGCGTTAGTCAACCCAAACGGCATCACCAGAAACTCGTAGTGCCCATACCGAGTACGAAATGCCGTCTTATGGATATCAGCCTATTTCACCTTAAGCTGATGATACCCAGACCTTAAATCAATCTTGGAGAAAACCGCTGCCCCTTTAAGCTGATCAAACAAGTCATCTATCCTCGGCAATGGATACTTGTTTTTGATCGTCAGCTTATTCAACTGACGGTAGTCTATACACATCCGCATCGTACCATCCTTCTTCTTGACAAAAAGTACCGGCGCTCCCCAAGGTGAAACACTTGGTCGAATGAAACCTCGATCCAACAGCTCCTGAATCTGAGCCTTCAATTCCATCAATTCCTTCGGTGCCATCCTATACGGAGCGATAGACACTGGCACAGTTCTGGGTAATAGATCTATACCGAATTCGACTTCACGATCCGGAGGCAGTCCCGGAAGTTCTTCAGGAAATACGTCAGCATATTCCTTTACAGTTTGGACATTCCCCACGGTAGACTCCTTAGCTTCCAAAGCACACACATGGACTACAAATGCCTCACATCCCTTCCTGACCATCTTCACAGCTTTCAACGCAGATACCACATTAGATAGATAATCTCTTCTATTACCTATCATGACCACCTCTTTACCCTTAACTGTCTTCAAAACCATGTGCTTAGCAGCGCAATCCAGACTTGCTTGGTACTTAACCAACCAGTCCATTCCAAGAATCAAATCGAACTCCTCAAACGGTAGTTCCATCAGATCAGCCACAAACACTACCCCTTGGAGTTCTAGGGGTACATCCCTATACAGCTTATCTACTTCTACAGAGTGACCTAGAGGGCTAAGTACTGTCATCCTCCTAGAAGCAGTCTCAGAAACTAAGCTCATGGTCTCTACTATGCTACTAGCAACGTAAGAATGCGTCGAACCCACATCTATCAAAGCAGTATATGGAACACCAAAGATTAAGAACGTACCGGTTATGACGTCTGGTGCGTCGCCCTCCTCTCGACGTCTCGCAGCATACACCAAACCAGGCTGCCTAGCCTCAGTGCTACTTGCACCTCTGCTCGATGCTCCGCGGCCTCGACCAGAACCATTACCTCCTCTACCATTACCATGACCTCTCTGTGGTGACGGTCCCTCTTTTCTGAACTGAGCACGACCTTGACCCTCAGACTGATTCCTGGCTAGCTTACGTGGACAGTCCCTCACACGATGATCCAACGAACCACACTCAAAACATCCTTTCCCTCCGGTCCAACATTCGCCCCAATGAAATTTCCCGCATCGGTTACACTGTGCTGGTCTCTGATTAGCAGTAACAGGCCTTCCAGATTGATTCGGCCCACTCTGCCTAACCCTCTTCTGAGAATTACCGGCCGACCCAGATGATCCAAAACCTCTCTTATGCTTATTCCTGTCGTAACTCTGCCTTGCAGATTCCTTTATTCCTTCAGCAATCTTAGTCTTTTCAACCAACGCAGCAAACTCTCGCTCCTGATGTGGAGCAATCAGCAACCTTAGCTCATCTCTTAAACCATCCTCGAACCGGACACATCGCTCGTGCTCCGAAGCCACGATACCTCTAGCATACCGGCTCAATCTTAAGAACTCTGCCTCATTTTCTGATACGGACTTACTCCCTTGGACCAAACTCAGAAATGCCTTACGGTGCGCATCAATGTAACTGGACCCAATATATTTCTTCTGATACGCTGCCTTAAAATAGTCCCAAGTGAGATCCTCCGCTGCAGCACTGTTCCTCATCGTGAGCCACGACTGATATGACTCATCCCGAAGAAGCGACACTATCCCTTTCAGCTTTTCCTCAGCATTCAAATCCAAATCATCCATGATTCGCTCCGTCGTCTCTAACCAATATTCAGCCGAACTGGGAGCTACACCTGAAACACCTCGAAATACCTCGGCTCCATTGGCTCGGAGTCGCTCAGGTACAGATTTCCGAGCTCCCGCGCCTCCACCTACTCCAGCTACCCTCTCAAGAACTCGCAGCATCGCCTGAGACACTACGTCATCCCCCGTTTGGTCCTGATGCTCAACTCCAACCGCTGGTGGTGGTGGTGGTGGGGGTACCTCATTCTCGGATCCTTGACCAGACCTTACTGGCTCAGACACAGCCAGCCTACCACGACCGCGTCCACGCATAACTCGACCCCGACCTCGAGTGCTCATGTCTAAAATCTCGACTTATCTGAATTAAAAGTTTTATGCTTAAGACATCATTCCACTTTCTTTAAAACACAGTTTTATGAATAATTCTTATTAAAGAGTTTTTTTTTCGCGATTACATCCAACCTATGGTTTTAAGTCTCTAGAGTAGTTCCTACTACTATACAATCATACCATCATCATCATCATCAAAATCAACAGTTTGAGATACTTACCCGGGCGGATTGATGCCGGAGACTCGGTGCTATGCTTTTCAAACCATATAATTTTAACCAATATCATTTTAAAACTATACTTTAAAACATTTTGGGCCTCGGGCCCACAGCCGAGCTTTTGAACTTAGCTCTGATACCAATTTGTAACACCCCAAACCCAGTCAATACGCCACGACCGAATCTGGTATGTCACTGAGGAAAAAGTTTTGAAAAGAAACGAATTAAGAATTAAATTTTAGTGAAAAACTCTTTTAAAATTCTATATTTGTAGAAAACAGATGTATAATAAGTTTAAACTGATAATTTACTTTGAAATTTCATAAATAAAACTTTAAAGCTTAGTTGATAATTCATAGGTTAGAAAACATTTGTATCATTTAAGAAAAACTCGAATTATTACTATGAAAACATTTGCATTTGAATGTGGAAACTTAATATTTGGAAATCATTTAAATTGTAGAAAACACTAAATTTACATTTTACTATCAAACGATTTTTATTACCCGATGGTAAGATTTTAAAACCATTGCGTTTTTATTATTTTAGAAAACTTTGGGCTCAATTATTAAATTAACCAAATAATTTAAAAGCCATATTTAAAACATATCCAAAGCATATAAATAATCCAAAACATAATTAAAGAGGCCTTATTACAAACACAAAATAAAACAAAAACCAAATTAAAATAAATTAAAGTACCCCAATTCGAAGTTCATGTAAAATCAAATTTTATTGCATGGCCTCCTCGAGTTCATCCGGCTCCTCAATCCGCGATCTCACGAATCACCTATCATAATTAAAGTTTGACCTTCCATTAATGCTAGGATACAAAAATAAAGTCTTCAAAATGCTAATCATGCTACTCGAACCTCTATCCTCAAGCTACTCTTCATGCATCCTAACCACCTTGCCACTAACTCCACATGTGTTTAATTTAACACTTAAATTAACTTAAGTGTCAAGTTCACTTAATTCACTTCACTAAATTCTTCAAACTAAAATTATTCTAACTTCATTAATAACAACAAGCCTTCACCATACTATGCTAAACACACAGAAATTCATACCCGAGCCAACACAAATGATACTCAAATTTTAGGATGTTACAGGACTAAATTGAGAAATGTGATAAATTATGCGGTAAAAGTGTGAATATGTGAAAAATGTGTGATGCTGTTAAGTATGATAAATATTCGACTAGGCATGGGTAGCAAAGAAATTGAATGAATTTCATTTTATGATCCCAGGGGTAAAAGTGAAATATGACAAAGTTTAGGGGTAAAATGTAATTTTACCAAAAATGTGAAATTGGGCTAATTTGAGTAGCATGGTGAAAAATAAATTAAATGTGTTGTATAGATCTGTAACACCCCAAACCCGGCCCAAACACTACAACCGGATCTGGTATGTCACTAAAGTAATTTCGTAAAAAGATGTCGCACTTTGGAAAACAATTATCAGGTTTAAATAATTGTATCGAAAACTTAATAGTTTATTAAGTCATATAAGATATAAAGTTAAAAATTTCCTTGGTGAATTTTAAATAAGAACCGAGATTTTATACATGTCTTAACTTAATTTCAATAATAAAAGCCCAGCATAAAACCAAAACATAAATAATAGTCTGGTGGCCCATCGCCTTATTACAACAAAATTTAAAACCCTTAATCAAAAATATTAAGAAAACAATATTCTAAGTGAAATCTTCTGTTAGATCAAGAACTCTCTCGCATGGCCACCTCGCGCTCCTCTCCAGCCCGGTCTGATGCACTAGGTACTACCTGAAATTGTTAAATAATAGGGTGAGTCGTGAGACTCAGTGTGCAACCCTCATGCACCATTAGACTTGGGCCTTAACCCTACAGAACATATAACAAAATATAATATATCAGAAAATATGCAAAGCCCAACCCAAATCCTAGGTTTCCATCCGCTACACGCCACCCTTACCTGCCAGTCACACCATTTGGGGATTTCTACAATCAACTCACACTGCTACACACCATTGATGGCAGATATGTTGCTCATCGTCAGATCATAGCCGTAGCCACTACAACAGGTCATGGCAAAAGCCACTACAACAGGTCACGGCAGAAGCCGCTACAACAGGTCACGACAGAAGCCACTACAACAGAACACTTCCCCTTTCAATAAACCCAACCCCATGCAATCACAGAAACAACATACTTATCACAGATGTCACCTTAACAGGAACATTCACTTAGGAATGACAGAGATCACTAACCTGGTGATTCGCTTTTACCCTTCTCGGGTTTCAACCATGATGCCGGGATTTCGGCATTCATCAGAATATAACAGATTTATAACATATTTTAACAGGCAATCTAAATGGTGTGGAAGTGTTACACACCTGATATCGCGTAGTTTTACTCCCTTAGTTAAATCCTTACTATCTGGATCTACAACCCTTAGTCTAAAACCTTGCTCAAAAGCCAGAAGAATACAAAGATTTGGTCCCCTACATTCGGCCAAGGGTTAATAAATACCCGAATTTACACGTTAAAACTAATAGATCTCCTTACCTTGAAATCCCAAAAGTAACACGATTCGAGTGTTACTGAACTCTATCTTAGAGATCTAAGCGAGTGACTCCCCTTCAAATCCCGGGATGTCACAAATAAGAGAAAAAACTTAAGATTAGCTCCTTATAGCCATTCGGCTAGAGTCCCTAAAAAGTCGAAAAAGATTGAAATCTTACGAATCAATACTTACCTTTAGTTTCCTTCGAGATTCGGCACAAGCAGATACCCCAGAGAGAATTCGGCAAACACAGGAGATGAGATCTAAGGATTTCGGCTTTTATGGAAATCCCGGAAAAGATGAACTGATGCGTTTTCAGCTTTTAGAAGATCTGAATAGAGTGTTTCGGCTTTGGCTTAGGAAGAAAGTAAAAATAAATCAAGAGAAGGCTTAGAGATTTTGGCTAACATATTTGAAAGAGATGAGAAGGAGATTGTCAGAGAGTTCGGCCAATAAGGGAGAAAGAAAAGAAAGAAAATTGAGAGAGAGCATGGAGTGGAGGTTTCGGCAGAGAAAAGAAAAAGATGACAAGAACTTAGCCACTAATTTTCGGCACAAAGAATGAAGAAAAGAGTAGGGTTTAAATGCCAGAATTGATGAGCTACCCCCCTATTTATAGAAATTTCGGCACTTACCTATCAAAACCCGAAAGTGCCCTTCCTGATAACTAAAAATTAAGCAAATAAAAAGGGAAAATACGGCACCCGTTTGCCATAAGGAAATTGATTTCTTCACTCCTCTAGGTGATGGATTTTCGGCCAACACCTAGCCTTGCAGATAGCTCCTTATCCTTTCCTTATCTTGATCTAATAACTCCTCAAAAATAGCCCTAATTAGCACCAACTCCTCTCTTCTTTATCTCCTTATTATCCTCATAATTAAACAAAATAAAATTCCCTAAAAATTAGCCTTGTGTCGTCCCCTCCTAGTCCCCTTTTAAATGCCGAAATTTGGCCCTATAACTTGGGCTTCAAGTAACCAAAATTTGGGCCCTCATGCACTAGTGACGCCAACTCCCCTTCCTCCTAGTGGCATCATTTTCCTCTGGGCCACAAGCCCACTATGTCAAATAAGCTACCAAAACTTTAATTTAAGCCCTAGAGTGTCTAAGCAGAATATTTAATCAACGCCTCAGCCCAAACCTGAGCCCATTCTGAACCCCTAACACTTAAATTAACACATTAAACATACCCACACTCTAAACGCATAGGCCCAAAAATTTAGGATGTTACAAGATCAAGGAAGATGAGATTCGGAATTAGATCGAGGGAAAAGCAAGATAATCGAGTAATTGACTTATTTCGTCATTTCATACCGAGGTAAGTTTGTATGTTAATAAGCATTAAAATTGATATGTTTAAATGCTTAACCGATATCATGTGTTATTTCATATGTTATTATTGGATCATGAATAATATAAAAATTATGATATTGTATTGAAAGATCAAATTAAGAGAAATACAGGGCGGAGTATGATCAAATTTCGACATGTGATGAACTAACGGTAAAGACCATGGTTGGACCATGGCAATATGTGTGCTAGTGTAAGACCATGTCTGGGACATGGCATCGACCACATTATGAGAGTCAGTGTAAGACCATGTGTAGGACATGGCATTGGCATTGAGACGAGAGCTAGTGTAAGACCATGTCTGGGACATGGCATCAGCTTCGACATGTGAGCCAGTGTAAGACCATGTCGGGGACATGGCATCAGCATCAGTATCGAACAGTGATTCCGTGTAAGACCACGTCTGGGACCTGGCTTCGGTATGAAATCGTGTAAGACCATGTTTGGGACATGGCATCGACATACGATCTCGTGTAAGACCATATCTGGGATATGGCGTCGACATCGATATGAGATCCCGTATAAGACCATATCTGGGATATGGTATTGGCATCGACAGGTGATCCGATGTAAGACCATATCTGAGATATGGCATTGGCATCTTACTACGTGCATGACAATTTTCGAGTATCCATTGTTATTCTTAGTGGTTCAACGGGGTAAAGAATTAAAGTTTATGTTAAAGATGGAAAATGACTAAAGTGTAAATGAATGTGATTATGTGACGATTAAGTGTAGGTATATGTATGTATACACTCATGAGCAATGTGCTCGATATGTGATCGGATTTCATTAAGAATATAAACCAGTAAGTTATACCTATTAGAATGACCTTGTGATTATAATTCCATGCTTATGATGTATGAATATGTGGTAAATGTGATTGATGATCATGTGTGAGGCTTTTAGGCCAAATTAAATTGAGAAATGATATGTTTAAGTCTATGTTGTTGATGAATAGGTTAAATTGGCCAATGAATGGCTTGTAAATATTTGATAATGACTAGTTATTGGAATGGCTAACCATGGATATACTTTGGTGTTATATGTGTCTAAATGAAAAATTAATATAAAGGAAACATGAAAGAGTAAAATTAGCAATAAAACAGTTTGGATAGCAACAGTTGTATCACTTTGAAAAATCGCAAAAAATGGTGGAAATTGAATTAGAGGTTGAACAAGTTATGAAATTAAAGCTTATTGAGTCTATTTCTACATAAAAGAAACAGAATAAGCAAAAGAATTTTATATGGTGAGATATTTGGATTTTAGTTATATAGGGTCAGAATGATCTCAAAATCCCCTATTCTAAATTAGGAAATTCATTAAAAATTTTAAAAAAATAATAATGGGGTAAATTTTATATTTTTGATTTATTAATGAGTCTATTTTCAAGTGAAACAAATAGAAATGTCATTTGATTTCTGTACAATGAGATAGTTAATTTTTAGTGAAGAGGGTTCAGAACTGTCGGACAGCAAAACAGGGTACACTTTAAAGAATAAACTGTACTGATTGGCTAAACCAAAAATTCTGGAAATTTTATGGTAAGAAGATGTGTGAGTTTAGTTTCAGAGAAAATTAGAGGATCTTATTTTGGAGTTTCGCATCTCCAGATAAAAAAAATTTAGTGACTGTAACTCGAGTAAACAGCTCAAGATGAACATAAATGAATTGTGAAATTTTATGCAATAATGATGGTATTATCTTGAGAGCTTATTATGAGGATTGTTAAAAGCATGGTAATCAATTGTTTAATATTTACATACGTACTTACTAAGATTTATAGCTTACTCCATTGTTTTCTGTGTTTATAATGTACTCAGGTTAGCTCGGGTTGGAAGTCGCCGGAGAACATGTCACACTATCAAGCTTACAATTTATGTATCGATGATTTTATACTTAAGGTTATGGCATGTATAGGGAACTTGGTCATGTGTATATGTTACTATGAGACTTCCGAGAATAATGACCCATGATATTCGGGGCTCATTGTTGTATAAGGCCATTTAATGTGGCCAATACATTGGTTATGCTATAAACTCATGATGATGCATTCCATGGTTGAGTAAATTGTATGTTATGACTTGTTACGTGTGTATGGTGGATGTTTTGGTAGCTTTAATATGTCATGATGTATGTCATCCAAGTTATACTCAAGTATGAGCATGATAGGGAAGAAATTGGCTTGGAAAATAGCCAACTTCTTGACCACACAGGTAGAGACACGACCGTGTGTCTCAACCGTGTGGAGGACACGGTTTAGCACACGGGTGTCTAACTTGATTGTGTGATCCAAAACGAATGATGATGTCATAAATAGAGAGTTACACAGGTGGAGGACACGGACGTGTCCTGGGCCACACGGGTGGGTGTAACCACACGGCCTACCCACACGGGTGTGTGACTCTCCAAAACAAGGAAATTTTCTAAATGTTCCAATAGTTTTAAAAGTTCTCGGTTTAGTCCCGAATCGCTCCCAAAGCATGTTTTGGGCCTCGTAGGCCCATTTTAGGGACTTGATGATATAAGATAAAAGTTTTAAATTTTAAACAAAAATTTATGTCTTGAATTTGTTCAGTTGCAAGTGTTATTGTCCAGTAACGCCTCATACCCTATTCCGGCATTGAACACGGGTAAGGAGTTTTACACATTCTGTAAAGCTATTCGATATGCCACTGGACCTATTCTTTCGATGATCTCATATAGCCTGATAAAACGTGGACTCAGTTTACCTTTGTGACCAAATCTAAGTATTTTCTTCCACAGAGAAGCTTTCTGAAATACTTTATCACCTTTCTAAAATTCAATGTATTTACGTTTCAAATTCGCGTACGATTTCTGTCAATCTGAAGCTGCTTTCAAACTATTACAAATTACTTTCACTTTATCTTCTGTCTCTTGGATCAAATCAACCCCGTGAATCTTTTTCTCACTAAGCTTAGTCCAGTATAATGGAGTTCGGCATTTGCGACTATACAAAGCTTCGTATAGTGCCATCTTTATGCTCGATTGAAAGTTGTTGTGATACGCAAATTCAACCAATGGAAAAAATCTTTCCCAATTACTTTCAAACTCTAAAACACAACATCGAAGCATATCTTCGAGAATCTGTATTACTCTTTCAGACTGTTCGTCGGTTTGTGGATGAAATGCTGTACTATAATTCAACCTCGTACCCAAAGCTTCTTGCAATTTCTTCCAAAATCACAACGTAAACCGCGGATCTCTATCCAAAATAATAAAAACTGGAACCCCGTGCAATTTAACAATTTCAGATATGTACAATTCAGCCGATTTGTCAAGTGAATAATTTGTACGAACCAGAATGAAATTTGTTGATTTCGTCGATTGATCTACGAGAACCCAGATAGCATCTTTCTTTTTCGGAGACAGGGCAATCCTGATACGAAATCTATTGTAACTCTATCCCATTTCCATTCTGGTATCATTAGAGGTTGTAGTAATCCTGAAGGCACTTGATGTTTGGCTTTGACTTGTTGACAAACTAAACATTTCGATACAAACTTTGAAATGTCTTGTTTCATACCCGACCACCAATACAATTGTTTCAAATCATTGTACATTTTGGTACTCCCCGGGTGAGCAGATAAACAACCATTGTGTGCTTCGTGCAAAATTTTCTGAATGAGCTCAGAATTCTTTGGTACACAAATTCTGCCTCAGAACATTAAACAATAATCGGATTCGATCTAAAAGTCAGAATCACTAGTCAACACACATTGCACTCTTTTGGCTTGTAACTTAGTATCACACTTTTGAGCTTCGCAAATTTGTTGAAGAAAAACCGATTTAGCTTTCAACTCGGCTAATATCGAACCATCATTAGACAATGTCAGTCTTGTATTCATCGCTCTTAAAGCAAACAAAGATTTTCTACTCAAAGCATCTGCGACTACATTTGCTTTCTCCGAATGATAATCAATTACTAACTCATAATCTTTCAATAGCTCGAGCCACCTCCGTTGTCGCAAATTCAAATCTTTCTGAGTCATTATATATTTTAAGCTTTTGTGATCGGTAAAAATGTAGCATTTCTCACCGTACAAATGATGTCGCCAAATCTTCAATGCAAATACAATAGCGGCCAACTCTAGATCATGCGTTGGATAATTCTTTTCATGCGGTTTCAACTGTCTGGAGGCATAAGCTATAACTTTTCCTTCTTGTATCAACACGCAACCCAATGCGTCGCTATAAATCACAAATTCTTCACCCGGCTTAGGTTGAACCAACACTGGTGCCTCAGTTAACAATGCTTTCAACTGATCGAAACTCTGTTGACATTTCTCGAACCAACCAAACTTCACATCTTTTTGTAGCAATCTAGTCATCGGTGTAGCAATCATCAAGAATCTTTTAACAAAACATCGATAATAACCAGCTAACCCTAGAAAACTTCTAACTTCGGATATATTTCTCGGTGGATTCCAATCAACAACTGCTAAAATTTTGCTCGGATCAACTCTTATACCTTCTGCTGAAATAATGTGCCCCAAAAATCTGACTTCTCTGACCCAAAACTCACGAATAAAATGATCTGGTGAACCACATCTAAAGCAAGCTTTATTACTTTTGTTCCAACATTCTCCAAAATGTTGTCTCCCGTACTGTTGACACTTGGGTTTATTGTTTCTCGCATTTCCAGCACTCGATACTGATGTAGCTTGAGTTTTAGAACTTGAGTATTGTTTTCCACGATCTCTACTTGAATGCCTAATTAAAGCATTTGGATGATTGAACCAATCTCTGGATTTCTTTGACAAAGATTGATATGACTTATTCATCGGTCTTTTTCTCGAGTCTCTTGCCTCTGAATCAGCTTTTCTCTTTTCTTTGCTAAGTTCCTCGGCTTTGCAAGCTCTATCACCAAGGACAACAAATTCTTTCAATTCTAGGATTCCAACTAGAAGTTTAATATCCTCGTTCAATCCATCAACGAATCTTTTACACATAATTTCTTCGGTAGAAACATACTCCTAAGCATACTTGCTCAACCGTAGGAATTCTGTTTCATATTCAGTCACAGTCATACAACCCTATTTCAATTCTAAAAATTTTTTGTGCTTTTGATCTAGGAGTCTCTGACTGATATATTTCTTTCTGAACTCAACTTGAAAGAATTCCCAGGTAACTCTTTCTCTCGGTACCACAGATACTAGTGTGTTCCACCACTGATATGCAATGTCCCTTAATAAAGATGTGGCACATTTTAAACACTCAGCTGGTGTACACGACAATTCATCAGATACTCAAATAGTGTTTTCAAGACAAAATTCAACTTTATCGGATCATCATCAACAGTAGCTCTGAACTCTTCGGCCCTGTATTTTCGAATCTTATCAACTGGATGCTTATTCAGTCGTTGAAGTTCCACAACTTGAGGAGCTACGGGAACCAGTGGAGAATTAGGTGGGGGTGGAGGTTGTTGAGCGGCTGGATTCGTCCAAACATATTGTGTGAACCACTCGTTCATCATTTGGAAGAAGGCTTCCTTAGCATCTCCTCCCTGGCTACCCGATACGGGTCTAGATTTAGACGGCACTATCCCTTGAGCGGGAGCTGGCGCATTAATCTCAACATCGTCAACTACAGCTCAATCGGGATCCATCTACTATACGAAAACACAATTTTAATTTTTCAGGAGCCATAACACTAACACAAGTTATATATGGCATGTATAGCTAGACTCTCACACACGCTACGTTAGTCCGAGAATCAACTAAACTATAGCTCTGATACTAATAAATGTAACACCCCTCACCCGTATTCAACACCGGAATAGGGTTACAAAGCATTACCTGACTTATAACACATTCAAACATATATTTCATATGCAATTAACCAAATCATATATATTTCATTCACAACCAATCATTTTGTCCCTAATACGAGCCTACGAGGCCCTAAACATGCATTCAGGGTGGTTCGAGACTAAATCGATAACTCAGAAAATTTTTCAACTCTTAGAAATTTTTTGCATAAAACAGGGGACACACGCCCGTGTGTCTCACACGGCCAACAAACACGCCCGTGTCATAGGTCGTTTGGACATTTAAAATAAAAGCACATGGTCATGTCCCCACCAGTGTTCTACCCCGTGTAACTCTCTGACTTGGGTCACACGGCCAACGCATACGCCCGTGTGGCTAGCCCGTGTGCCCTAAAAATGGCCATACATGTTCGTGTGTCAGACCGTGTGCTAGGCCGTGCCAAACCTGTAGGGTATAATGACTTATGCCACAGGGCCAAGTCACACGCCCGTGTGTGAGGCTGTGTGGAGCATACTGACTTGATTTGAATTTCAACACCAGGGGACATACGGCGGTCTAACATAACTGTGTGTCAGACACGGCTAAGACACAGGCTCGTGTCTCTGCCCATGCGGACAAAAATAGGATATTTACCTAGCCAATTTGCCACCCAAATTTGTGCACACCTACACAATTGAAATGGTACTCATTCATAGCATAAGTGGACATCCAATTCAACCACAATCAAAACTAAAACATACCATTTCAATACCAACAACTAACATGCTTATTATCTCATATTTTACTCATTCAAATCATACCAACTTCACATATTCAAACCAACTAATTAAACCTTTCCAAACATGCATCATCATTCACCAATTCACAAGCACATAACTTCCCAATTATCAACCAATTGGCATTCAAATTACCTATTATCAATAAGCATCATGAATCCAACCTCAATCACACAACTTAGGTCATTTGTATACATATAAACATAATCAAAATCAACCAAAATAAGCCAACTCACATGGCCAAATATACAAACCAAATCTTAGACATTTACAAGCCAATTCAAATGGCAAAAATCATAACAAAAACATAACCAACATAAACAAAGTCCCTATATGTAACACCCCAAACCCGGCCTAAACGTTACGACCGGATCTGGTATGTCACATGGAAAGATGGTTTTAATGAACTTTCGAAATAGAAGATGCTTCGTGATGTGTTAGCATTTTGAAAATCAAATTCAGCTTTATGGCTTCCTTGCAAAAAAAATTTATGAATAATCTTAATTGTCGAAATCAGGTTTTGTGATACGAAAAATCGAAAACTAGAGGTATTCCGAAACATGTCATTTTGAAAACTGTGCTTGTGGTTTTAAGTAAATTTCTGAATTTAATTGTTAATCCGCATGTTATCCGCTTGTTAATATTTTGGAAAACGTTTAATTATATTTTTAGGAAAACTTTGTGTTTAGCATTTCAAAATATAATAATAAAGGCATTAAAACAAAACTCAAATTAAAATTTTGGAGGCCTTATTACAGAACAAATCCCAAATTTAAAATAAGTTCAAACAAAGAAAATGAATTTACGTAAAAAGCAATGCATGGCCACCTTGAAGTTCACCTCGGCACCAAATCTGCGACTAGGTGTTACCTGCAAAATTAAGCAGAGGGGTGAGTCACCGAGACTCAGTATGTAATTCCCCTCATGAAAGCAATCTGGGCCTAAGCCCATAGAACACATTGGGCCTTAGCCTTCGCAACATGGCATATCAAAAATTGAATGCAATGCAACCCAGCCCAACCTAGTTTTCCATCGTCTACATTGCCTGAATCAGCCAAACACCCGTGGCAACAAGCCACTGTGGTACCAAACCACTGTGACAATAGTCACTGATAAATATATGTGGGGCCAACCCACTATGGTACCAAACCACTGTGACAGTCACTGATGAGTATATGTGGGGCCAACCCACTGTGGTACCGAACCACTGTGACAATCACTGATAATTATGTGTATACGTGGTTCCAAACCACTGTGGTCCCAGACCACTGTGACAGAAGTCACTGAATCACACTTCCCCTTCCAATCATATCCCAAAACCCATGCAACCATATTAACAAGGGTTTTCAAGCGGATAACATAATCAAATCATACATAATCATGTTATACGGAAGGCAATCATAACGATACTTACCTGATATCTCTAACCTTACCCACAAGGGTATCTCGACTATCTGTGCAGTCGTTTCGACTTTCAGCCAACACAGTTATTAACGCAAAATAATAAGAAAAGTGTGAGCATTACACACCTGATTATGCGAAGAACTAGACTCTCTACATTGACACTCTCACTAGCAAGAATAACAGCGATTTGCCTATCCCAGGCAGACGTCGGCTCTCTTCCATAACCCAACAAAAAGTCTTGAACTGCCGACACAACACGTCTTTTAAATTTAGGAGCAGAGATTATGGGTCCACTCCCCTCCTTAGTTTGGCTAGCACTCGCATCCATGAAGAGACTTGATCAGTACAGTACTATAGTGAAACAATGATTTCCCCAACAAGGGGTTTGATTATGGCAGAGTAAACGAATAAAGACTGATTACAAAGAACAAAATAGGGACTCTTTACCTTGGTTAACAAGAAATCGCACCACAGTGGATTCGACTATGGACTAAACCAACGAGAACCCGAAAGTCGACTGAGGAGATTCAACCTTAAGAAAAAGAATAGAGTAAGGCTTTCGGCTTTTAGCACGAGCAAGATAGAAAGGAAGAGAACACAAATCGATGGCACAGGAATTAAAGAAAAAGAACATTACCTTGCAAATAGCACCCACCGAATGTAGAGGAAATCTCGGCAGGCAGAAAACTAACTACTCTGCTTCTCAAGGTTCGGCTAAAGAGACAAGAAATGGGGTGCAAAAAGAGAGAAATGAGAGAAATGGGAGGAGTGTTTCAGTCACAAGAGGAAAGAAATAGGGATATCAAAAGTAGAAGAGGATTCGGCTAGAAGAGAAAAAGTAGAGGAGAAGAGATGAAGAAGAAAAAGAAGTAGTAGAGGAGGGAGAAGGTTTCGGCTTAATGGAGAAAGTAGAGAAACAAAGGGGAGGGATAGAGGTTCGGCTAGAGGGGGGAAATAGAGGAACAAGGGAAGAAGAGAAAAAGAAGTCGAAGAAGGGTGGAAGAAAGTGGTTCGGCCAAAAATAAGAGAAAAGAAAGTAGAAGTGCAAAGAAGAAAAGATAGGAAATAGGAGAAGAGTTGCAATTTGGCTAACACGCAAATGAAGAGAAGGGATGGAGGGGTAGTTGAGAGATTCGACACAAGCTATTAGTGAGTAACAATCCACAAAACGTCACAAAGGAAGCTAAAACAAAAACTATAAAATTTGGCACAACACTCTAATGGCTCGGTTTTTGCTATCACACCCACAAACGCCGAACTTTCTATCCAACTACACACATAGTCGAAATTCTCCCCCCAGCTCTCCAACATTCGGCCAACTCTCACCCCCTCTCAAATCCCTTGATTTTCTTCTTGCTTTACTCTCCATCCACCATTTGAACCCGTTGACCCATTCAAACACCGCAAGCTCCTATTGCCCATCTATTCAAATGTATTGACCCAATCAACAACCACCTTTGAAGAGTCCCAGCTGAATGCCAACACTCCACCACCTTTAGCACAAAAAAATAAAGCCCCACATGCTGTTGCCAAGACTCGAACTCCTTCCCTCCTGCCCAGCTAATGACGCCTTCCCCTTGCACTGCTAATCATGCCACCACCACTTGGACACAAGCTCTTTTGTGTCAACAAGCACACACAAATAAACTTAAGGCTTTCCTCTACTAGCTTTCCTCCCTTAAGCCCAAAAACCAAAATTTTGCCAAGGCTTTGGCTTGAACTCGAGCCTCCCCAAGACCCTCAAACACATCCAAATAACAAGCAAAACAAGCCAAGCTTTGATAATAGAATAGTGTGACGAAATCTACGATGATCCTCGTATCCGAGCTAGCTTTGAAATCACTATAAAACATAGAAAAATAAACAAAGTAAGCTTTATAAAGCTTAGTAAGCTCGTATGTAAATATGAAATAAACTTCACCATTCATTAACATTTAAAAATAGATAATATAAATTGCATTAAGCATCAAACATTATGTTAATATAAAGTTTAACCACATAATTAATCATAAGTTCTCAACTTCCTTTAACTCGTTACTCGAATAGTTTCCGTACATACCTGTATCAATACATATCTATCTCTCACCAATTCACATATTCAATATACCCGTTGAACCATTCAAAATAGAAGTCAGATACTCTGGAGTCTCGCACACTAAGTGCTCACATCCTGGCCTGAAGCCAACTCAATATATCTTGCACCCAAAATGCTAATATCATGGCCAGTAGCCAAATCAGTAAAGCTCGTACCCGAAGTGTCGATATCATGGCCAGAAGCCAAATTAAAGTAACTCGCACCCGAAGTGCCGATATCATGGCCCGAAGCCAAATCTATGTATCTCCTAATGACATGTCACTAGTATCCTAATCTATTTCTAAGGTTCAACCGGGATTTTCAATGGCGAATCATCGTCAAACGTATCCGTAGAGTTAAAGTCACAATTCATAGAATATCGAAGCATTTAAAACATAATTATATCAGTGCTTATTACATACGAACTTACCTCGGAAGTAAAAACGACGAACGGGTCAACTAATTCGAGAATTTGTTCTTTCCCTATCTAAGTCCGTATTTCGCTTTTCTCGATCTATATAATATCAAATTCAACTTATTCAATTATCTCTCTATTCAGTTTAATCCAAAACACTCATTAATCACATTTACACTTTTGCCCCTAATATTTCAACATCTTTACAATTAAGTCCATAGGCTCGTAAAACAAAATTCATTCAATTTCATCACAACCCAAGCCTAGCCGAATATTTATCAAGCTTACAGCAGCCCAAAAATTTCATTTATTACACAATTTAACCACTAAATTTACACATTTCATAATTTAGTCCCTAATTTACATTTTCATTAAAAATCACTTAACAAAACTTGTTTATTTATCAACAAGCATTCATAATCTATCAACAAACTTCAAAACACATATGTATTCATCAATGCAAACATTTAAAATCTTTAATAATTTTGCAAAATAGTTCCTGGGCTAGCTAGACTGTAACACCCCAAACCCGGCCTAGAAGTTAAGCCCGAATTTGGCGTGTCACATTCAGGTTTTTTTTCAAAAACCGCGTTTTCTATAGAAACCCTTCTTGGCATTAAAAAACAGAAGTCCCAGTTTGCGATTGTTATTATTATTTTTTAAAAACTTTCCACTGTTCAAAATCTCCGATTTCATGTGCTTATTTTCAAAATGTGGTTTATTAGAAATCAATCTTGGAAATACATTATCATTTTTAAAACCTTGTTTATTTGCGGAAGCTTAACTTAAAACAAGTGACTTATGAAAACGTGATATTTACAACTTAGCTACGAAAGCGTAGTGTTTTGAAAATAGATATTGTTTTGGAAAACCGCGATTCAATGTTGAGCAGATTTAAAACATAATAAACTAAAAATCCAAAACTAAAAACCAGAATTTAAGAGATGTCTTATTACAATAATATTAACCCAAATTAGAGAAAAGTAAAATACTAAAATCTAAAACTACTCTCATTGTGGCCACCTCCGAGTCCTCCAGTACGTCGAACCACCAATTAAGGGTTACCTGAAACATTTAAAAAGAGGGGGTGAGTTTACAAAAACTCAGTGTGTACACCCTCATCAGTAAGAACATACATTAAAACAATCCGGGCGAAGCCCATCAAAGTAACGTGGCAATTGGGCCTTAGCCCAAAATAGCCTCGGTTGGGCCTTAACCCATATCAAATGTCACATATCATATATATAAATCTGGGCCTAAGCCCATCTCAGTAATATAATCCATATATGCAATGCATTAATGCCCATTCCAACCGAACACTCCGTCTCCTGTCCAACCGTGCACTCCTGTGGGGATTTAATTGACCCACCCATCCGAACACTCCTTATGTAACACCGGTTGCGGCATTACCTTAACAGTGCAGCATAGCTGCTCGGTGGCTAAAAAGCCTTCGGTGGATCCACAGTTGTCAAGCGACCATGCAATCCTATTTGCACTTCCCCTTTCAAATAATCCCATCCCCTTGCAACATAATATCACATGAATGCAACGTTTCAAAATTAAACATATGATAACAATTATAAATCATATACAAAAATAACCATATAACATATAGGGGCATTTTTGTCATTTTACCGTTCAGGGGCATATCTCTCATTTTACCCATCGAGGGTATCTCAGTAATTTCGCAACCCGGGGGTACTTCAGTAATTTACCCTCTAAGGGTATTTCGATAATTTCGCAAACCTGGGGTATGTCAGTAATTTCGCAAACTAGGGGTATTTCGGTAATTTTGCAAACTAGGGGTATTTCGGTAATTTTGCAAACCAGGGGTATTTCGGTAATTTTATAATCTGAGGGTATTTCAGTAATTTCACAAATGAAGGGTATTTCGATAATTTTACAATTTGAGGGTATTTCGATAATTTCACAAATTAAGGGTACTTCGGTAATTTTACAATCTGAGGGTATTTTAGTAATTTCATAAATTAAAGGTATTTTGATAATTTCACAAAATAGGGGTATTTCGGTAATTTTGCAAACCAGGGGTATTTTAGTAATTTCGCACACCAGGGGTATTTCAGTAATTTTGCAAACTGGGGGTATTTCAGTAATTTTGCAAACCTGGGGTATTTCGATAATTTTGTAAATCGAGGGTCTTTCAGTAATTTTGTAAACCAAGGTTTGCTAAACAGAGATAACGATGCGAATGGGCCTAAGGCCCATTCTCGCCCCAAATGAGCCCGCACTCTTGTGTGGCCCATTTAGCCCAAATCTAGCCACAGATATGAGAGTCACCTAGTCCAGTCTAATATATACTACACAATCATACAGTCTACTTATATGGGCCCACTTTAGCCCATCGTGGCCCAAGTAGCCTCAACCCACAAGAATACTACTGATGGCCTCAACTATCGCGTCGAAGCACCCACACGTGCGCTTGCACCCTCGTGTGGCTACCATCGTCGGGTGACCGGCATTTCGGCATTTGCCGCTTTACATCTAGAGTAGAGAGAATACACACATGATAGGAATCAGAAGCTGCTAATCCATGCTCTGAGCACTCCTATGCCCAATGCCCACCAACGTATGTTTTCTCTCCAATCATAGATAGCTCCATATATAGCCAGCTTCTCACCTTCCCTTTTTGTATCTTTCCGATGTGGGATCCCTCCGCTAGCAGAGTTTAAATCCAACTCAAACTCTGGTCGTCCAATCCGCAAAATAAATACTCCCTTGCTTGTCATGAGATTCGAACCCTTGCTCCCTTCAATAGCTCAACACACCACTTGCCACCAAGCCACAAACTCCCTTTGTGACTAAAATCATGCGCAACTAAATATAACCCTATGGCCAAAGTCTAAATTCACTAAAAAAAATAAAACAAAAAGAAATGCAAGTGCCAAGACTTGAACCTTGGACCTTCTTCCTTCCTTGTGGCATCACCCCCTTGTCTCTTATGTGGCGTCACTTTTCCACTACACCACACACTCCACTTGTGTCAATATTCTCCACATTTTATTCTTAAAGCCTACCTACTAACTCCCAGGGTTTTTCCACCTAAAACCAAAACTTTTCCAAGGCTCAACCTTGAACCCAAGTCCCTATAGAACCCCTAAACACACTCAAATAGCAAGCCAAAAGCACAATCATGAATTTAAACAAAACTACTAACCCCTAACTTTTAGGATGTTACAATTCTACCCCCTTAGAAAAATTTTGTCCTTGAAATTTCCAACTATCTAATAGTCACACAATACCAGCTATACCACTATACTTCTGCTGAGCACTTTAGTCCTAATTACAACCTAGGTAAATAGCACATTACGGGTAAAGTACGTACCAGAATTTGCATCTAGAGCGTCTCCGTCCTCTCGACGTCATGCTGCATAAACCAATGTTGGTTGCCTCACCTCCGCGTGACCAGTACCTCCACCTAGAGCTCCACGACCCAAACCGTTTCCATTCCTGGCATGCCCACGGCCTCTAGGCAGCTGCTGTCCACCCCTCAGTGGCTGTACACTACCCCTACCGAAAGCCTGCCTCTGATCCGATCTTCTGGGACACTCTATGAGATGATGTTCCATAGAGCCACAACTCAGACAAGCCCCTATCCTTTTCCAGCACTCGCCTACATGATTTTTCCCACAAGTAATACAAGGTTGTAAACCAGTAGTAGCAACAAGGGGCGCAGCTCTGACTGGCCCGTCTACTCTAGCCCTTCTCCTAGATCCCTGATTAAAATCGGAATGCTCAGACTCCCTCTTGTTTTTGTCCCTTTCCTTCTCCCTATTTAGACGCTCAGTGTGCTTCACATCCTCGGCGATCTTAGCTTTCTCTACTAATATAGCGAAATCCCGCTCCCTCTGTGGAGTTATCAACACTCGGAGACTGTCCCTGAGGCATTCGTCAAACCGAACACAACGTTCGTACTCCGTTGCCACAATTCCTTGAGCATACCGGCTAAGTAGCAAAAATTTTGCCTCGTACTCAGCCACGGACTTGTCACCTTGAACCAGATTCAGAAATTCTTTCCTGCGAGCATCGACATAGCTAGTGCCCATATACTTTTCTTGAAATGTGGACTGGAAGAATTCCCAGGTCAATCGATCAGATGAGGTACCCTCTTTGACCGTAAGCCGCCACTGGTAGGCTTCATCCCTCAGCAAAGATACAGCACCTTTTAGCTTTTGTTCCAGCGTGCAGTCGAGATCGTCCATAATTTTTTTGGTAGCTTCTAGCCAATATTCTGCCACACTTGGGGCCACCCCAGAAATTCCCTTGAAGTTCTCCACTCCATTGGACCGAAGTCATTCCGTAATCGACCCACGACCCCCAACAACAGTATTAGGCTCAATAGACCCAGCCACTCTTTCTAAAATACGAAGCATTGCCTGAGATAGCACGACATCCCCAGTAGCTCAGTCGAACGATCCTGCCTCAATTACCGGTGAAGCTGGTGCTTCTCTCGCCTCGACATTGGGCATGTGGTCCGACGCCGAAGACCCAGCCCTAGCACTTCCACGACCTCTACCGCGGCCTCTTGCACCCCTTCTAGCACTCATTATTACTTCGCGTATTATCTGAATTAGAAATTTTATGAATAAGCCCATAGTTCCAATAATTAAACAAATGTTTTATGGAAGTAGTAGTTAAGAGTTGTTTTCGCAATCGCAAGTTCACTACAATTTTATCATTTTTAAAACCTTATTTATTTGCGAAAGCTTAACTTAAAACAAGTGACTTATGAAAACGTGATATTTACAACTTAGCTACGAAAGCGTAGTGTTTTGAAAACAGATATTGTTTTGGAAAATCGCGATTCAATGTTGAGCAGATTTAAAACATAATAAACTAAAAATCCAAAACTAAAAACTGGAATTTAAGAGAGGCCTTATTACAATAATATTAACCCAAATTAGAGAAAAGTAAAATACTAAAATCTAAAACTACTCTTAGTGTGGCTACCTCCGAGTCCTCCAGTACGTCGAATCGCCAACTAAGGGTTACCTGAAACATTTAAAAAGAGGGGGTGAGTTTACGAAAACTCAGTGTGTACACCCTCATCAGTAAGAACATGCATCAAAACAATTCGGACCGAAGCCCATTAAAGTAACCGTGGCAATTGGGCATTAGCCCAAAATAGCCTCGGTCGGGCCTTAACCCATATCAAATGTCACATATCATATATATAAATCTGGGCCTAAGCCCATCTTAGTAATATAATCCATATATGCAATGCATTAATGCCCATACTAGTCGAACACTCATCTCCTGTCCAATCGTGCACTCCTGTGGGGATTTAATCGACCCTTCCATCCGAACACTCCTTATGTAACATCGGTTGCAGCATTACCTTAACGGTGCAGCATAGCTGCTCGGTGGCTAAAAAGCGTTCGGTGGATCCACAGTCGTCAAGCGACCATGCGATCCTATTTGCACTTCCCCTTTCAAATAATCCCATCCCCATGCAAGATAATATCACATGAATGCAACGTTTCAAAATTAAACATATGATAACAATTATAAATCGCATATAAAAATAACCATATAACATATAGGGGCATTTTCGTCATTTCACCCTTTAGGGGCATATCTGTCATTTTACCCATCGAGGGTATTTCAGTAATTTCTCAACCCGAGGGTACTTCAGTAATTTACCCTCTAAGGGTATTTTGGTAATTTCGCAACCCAAGGGTATTTCGATAATTTCGCAAACCTGGGGTATATCAGTAATTTCACAAACTAGGGGTATTTCGGTAATTTTACAATCCGAGGGTATTTCGGTAATTTCACAAATCAATGGTATTTCGGTAATTTTACAATCTGAGGGTATTTTGGTAATTTCACAAATTAAGGGTATTTCGATAACTTTACAATCTAAGGGTATTTTAGTAATTTCACAAATTAAGGGTATTTCAATAATTTTACAATCCGAGGGTATTTTGGTAATTCTACAATCTGAGGGTATTTCGATAATTTCACAAATTAAGGGTATTTCGATAATTTCATAAATTAAGGGTATTTCAGTAATTTCACAAACTGGGGATATTTCAGTAATTTCAAAAACCGGGGGTATTTTAGTAATTTCACAAACCGGGGGTATTTCAGTAATTTCGCAAATTGAAGGTATTTCGGTAATTTTGTAAATCGAATGTTTCACACAATACGTTCGAGCTAATCCGGCTACGCAACAACCTCCACCCCCTATTCCCCAATTGATCCCTGTAGTTTCTCAAGGTATGGATCCTTTAAGATTGAAATAACCACCTGTTGATAAGATACGAAAATACGGGGCTGAGGAATTTAGAGCCACTGTTAGCGATGACCTTGAGAGAGCTGAGTTTTGGCTTGAGAACACGATTCAGGTATTTGATGAACTTTCTTGCACCCCTGAAAAATGTTTAAAATGTGTTGTATCACTGTTGAGAGACACTGCGTATCAGTTATTACCTTGATATTTGTAGTTCCGTAAGAAAGAGTTACTTGGGAATTCTTTCAAGTTAAAATCAGAAAGAAATAAATCAGCCAATGGTTCATTGATCAGAAACGAAAAGAATTTCTTGAACTGAAACAGGGTCGTATATTGGTAACAGAATACGAAAGAGAGTTTGTACGACTCAGCAAATATGCTTGTGAATGTGTTTCTTCCGAGGCTATGATGTGTATAAGGTTCGAAGATGGATTAAATGAAGAAATCAATCTGTTAGTTGGGATTCTTGAGCTGAAAGAGTTTGTTGTTCTAGTTGACAGAGCTTGTAAAGCCGAGGAGCTTAGCAAAGAGAAAAGAAAAGTTGATTTTGAGGCTAGAGACTTTAGAATGAGATTTGTGGGTAAATCACATCAGTCAGTATCAAAGAAATCTAGAGAATATCATCCTCGTTCTACTGTTTCTGCGGGAATTTCGATCAAAGATAGAGATGCTAGACATTTCAGCTCTAAACCTCAGACGAAATTTGTTACCAGTGTGGGTAATGTTAGAAATGTTGGACCTGAATGTAAGCACTGCAATAAGCGACATTACGGTGAATGTAGAATATTGAGCGGAGCTTGTTTTAGATGTGGTGTAACAGCCCGGTTTAGGGGCTAGTCAAAACAGTGTTTCAAAACCACTAATTTGAGGTTAGAGAAAATTATTTTCATGATATTATATGAGTTAGAGTATGATTATATAAGTACATAAAAATTTTGGTGCTTTAATTTTAACGATTTCATACTTAATCGCGAAAAAGGACTAAATCGCATAAAGTGCAAAAGTTAAAAATTTCAAGCTAAAGGTACCTAATAGCCATAGAATATTATTTGGAGGTCTTTTAAAGGCAATTAGCCCCTTAAATAAAGGTTGGCCGGCCATAGGGGACAATAGAGGTCAAAATTTGGTCAAGTAGGTGTGTTAGGTGGACTAAATTGGGATTTTATATTAAAATAAAGAAAGAAAAGATATCATCTTCTCTCCTTCATTCCTCCACCAAAAATTAGTAGCAAATAGGGGTTGGAAAACTTCAAAAAGTTTAGCACACTCTTCTCTTTACAAGTAAGTGTGTGATCATTTCTTGATAAAAATTGTACTTTTGGAACTCCTAAAGCTTAAGCTTTCTAAAGAGGGGACTATTTTGTTAAATGGCGAAGAGTTTAGAGTTTTCTGATGAAAGCTTTTAAGTTGTTTGCTGCATTTTTATGGAAGAAAATGGGTCTTAGTTGTTAGATGAACAACTTTTGTGAAAGGTGTTACCAAGAAAACACCTAAAAGGACCTTTTTGTAAAAGTTGTAAAATATGTAGTAAATGTGTGAAATGTTGAGTTTTCATGGTAACCATAAGAGAAATAAATGTTCATCTAGGCTTGTTAAAGAGAGAAATTTGATTAGAATTGATTTTCGAGCCTAGAGGTAAAATGGTCATTTTGCAAAAGTCTAAGGGCAAAATAGTAATTTTGCCAAAGCATGATTATTGAAATGTATTTATTAATGTGATAATTAAATGAGCTAATTTTCTATTATAGATTAAGAAGAACCAAGAATTTACCTCGACCGGGGAAAGAACAAAGTATCAGACTAGATCGACGATCTAGCTTATTTTGAAATCGACGTAAGTTTGTATGTGATAAATTCAACATTTATGTTATTTGAGAATGTTTGATATTATAATGATGCACGATATTCTATAAAATTTATTGTTGGTGTTGAATGAGAAAGATGATAAAAGTTGAGGTGTTGAAGTGCCAATGGGACTATAATAAATGTGAAATTACTATCACCAAGACATGAGATGGATAATGATAAGGTCCCGTATAAGACCGTGTCGGGGACATGGCCTCGACACCGAATTGGGGTCCTGTATAAGACCATATCTGGGATATGGCTTTGGTATTGAATATGAGAATCGTATAAGACCATATCCGGGATATGGCATCGGTACTTGAGGTGAGGTTCCATGTAAGACCATATCTGGGATATGGCATCGGCACTCAGGGGTGACCCCATGTAAGACCACATCTGGGATATGGTATTGGCTTCATGTTTATGTTAATGACGATGAATATGCATTTTTGAGTACCCCTAGTGATTCGTGGGATAAAAAGATAAGCTTGGAAATAAAAAAGAGGTTAGTACTAAACTCATATGATTGAGTGAATACAGGTACCGATGAGAAATTCACGAGGAATATTTACGATATGTGGCATGGTATGTTCTAGATAAGAACAAGTACGAGTAAGTTATGGCAAAGTGCTTATGACTTTGTGTGGTTATCTAATGCCATGGATTGATGTCATTATGAGCTTATTGTTGCTATTTATTTTCATGCAAACTTACTAAGCTTTATGCTTACCCCTCTCATTTCCCTTTTCTTTGTAGTATTGCCAAGATAACTCGAGGATCGTGGGACGTCAGAGTTCGAAAATCACACATCGACATCTCTTTATTATAACAAAGTTAGATTCATTTTGAGTATGGCACTATAGGATTTGGGTATTCTGTTATGTCGTATTGTTAGCCAAAGTGTTGGCTATTTATGTCATCAAATTCACTTTATAAGTGGCCATTGGAATTGGGCCGATACTTGACAAGTTCATTTATATATTCAATGATGACGAGATGATGAAGTTCATGCTTGTGTGGATGCTTAATTGGAGTTCTTGAGAGTGCCTTAGGGTCATGAGTTATGTTGAATTGAGTTGGTGAAATATGTTTGCTATGTAGGGTGGCATTTGGCTTGGAATATAGCCTTTTTAATGTCCACACGGGCGTGTGTCTAGGCCGTGTGAGACACATGGTAAGCCCCATGGGCGTGTTGACCGGCCGTGTGTTCCCTGTATGCTAGGTTTACAAAGTCAAAATGCTCAGTAGTAAACGCACGGGCGGAGACACGGTCGTGTGTCTCAGTCGTGTGGGAGGCACAACCATGGACATGGGCGTGTGCCCAGGCCGTGTGAAGCCTGTACTTAAAATTTGGAATTTAATTCGACACACGACCTAAGGACACGGATGTGTACCTTGGTCGTGTGACCATAGTGAAGTGATGACGTCATAAGCAGAATGCCATGGTTTTGGCACACGGGCTATGGCACGGGCGTGTCGAGGCCGTGTGAGGGACACAGGCTAGGGACACGGGCATGTGTCTGGCCGTGTGAAACCCCCTGTAGGTTTGAATTAGAAAATAAATTCCACACGGGCTAGGGACATGGGCTTGTGTGACCACACGGCTTGTCTACAGGGCGTGTCCCACTTCACACAGGCGTGTGGCCCCTGTTTAGGCAAAAAATTTTAAGTGCACAAAAGTTTCCGGTTTAATTCCAAAACCCGGCCTCGTAGACCCATAATAAGGATATTTTACGTATGAATGAGAAGTTTTAAGTTGGAAATGAAATTTTAAAGCCCAAGGTTGTATGTTCAAGCAAGTTAAATCTAGTAATGCCTTGTACTCGATTCTAGGGTAGAATACGGGTAAGGGGTGTTACATGTGGATCTCTTGATCATTATCTCCGAGACTCTCCAGAATATTCTATAGCAAAAAGAGATCAACTAGCGAAGGCATGTAATACGGCTACTAGAGGGACCAACCTGAAACACTAGAAATACGAGTGGTAACCGAGGTGCTACAAGAGATTCTGCTGTGAGATCTGAGGCACGAGCACCTGCTCGAGCTTATGCCATCCGTGCACAAGAGGAGGCAACATTGTAGACACTATTATAAGTACTTTTCTCTTTTCGATACTGATATAATTACGTTGATAGATCTTAGATCAACCCATTCATATATATGTATGAATTTAGTGTTTAAAAAGAGCTTGCATGTCGAGTCTATAGAGTTTGTAATTAAAGTATCGAACCCCTTAGGCAAGTCTGTTTTAGTTGATAAGATTTGTAGGAATTGTCCTTTGATGACTTGGGGTTACTATTTTCCGGTTGACTTGATACTTCTACCGTTCAATGAGTTTGATGTGATTTTGGGTATGGACTAGCTGACTATGCATGATGCAGTTGTGAATTGTAGACAAAAGATTATCGAATTGAAATGTCAAAATGGTGAAATTCTTCAGATTGAGTCTGATGATTCGAGTGAATTACCTACTGTGATATCGTATATGTTAGCTAAAAAATGTATGAAAAAGTTATATGATGCATATCTTGCATACGTACTGGATACAAAGGTGTTTGAATCAAAGATTAAATCTGGACCTGTTGCTTGTGAGTTTTCGGATGTATTTCCAAAAGAATTACTGGATTTTCCATCGATCAGAGAGGTTGAATTTAGCATTAAATTAGTACCGGGAACAACACCGATATCGATAGCTCCATACAGAATGGCTCCAGCAGAAAGACTTGAAAGCTCAGTTGCAAAAATTGACAGACAGAGGATTTGCATGACGAGTTATTCGCCCTGGGGTGCACTGGTGTTGTTTGTAAAGAAGAAAGACGGCACGATGAGAATGTGTATTGATTACAGATAGCTGGGTAAAGTGACTATAAATAACAAATACCCTATACCACAGATTGATGATTTATTTGATCAATTGGAAGGTGCAACAGTGTTTTCAAAGATTGATTTGAGATCGGGTTATTATCAATTGCGAGTTAAAGACTCAAATGTTCTGAAGACAGCGTTCAAAACAAGGTACGAACATTATGAATTCCTTGTTATGTCTTTCAGATTAACAAATACTCCTGCAATTTTTATGGACTTGATAAACCAGATATTCAAACTGTATTTAGATAGATTCGTTGTTGTATTCACTGATGACATTCTGATCTATTCGTGAGATGAATCCAAACATTCCGAGCACTTGAGAATTGTGTTACAAACTTTACATGATAAGCAATTGTTTGCAAAGTTTAGTAAATGTGAATTTTGGCTCTGAGAGGTTGGATTTCTAGGGCATATTGTTTTAGCCGAAGGCATTAAAGTTGACCCGAGTAAGATTTCTGCTATTGTTGACTGGAAACGTCTAAGAAATGTGTCTGAACTCTATAGTTTTCTGGGCTTAGCTGGCTATTATAGAAGATTCGTGAAAGGATTTTCGGTGACTGCGACACCGATGACACGACTACTTCAGAAAGATGTGAAATTCGAATGGTCAGAAAAATGTCAGCAGAGTTTCGAACAGTTGAAAGTACTACTAACAGAAGCACCAGTTTTGGTTCAACCTGAATGATAAACCGTAATATATACATATTTTAATCCCACATTTAGCATACTTTTGGATGATTTATCCCCTGAATTGTGGAATTCGGTGCTCTTAATCCTTGAATTTCGTGTTTTATACGTAGGAGAGCACCGGAGGATGAAAAGAACGTTAACGAGAAATGGGCCAAAAATGGAGAAAATGGGCCAAAGTACGAAATGCACACGGCTTGGGCCCAAGCCACACGGTCGTGCCCCCATTAGCAGACCCAACCACGGCATGGCCTCGACTTACAAGGGCATGTGCCAGGGCGTGTCCCTGCCGCTACCTGTTTTAATTTCACTCGGATTATGATACTTAGGGGCGAAGAAAGACATTCCGAAAGCCTATATAAACACCCTAAGTGTGACCTAAAAGAGGGCATCCAGTTTGGCCAAAGAGCCAAGCCAGAGAGGCCAGAATTGTGGGATTTACTCGAAGAAAGCCAGGAGATTCATCTCAAGAAGCCGGAGTATACTCAAGACGAAGGACCTTCCCTTCAATTTCCTTCAGGGGGTTTTAGGGTTTCTCTTATGTTTTGTTTTATATTTTCTTCTGAGATGTATTCTTTTATGATTATGAACTAAACCCCTTAAATACCTGAGGGGAATGAAACCTAAGACGGATCTTGTTATTGTTTTCTGAACTATATGATAAATACTTGATTTGTTCTTAATTATGTGTTCTTAATTCTTGCTTTGATATTTCAGGATATTGATTCAAGTATTGATGTGCTTAGGCAGTGGAGCAAAAGTCCTTGTTTAATAGTAGATCAAGCATAGTTAAGTGGAGTTGATCGCAACCCTAGAAATAGGATGACGAAAATCTTCCGGATTAGGGTCAAACCTAATATGGGAGTCCATAGATCGAGTTAATGCAATTCTAGGGGTTTTAATTAGAAAGAGATTTCAATTAATCAACCTAGGGTTAGACGTTAGTAGCCTCGAAAGAGGTATTAATAATAACTTAGGGAATCCTACGGATCAAGTCAAGTGAATAAATTGTCTGGTTCAGAGTTAAATAACAAGTGAAGTCTAGGTTGATTCTTCCTCGGGTATTGTCTTAATCAATTGGTTTTTCCCACAAGAATTTTCCCCAATTCATTCTCTTTGTCTTAGCATCCTTAGCTTAGTAGTTAGTCAATTTTAGATTAAACAACAATTCACTTTTATTCTAGGCTAAATAATAAAAAGAAAGTTATATTAGTACTTTTTGTTCCTTTGGGTTCGACAATCCGGTCTTGCCACTACACTATACTACTATTCGATAGGTGCACTTGCCTCAAGTCGTTTTCATAGTTAGTTTCTAGGCTCGATAATTCTTTATATAAATTTTAAGACTCTGACATACGATCAAGTTTTGGCGCCGTTGCCGGGGAACTGAAATATTAAGAACGCTCAATTTTTATTACTTTAGCCATATTTTTTTTTGCAATTAAATTTTATTTTTACTTTTTAATATTTTCTTCTTTGCTTCTGGCAAGTATTCTAGCTTATGACTAGAAGAAACCCGTCAGGACCTCTACTCAATGATAGTGAAATTGAAAGCACAGTTTGCAGAAACCGAAGAGAAATAAGGAGAAGCTACAGTACATACAAGAAGAGCAAGAAAACGAAATTAGTACTACCGAAGATATGGCTGAGAATAATCCACTACCTCTAGAGGTAGCCGAAAATCATGCTCCTCGAACCCTGTATGATTATGCTAAAACTAATTTAACAAGAACTGAGTCAAGTATTGTTAGACCTGCTATTGCTGAAATAATTTTGAACTAAAATCTAACACAATTCAGATGATACAGCAATTTGTTCAGTTTGATGGTTTGCAGGATGAATATCCAAATAATCACTTGGAGAATTTTTTAGAATTTTGCGACACTTTCAAAATAAATGGCGTTTTTTATGATGCCATTCATCTTCGATTGTTTCCCTTTTCCTTGAGGAATAAAGCTAAACAGTGGTTGAACTCGTTACCACGAGGATCAATCACTACATGGGAACAAATGACCGAAAAATTTTTGTTAAAATATTTTCTGCCGGCTAAAACGGCCAAGTTGAGGAATGATATCTCTTCTTTTGTGCAGATAGATTTAGAGACACTTTACGATACATGGGAGAGATACAAAGATCTATTGAGAAGGTGCCCACACCATGGATTACCCTTGTGGCTACAGGTCCAAACCTTTTACAAAAGTGTGAACCCCTCAACTAGACAGTTGATTGATTCAGCCGCCGGCGGAACCTTGAATAACAAAACACCTGAGGCTGCCTATGAATTCATCGAAGAAATGTCACTGAATAACTATCAGTGGCAAGTCACGAGGACAAGTGTAACACCCCTTACCCGAGTTCTACACCAGAACCGAGCCTGAGGTGTTACAGTAATAAAACCACCTGATCGCCACTTAGGCTCATCGTGACTACTCTCTAGTCACCTCAACAACCTCATTCTCGACTTACAAGGCCTCACCCATACACATAAGAGCTCTCGAGATCATATCGGAAACTCTTACGATCTTTAAAAATTTTCTCCATCTAGACAGGGGCCACATGCCCGTGTAAGATTATACACGCCCGTGGGTAGTCACACACGTCCATGTTCACCACTCGTGGTGAACACTGATGACATACACACGACCTCAAAGCCTAGTCACACGCCCGTGTGGCTAGCCTGTGGCCAACACTGATTAAACTCACACGGCCTATACACACGCCCGTGTGACTAAACTGTGGTCTATTTTGACTTAAATTGCCAACATGCAGGGGACGCACGACCAAGTCACATGCCCATGGGCTGACCGCGTGTCACACATGGCCTAGACACATGCCCGTGTGTCTATCCACATGGATAAGAACAAAGCTATATGCCAAGCTCTTTTCACCCCTTTAGCATACACAACATGCACTCATTCAACACATCCATAAACAACTCATATTGAAGTGCAATCTTACATGGATAATTGTATCTTTTTCATATAATAAAGTAGCCAACAACTATGGCATTATACAAAATAGATTATCCATCTAAAGGCCAACACATCTTAACCATTTACAACAAAATTCACTAACTTGTCTAGCCCATATACATGCCATATACAAAACATTGAGTCTCATGTACCGGAGTGTGCTGATAGTGTACTTGATCCACATATCTCGATTCAGCTCTTTTTTTTTTTTTTACTCTATAAGACAAGGGAAAAGTAAGAGAGTAAGCTTTGAGCTTAGTAAGTTTACACATAAACAAATAAACATCATAGTATAAGCTAAACAACAATTAGCATTATACTAACATATAATGTACAACTATGCTTACTCTTTCTATCCCTTACCACATTCCCAACACATCATGAGTCACATACTCATAACCATTGAAATGCACCCCTGCATTCAATATCACATTTACACAAAATACAACACATCATTATTTCTCGATAATACATCCACACAGCTACTTTACTCAATAATGCAACCACACAGCTAATTCACACAGCTAATGTCTCGGCGGGTTCGCACTTAGCCCACCACAATCAATTAATAAGGTAGTATCGCACTTAGCCTACCACAAAGGTAATCATAGTGGTTTCGCACATAGCCCACTAAACAATATGCCTAACGATAGCATCGCACATAGCCAGCTCATCATCAATATGCCTGAAGATGCTATCGCACTTAGCCCACCATTTAGCATTATCACTACACATTCACATATCTACTTACTCAATCATTCATCCATTCAAAATGTCTACCACATTCATTCCACTTGAACCACATGGGTTCTCAATCATTCTCATTCATGCAACACACTAATTAGCATTAAGAATGTGTAAGTATAAATGCATTATTTACGCATAAACTTACCTCGATACTCAAAAGTATAGAAACGTGCAATTTAGACCACCACCTTGCTCTTGCCTCGATTTTGATCCGGGCTTCGTCTTTCTTGATCTATAATGAATAAATCAGCTCTTTCTATACACACATTGACTAAATTAACACTTATCTCATACTTTGGCAAAATTATTCTTTTTCCCCTTTTCTTTCTCATAATTACACTTTTGCCCCAAGGCTCGTAAAGTGATTTTTATTCAACTTTCTATCTTTACATGCTTAGCCGAGTCACTTACTCACTAAAGCATTCATCAATTCTCCCTAAATCACACATGTATGACCAAACTCAAAACTTTTACAAACTAGTCCCTACATGCATTTTCATGGAAAATCACTTGGCAAAAGATGTTTCTACTACATCAAGCTTTCATATTCTTCCATAAAACATCAAAATACATGCATGTTATACATGGGTACATTTTTGAACATCCATTATAGCTCATCAAATAGTTAAAAATAGCTTACTCATGCTACTAGGACTTCAAAAATACAAAGAATATAAAAAGCGGGGCTTGGATGCACTTACTAGCAAGCTTGAAAACTTTGAAGAGCCTTAACAATGGCTTCTCTAATTTCTGTAGCCTTGGAGAAGAAGATGAATGAATTTTGTCATCTTTTCTCCCATTTTAATCACTTAATTGCCAAATGACCAAAATGCCCTTTTTGACAAACTTTCTATTTTAACTCATCCATGCCCAATTTTGTCCAAAAATTAAAAATTGGGAAAATTGCTATTTAAGGACCTTTAATATATATTCTAAAGCCATTTCACACAAATAGCTTCTAGAATCTCACATTTTGCAACTTTTGCAATTTAGTCCTTTTAGACAATTCAACTACAATTCCACCAAATTGTTTCATGAAACAGTCACACTAACATGCATACATGGCATAAACCTCAATGATCATACATAGACCTCGAATTTGTGGTCTTGCACCACTATTTCGACCAGGCCCTAAACCGAGATGTTACAACAAGGCCAACAAAAGCAACTAGTGTTTTCAACCTCGACGCAGTAACCATGCTATCAAATCAGGTAGAACTTTTGAATAAAAAGATTGATGGTTTATGTGGTTCTTCGCAGGTACATCTAGTTATGCAGTACGATATGAATGGAGGAGGGATGAGCAATACATAATATCCACCTTACAACCTGAGCACTGAAAATGAGTAAGTTCACTGTATGGGTAACAATTTTAAACCTCAAAATAACCCTTATAGTAACACTTATAATCTAGGTTGGAGGAACCACCCCAATTTTTCATGGGGTGGTCAAGGAAATCAGATACAACAGCCCCCTTCAAACTTCTAACAACAACCCTACCCATAGGAAAAGAAGCAAAACCTTGAAGAGATGCTGACAAAATTCATCGCGGTGTCAAAAACTCGTTTTCAAAACACCGAAACAACACTTAAAAATCAAAAAGCATCGATTCAAAGGATTGAGAACCAATTAGGCCAACTTGCTAAGATCATATCAGAGCGACCACAAGGCAAACACTGAAACTAACCCAAAGAAGCAGCTTCAAGCAATAACAGCTCATAACAGTGAAAGGTTAGATGAGCCCAAACTGAAGCAAGGGAGTGTGGTAGAGGAAGGTAAGGTCGAGGTAAGTCATGAGAAGCCAAAACTGGTAATTAAAGATTACCAACCTCGTAAACCATACCCTAATGTGATGAAGAAAGACAACACAGACGAACAATTCAGTAAATTTCTTAAACTTTTAAAGAAATTACATATTAGCTTACCGTTTCTTGAAGCTCTTTCGCAGATGCCAAATTCAAGGAAATTTTTAAAAGAGCTTTTGACAAACAAGCGGAAGTTAGATGAGGAATCGCATGTGGAATTAAACGCAGTGTGCTCAACAATGTTGCAAAATAAACTACCACAAAAATTAAAAGATCCAGAGAGTTTTACAATTCCATGCTTAATTGGTAGTTTATCTGTTGGTAATGCTTTAGCTGATTTAGGGGCAAGCATAAATGTTATGCCTTATAAAGTGTTTAAATAGCTAGGTCTAGGGAAACCCAAACAAACTAGGATGAGCATTCAATTAGCTGATAAAACTATTAGAATTTCTAGGGGTATAATCGAAGATGTTCTCGTAAAAATTTCCCAGTAGACTTTGTCGTTTTAGACATGGATGAGGACAATAATATTCCTTTAATTTTAGGAAGACCCTTTTTAGCAACTACCAGGACTAAAATTGATGTCGGCACAGGTGAACTCAAACTTTGTGTAGGTGACGAAACAATCACTCTTCAGGCTCTCGATTCGGCTAGGACATCGAGTAATCAAGGTGAGAACATAAATTCTATTAATGACCATTTGATTAAACCTTCTTTCCAGGAAGTACCACGGACCTACACAACTGAGCCAGATCCTAGACCTTATATCAACAATGAAATAACTCACGAGGAACGACAGCTTCAGATCGATGAACTAGACGAGTTGAAGTCACGCATTAAGGAGAAACCAAGAACACAGGAAACAGAACCAACGCCATTCCGTGGGACAAACGAATTTAAGATCGGAGATCAGGTATTGTTAGATAAGACAGACCCTCGAATATCTCCCCCCGACCTTAATACGAACGAAGAAATCTCTTTTAGGGTACTCAATGTCTTCGCATACGGAACAGTCGAGGTAAGTAATCCTACATTCAGTACTTTTAAAGTAAATGCTACTCGGCTTGAACCGTATACCCATAATAGAACTAATAGCATGAGAAATGATTTTCAACTCCTCAAACCACCATGAATGTGTGAAAGAGAGGTAAGTCTAGCTTAAGACTTCAAATGAGCGCTTCTAGGGAGGCAACCTGAGCACTAACCCCGTTAATTTTTACATTTTTATTTTTACTTTTATTTTTCCTTTTTAGCACCTAACTATAAACTAACCAAAGAGCAGATTTCCATACCACACGGCCTTGCACACGGCCGTGATCAGGGCCGTGTGGATACTACGGATTTTCGTATCGATGTGGCAGAGATAGTACGAAATAGGACGAAAAATATCTTCAAGCCACAGGCTCCGAATAAACACCACGGCCGTGTGACACGGCCGTGGTCGACACTGCTTTATCAACACGAGCGCGACGACCTACACACAGGCGTGGGAGAAACGAACGAAGCACAACACGGCCGTGTGACATGTCCATGTGACTCAACACGCCCACGGTACACGGGCGTGAGGATGTACCAGATTTGAAATCTCTATTAACACACCCCTTTCCCCTTCTCACCTACTCCCCATTCCCCTTCTTCTTCCATACTCTTTACACTCCCCTCCCTTTTTCATTTTCACTCTTCTTCATTTTTCTAACTCTTGATCTAACCATATCCATGTCGAAGAAACAGAAGGATCCCAGCACAGTCTCCCTCTGTGAGACCGGTATACATAAGTTCATGCCGGCCGCTTCATTAACTCGGCAGGACAAGGACTTTTGAGTCCATTTTAGTTTTCTTTTTCTTATCCCTTCTCCTTTATTTTCCTTTTCTTTATTTTTCTTTTACTTAGTTTAATCTATTTTATTTCGTTTTCTTTGATTTAGATTCTAAAGGTTGCTTGGGAATCACACACCACGGCCTTAAAAATCACAGCCACCTCGCTAACCATCTAACGATAAGGACTTTTTAGTCCATTAGTCTTTTCTTTTAATTTTCTTTTACTTTCTATTTTCTTTTTTTTTATCTTTCTTTTCTTTAAATATATATTTAGTATATTTTTAATTATTCTTATTATTTCCTGGCTAAGTCTTCACGAGCTTCCCAATTTCTTCACTAGCGTAGAGATTATCGGCGGCCACCACACCACGTGTAGTGTCCAACTCCAGGACAGGTTTGAGGCGTTACTGGACTTAAACATTCACAATCGTACAAAATCGGGTTACCAAATTTTGCCCAAAATTAAAACTTTTCAAACACATGCCATGGACAAAATAGGCTTACAGGCCAAAATCATTATAAGCCACATCTCATGGCTATAATCAACAAATCAATATAAGCCAATACATTTGGCTAATCACAACAACATCCATCATAAAAAAAAACCAAGTCCCTATACATGCCACTCACTTGAAAACATTTAACATACACATGCCAATACTCCAATGATAATGGCCCGATAGTGTGATATTGCCTCCGACGATATCCAACCCTGAGCTAACCTGACAAAATGAAAAGAACTGGAAAGGAGGGAGTAAGCTTTATGCTTAGTAAGCTCGCATGAAACTAATAAGCAATGTGATAACATGCTATTTTCATATTCTTCCTATTTATTCAAATTCCAGTTAAGCTGTTTTCTTGAGTTATAGACATTAAGTTTTTTATATCTGGAGCTACGGAACTCCAAATTAAGATCCGTTAATTTTCTATGAAACTAGACTCACATATCTTCTTACCATACAATTTCCAGAATTTTTGGTTTAGGCAATCAATACAGTTTATTCAGAGGGTTTCTAGGGAGATTAAACTACATCGCTCGGTTCATCGCCCAGCTTACCAACCAATGCGACCCAATTTTCCGACTATTGAGAAAACACAACCCTGGGGAATGGAATAAGGAATGCCAAGCTGCCTTCGACAAAATAAAACGATATTTGTCTAACCCACCTGTGCTAGTACCACTGACTCCAGGGAGACCGTTAATACTGTACCTAACGGTGTTCGAAAACTCAATGGGTTGTGTACTGGGGCAACATGACGAGGCGGGGAGAAGAGAAAGGGCGATCTATTACCTCAGTAAGAAGTTCACAGAGTATGAAGCAAAATACCCATCAATCGAAAAATTCTGTTGTGCTCTGGTTTGGGCAGCTCGAAGGCTTAGACAATATATGTTGTATCATACGACATGGTTAATCTCTAAATTGGACCCAATAAAGTACATGATGGAATCACCTGCACTCTCAGGAAGAATGGCGCGATGGCAGATCCTGCTATCGGAATACGACATCTTCTTTGTAAGCCAAAAGTCGATAAAAGGGAGCGCAATAGCCGACTTCCTAGCAGCCCGAACCACAGAAGAATACGAGCCATTAAGATTTGACTTCCCGGATGAAGATTTGATGTGCATCACAGAAAAAGAATGCGAATCGTCAAAAGAAGAGTCATGGAAAATGAGTTTCGACGGGGCATCAAATGCATTAGGACATGGGATCGGAGCAGTCTTGGTGTCACCAGAAGGGAGTCATTATCCATTCACTGCCCGATTAAACTTCTTCTGTACCAATAACATAGCGGAATACGAGGCTTGTATCATGGGGCTCCGCGCAGCTATTGAACGAGGCATCAAAATCCTAAAGGTATCAGGGGATTCAGCGTTGGTGATTTACCAAATCCGTGGAGATTGGGAAGTGAGAGACTCAAAGCTGGTCAAATATCACGATCTTGTTATGGATCTGGTCAAAGAATTCGAAGAGGTGACCTTTAATTACTTCCCACGAGAGGAAAACTAATTGGCTGATGCCTTGGCCACCTTAGCTTCTATGTTCAAAACGAATCGAGAAGCGGAAGTAATGCCTCTCCAGATGAGCATATATGAGGCCCCGGCGCATTGTTTTAGCGTTGAAAGAGAGGCGGATGGACGACCATGGTTCCATGATATCTTAGGATATGTCAAACATCAAAGGTACCCAGAGCAAGCAAACGAGAACGACAAAAGAACAATCAGAAAAATGGCAGCAGGATTTGTTCTTGATGGGGACATCCTATACAAGAGAGGAAAAGATCAAGTGCTTCTAAGATGCGTGGATAATGTCGAAGCCAGAAAAATACTTGAAGAGGTGCATGAAGGAACTTGTGGAACACATGCCAACGGTTTCACCATGGCCAGGAAAATTATGAGACTCGGCTATTACTGGTTGACAATGGAAAGTGACTGTATCAGCTATGCACGAAGGTGTCACAAATGTCAAATTTATGGCGACAAAATTCATGCAGCACCTTCGCCCCTCCACGTGATGACCTCCCCGTGGCCCTTTTCCATGTGGGGCATGGATGTTATAGGTCCAATTTCCCCGAAGGCCTCTAACGGCCATCGATTCATCTTTGTGGTCATAGATTACTTCACAAAATGGGTTGAGGCCACTTCGTTTGCAAATGTGACAAAAACCGCGGTTTGCAAATTCTTGAAAAAGGAGATTATATGTCGATACGGGCTGCCTGAGAAAATCATCTCGGATAACGCTTTGAATCTGAACAATAAGATGATGAAGGAAGTATGCGAACAATTTCAAATAAAGCATCACAATTCCTCACCCTATCGCCCTAAGATGAACGGAGCGGTAGAAGCAGCCAATAAAAATATTAAGAAGATCATTGGAAAGATGACCCAGACATACAAAGACTGGCATGAGAAGCTCCCGTTTGCTCTATATGAATACCGTGCATGTGTGCGGACCTCCACAGGGGCAACTCCTTTTTCTCTAGTATATGGAATGGAAGCTGTACTACCCATCGAGGTGGAAATCCCTTCTTTACGAATCTTAATGGAGTCAAAACTCGAAGAATCAGAATGGGTACAAGCTCGATATGACCAATTGAATCTGATTGAGGAGAAGCGCTTAAAGGCAATTTGTCACGGACAAATGTACCAGAAGAGAATGATCAAGGCCCATGACAAGAAGGTACGACCAAGAGAGTTTCGCGAAGGAGAGCTCGTGTTGAGAAAGATTCTCCCAATACAAAAGGATTCTCGAGGAAAATGGGCACCGAATTGGGAAGGACCCTATGTCGTAAAGAAGGCCTTCTCAGGTGGAGCTTTGATTCTCACTGAGATGGATGGGAAAGAGGTACCGAATCCAGTAAACTCGGATGCCGTGAAGAAGTACTACGCCTAAAAAAAAATTAAAATTCAGGATGAAAACCCGAAAAGGGCGTCTTGATAAACAAATGGGGATGAAAACCTGAAAAGGCGTCCTAACGAAGGGGATGCGCGTGTAAAAAGCAGGAACGGTTTGAACGGGGAGTCAAGGGGCAAAATTTGAAGTGAACTCAGAAGCTCAGGGTCGTCTATGCAAGGAGCTTCGCTCAAAGAGATTCAGGATGAAGGAGCATGGAGAAGTTCATTCGTTAGATATCTAGAGCATTTGTGATAATTGAATCTGTTTTCCTTTGTATAATGTTCCCTTTATCGAATCATTTTTTGTCAATTTCCTTGGCTTGTCATTTGAAATAAATACGAACTCAAAGCATTTCTTTCACACCTACTTGGTCATGATCATGCATCTCGTGGTAGGTTCATTTAAATGGTAAACAGTGAAATTGCATACTCTGAACAAAAGAAACGTTGAGCATTACCTGGACGAGAACCTGGTAAGTACAAGAACCTCAAAGCAAAGATAAAAGTTCAACCAGGGGACAAAATGGGTGATATATGAGAGGTACAGACTACTAGTAAAACTTGAGCACTAGTACAAAAAACTGAAAGGAAGTCAAGAATCGAAGCATTGGGTGCAAGTCATCATAACAAGAGATACACGACAAACAAACCGAGAACGCATGGCATAATCATTACAGGCATAAGAGCATTTAAGACTAAACACGTACATATCATGATAACATCACGCATAACACATACAGGTACACCATCAAAGCAAGAAGTTTAGACGATAACTGTAGCTTTGCCGAACCAAGGAGAAAGAAGACATCCACCAGATACGCTTTAAATTTCTGTTCAAAAATCAACTCATAATGCGAGAAATGAGTTGGGCCTCGAGGCACGCCGAGGTATTTTCTGTCTTTAAATTCTGTTCAAAATCAACTCATAATGCGAGAAATGAGTTGGGCCTCGGGGCACGCCGAGGTATTTAATTTCTGTATTTAATTTCTGTTTTTAAATTCCATTCAAAAAAATCAACTCATAATGCGAGAGGTGAGTTGGGCCTCGGGACACGCCGAGGTATTTAATTTCTGTCTTTAATTTCTGTTTTTAAATTCCGTTCAAAAATCAACTCATAATGCGAGAGGTGAGTTGAGCCTCAGGACACGCCGAGGTATTTAATTTCTGTTTTTAAATTCCATTCAAAAATCAACTCATAACGTGAGAAATGAGTTGGGCCTCGGGACACGCTAAGTCAAAAAAAAAGGGAAAAAAGAAGAAAAAGAAGAAGAAAAAGAGAGAGAGAGTTGGTTCAAGATGCGAGAACAAGGAAGCAACTCGAAAAATTCGGATTCACTTCCTCAAAGTCCCAGCGGAGCGGTTGGTACAACGAAGCTACGAATCTCAGTGTCGTGAAATCACATTGGAGCAAGTTCAAAAGGGAACAAGATTGAGGAAAAGCGAATTGAAGCTACGGGTTAGGTCACGCGGGAGCAGTGGCAGAGTGGATCAATGCAACAGGTTATAGTGGAGTTTGAAGAGGAGACAAGGACCAATAAACCCAAGCCCGCCGAGACCGGGCAAAATTGGTTCTTCTTTTGTCTTTGCTCTATTATTGTGTCACAACAACGAGCAAAGAGGGCAGCTGTAATCACCAATCTTGCCCGGGCCCTTAACCAAAACCCAAGCCCGGGCCCATTAGCCAAAATAAAATCAGATGAAAAAAGAAAAACCAAATGTTATAAAGGCCCAAATAAATAAATAATAAAATATAGTCCAAATGTCCATTTACATTTCTGAAAGCCGACATAAAATGCCCAAAACAAAACAAAATAAAATAAATGAAACAAAGTCCATTAAAAGTCCAATTACAGTCAAAATATTTAAACAGTACAAGCCCAAACACTTACACCCTGACCCATTAACCCACAAACCCAAGTAACTAAGCCCAATTACAAATAATCCATTAAACCTAAACTGCCGGCCCAATTACAGCAGCCCAATGGCCCAAGGATTAAGCCAAAACAGAAACCCTAGGGACCCTAAGCCAAGCACCGCCAGCAGGCCCTTCATCTGCCTCGCGCGTCGGCCACGCGCGTCGTTCCAGTTCCCCACGCGCCCTGACAACCGTTTCGTATTCCCCACGCACGCGCCTTGGCCTTCGCGTCTCCCCACCAGTATCAGCACGCCTACGCACACCTCGGCAACCACTCACCCTCGCGCGCCCCGATCACTTCGCCCATCACCTGCAACAACACAAAAGCAACAAAAACGAAGCAGGAACAGAGAAGAATGGGAGAAATAGTTTGAATAATAGAAGAGAATCTGGTATTTGGCTATAAAACCGTAAAAATTCATGTAATAGGGGTTCGGATCTCGTTGTTCTTTTGAGAAACACCGAAAACCAAAAGCAAAACAAAAGAGCAATAAGAAACAAATATTTAAAATAAACTCTCGTCTTTCGCATCGTCGGCAACCCGGAGAAGAAACTTTGAAGGTTGATTTCCATTTGATTTCCCTTCGATTATTGCTGTCGTTTTATTTTTTTGTTCACTTCAAATACTTGTAAACCGAATAACAAAGAAACGAAGAGAGATCATACCTACATCACGGTCGTATTGTTGGAGGGCCCACCGTCGTCAAAATCGAATTCTGATAGGGGTTTTCAGTTCGAGCACCATCAACCCCCGGTGCGTTGACGACACGGCGACGCGAATGCGTGGTCGAGGGAGACCCATCGGCGGCGCAAAATGGTTTCAAAGAAAACCCTAGCAGAGTATTAGGGGGGAGGGGGGCCCTCAATCGTTTTATGAGATAAGGAAATGAGGTTTCAAAACGTAATATTCGGCTTTAAGTATAAAACGTGAAACAGCGCCGTCTGGAGAGGGGTGACCCGCGTGTCGACCCGCCTGCGACCCGGAGAACCCGCGTGTTTGGGTCAAAAGGGCTATTTACTGAATTAGTCCTTCCTTGTTTATTTTACTCGCAAGCTTATTTTGTTTGATTTAAATTTAGCCTTTAAACTTCGCCCCGTTTCCATTTTAGTCCAAGACGAAACGCATCGTATAAAGGAGGGAATAATTTCGCTTTTGGTCCCGTCCCTTGTGGGCGTAGTTCAAACAGACCCCTCCTTTTATTTTTAACTCTGAATCGACCCTAAAATCTCATGATAATTTCAACTTGGTCCTTTTTCAATATTTCTGCAATTACCATTATTATTATTAGTATCATCATTGTTGTTACTATTACTATATTTATATTAATATATCATATATATTCCGTATTATTGTTTTTATTATATTTATTAAGACTATTTATTATTATTATTATTATTATTATTATTATTAATATTATTATCGTTTTCATTACTTTCATTTAGGTAAAAATCATTTTCATTAGATATTTATATATATATATATACAAATTTCCAAACCATATATTATACAATGTTATATCATATTTTGCTTATGGCTAAGATTTGTTTATGATTATATGACATATTCAATTTATAATGTTTTCGTACGTAACTTTATATACTTATCCAAAATTACTATATCATGTTTGTATTGACTTTATCATGTATGGGTCTTCTTATCCATATTTGAGCATGTGTTAAATAGGTTCATTTGTTTGATAATTAACTATAGTTATTTATACTTCGCCATGCATTTACAATTACTCTAGTACACGAGTTAGCCCTTATTGTATTTCACGATATCATCGTTTTGTTGCCTATTTTAATTGTTGATACATCATAATTGCTTTCAAATAATCTTGTTCAAAAGTTTTGCGAAAAAAATCGTCATTCAAAGACAAAAACACACTTCCACAAGATCAGCCTGTTTTAACATTTTGAAAAAGTAAGGTAATATTCGCGCGTTTAGAAGTTCGAAAGATCATATCCTAACGTGTTGGATGTCGCTCCTTCGTTCGACTAAACGACCAAATACCCTTTTTGCATATTTTGAAAAACCAAAGATGACCTCGGTATCAGAATGTGAATGTGCCATATCCTAACGTGTTGGGTATGGTACTTTATTTCTTTGAAACGAGTGAATCTTGAGATTTAATCCTGGTTTAATTAACCCATTTTCTTAAAATTTTTTCACTCTAAATATTCTCAAGTTTTCAACATTGGGGCAATATCAATCAATTCGGTACCGATTTTGGACGTTGCAAGGGTGCTAATCCTTCCTTACACGTAACCGATTCCCAAACTCGCTTTCTCAAATTCTCGTAGACCAAAAATGTCGTTTTAGTAAATCAAAAATGTTTTATTAGAACAAAGGTGACCCGATCACACCAAAATGATCGGTGGCGACTCCTCGTTTTAAAAGTCGATTCCCGTTTTAACAAAAATGGTTACGACAGGTATAAGCGAGGACTCCGGGTAAGTCCACTCTGATTGGCTAATGTTAAATGCCTCGACTAAAATCTGTATACGCCATGCCATGTGATTATTGTATGTTATACATGATATTTAAGCCATGGAAAGTATGTTCATTAATGTGGGTATGATGAGAGGAGTGGGAAGGCATGATTATAGACTGTCACCAGTGGTTGTGACCACACAGTGGGTTGGCCCCGCTTTCTATATTATTGTGACTAAATCTCAGTGGTTTTGACCACGTATACATATCTATCTTCGTGACTCGTCCGAGTGGTTTGGAACCACAGTGGGTTGGCCCCACATATCGATACCAGATTGTCACCAGTGGTTTTGACCACAGTGGGTTGGCCCCACATATATTATTTGTGACTTCGGTCACCAGTGGTTGTGACCACCAGTGGTTGTGACCACATACATATATATTTGTGACTTTGGTCACCAGTGGTTGTGACCACACGGGGTAGACACAGGAGTTTCGGATGGTTAGGTTGGGCTGCATGATATTCATATTCGCTTATGGAACTGTGTACGGAATTATATTTTCGGGATGGGGATTCACACTGAGTCTCGGTGACTCACCCCTTCCTTTACATTTTGCAGGTGATTCCTAGATCGTAGATGTGGAGCCGGGACAGTCTCGAGGTGGCCATGCATAACATTGTGGGTTTATGTTTTAAACTATTATATGATTGCTTTGCTTTAAATGTGATTTTGGGTTTGTAATAAGGCCACTAATACTCACTTTTTGGGTTATTTAGCTGATTTAAATTTTCACTGAATCTTGATCAAACTAGTAATGGCATGCTTAACGAAGGTATAAAATGAATGTTTTCCAAACTTACACAATCTATCGAGATTTTCTAAAACTCACCATCGGTTAATGATAAAAGGTAGTAACCATAAATAAGGCCCAAATGTCTTCAAAACTAAATTCGTAATGGATTTTAGCAACATTATTCCAACCAACTCAGGTTTTTCGCAAGATTATAGTTTTCTTATACTTAGAGACAACAACTTGTTTTCCAAATCACGTTTCTTTCAAAAATTGAATCAACAACTGGTTTCATCAAATACGAACTTTCCCTGTGACATGTCGGATTCGTCGTAGTGTCTTGACCGGGTTTGGGGTGTTATAATTTTGGTATCAGAGCCTGGTTCAAAAGCTTGGCTGTAGGCCTGAGGCCCAAAAACATTTTCAATAAAGGGTTTATGAAATGATTTTTAAGGGAAATGCATATTTTGGGGAAGCATGGCACCTGAGTCTCCGGCACCGATCTGCCACGGTAAGTTCTTTAAACTGTTGTTGTTGTGGTCGATGATTGTGATATGAATGATAGTCATAGGAATTCACTTTAGAGACTGAGACCATAGGATTGTGTGAACTTGCGAAAACAATCCCCATGATAAAATTGTTCATAAAACTTTGCTGTAATAACAGTGGAATAAGTCTAATGCATAAAATTCTTAAAATCAGATTAATTCGCGAATGGTAGACATGAGTACTCGTGGACGTAGGCGTAATACGCGTGGACGTGGTAGAGGTAGGATGATTGTGTCTGAGCCAGTTGGGTCCGGTCACGGGTTAGAGAATGAGGTACCACCGCCGCCAGCTGAGGGCGCGGAGTTTCAGGATCAGACGGGTGGTAACGACGCGGTGTCACAGGCAATGCTGCAGGTTTTTCTAGAGAGTCGCGGGTGCAGGTGTTGGAACGGGAGCTCAAAAATCTGTGTTCGAATGACTCCAGGCCAATAGAGCAGAGGTATTCAGGGGTGTGTCTGGAGTGGCTCCCAATACAGCTGAGTATTGGCTGGAGGCGACAGAACATATCATGGATGATTTAGACTTCTCGACTGAGGAGAAGCTGAAGGGGATAGTGTCTCTTCTCCGGGAATCTTATCAGCGGTGGCTCACGGTCCGGGATGGTGCGACAGCTGATGATCTCACTTGGGATTTCTTTAAGGCAGCTTATCAAAAGAAGTACGTCGGGGCTAGTTATATTGATGCACAGCGTAAGGCGTTCTTGAATCTGGTTCAGGGGAATAAGTCACTGTCGGAATATGAGGTGGAGTTTCTTCGGTTAAGTCGTTATGCTAGGGGTATCGTGGCTACGGAACATGAGCATTGTGTTAGATTTGAGGATGGGCTGAGAGATGAGCTGCGGATGTTGATTGCCCCGCAGAGAGAAAGAGAATTTGCTGTCTTGGGGGAGAAGGCCAAAATAGCTGAGGGGGTGAAGCAATCAGTGAGACAAAATCAGGATAGACGTTGGAATAAGAGGAGTTCTGGGTCATCAGGATCTACCGGGAATTTACAGAAAAGGGCTAGATTTGGCGGGCCGAGCCAAGCTGCAGAGCCTGCTGCTACTACTCAATGGTCGCCACGGTGTACTCGATGTGGAAGTCTCATTCGAGGGAGTGTTGGTTAGGAAACAGAGGGTGCTTCAGGTGTGGGTTGATGGGGCACCGGGTAAGGGATTGTCTGCGGATATCAGCTTGGGTCCAGTCTGAAGGTCAAGGACGTACACAGTTCAGGAGGGATGGCCAGCAACCACAGAGGGGTTGTGGTCCGGCCAGAGGAGGTAATGGTTCTGGTTGAGGTCGTGGAGCACCGGGCAGAGGTGTCTGGAATACTGATGCAAGACAGCCTGGATTGGTCTATGCAGCGAGGCGTCGAGAGGAGAGTGACGCACCGGACGTCATAACCGGTACGTTCTTAATTTTTAGACTACCTTATATTGCTTTAATTGATGTCGGTTCGACACACTCGTATGTTGCCAGTAGCATAGTGGAAACTTTGAACTTAGCCTTTGAGATTTCTTCTAGGGAGATGACAGTAATTAGCCCTCTAGGTCACTCTGTAGAAGTAAACAAACTTTATAGGGATGTACCCCTAGAACTCCAAGGGGTAGTGTTTTTCGCTGATCTGATGGAACTGCCATTCGGGGAGTTCGATTTGATCCTAGAGATGGACTGGCTAGTGAAGTACCAAGCGAGTCTGGACTGCGCAGCTAAGCGTATGGTATTGAGAACCGTTGAGGGTGAAGAGGTGGTGATGATAGGTAATAGAAGAGATTATCTATCCAATGTTGTGTCCGCTTTGAAGGCCGAGAAGATGGTGAGGAAAAGATGTGGGGCGTACATGGTTCATGTTTGTGCTTTGGAGGCTAAGGTATCAGTGGTAGAGAATGTTCGCATGGTAAATGAATTTACCGATGTATTTCCAGAGGAGCTTCCGGGTTTACCCCCAGATCGTGAGGTTGAGTTTGGGATAGATCTGTTACCGGGAACCGCGCTAGTGTCTATTGCTCCATATAGGATGGCACCAAAAGAGTTGGTAGAACTGAAAGCACAGATTCAGGAATTGTTGGACCGGGGCTTTATCCGGCCAAGTGTTTCGCCTTGGGGAGCGCCTGTGCTTTTTGTTAAGAAGAAAGATGGTACGATGCAGATGTGTATAGACTACCGACAGCTGAACAAGTTGACGATCAAGAACAAGTATCCGTTGCCAAGGATAGGTGATCTGTTCGATCAGCTTAAGGGTGCATCAGTCTTTTCAAAGATTGATTTAAGGTCGGGGTATCACCAGCTCAAGGTGAAGGAGGCTGATATTCACAAGACAGTGTTTCGTACTCGGTAGGGCACTACGAGTTCTTGGTAATGTCGTTTGGGTTGACTAATGCGCCGGCAGCATTCATGGACATGATGAATCGGGTGTTTCAGCCGTACTTGGACCGGTTCGTGGTAGTATTTATAGACGACATATTGGTGTACTCAAAATCTGAGGAGGAACATGATGAACATCTACGTGTGGTTTTACAAATCCTAGGGGAGAAGCAATTGTTCGTAAAGTTTAGCAAATGCGAGTTTTGGTTGAAGGAGGTGACTTTCTTGGGTCATGTGGTGTCAGCTGAGGGGATTAGAGTGGATCCTCGGAAGATTGAGGCGGTGTTGGATTGGAAACCACCTAGGTCGGTGGCAGAAAATCGGAGTTTCCTGGGTTTGGCAGGATATTACAGAAGATTTGTGGAAGGGTTTTCCTTGATAGCAGCACCGTTGACCAAGTTGCTGAGGAAAGGAGTTCCATTTGTGTGGTCAGACAAGCAGCAGGAAAGTTTTGATAAGTTAAAGAGGATTCTGACAGAAGCTCCGGTTTTGATTCAGCCTGAGGCAGGGAAGGAGTTCACGGTTTACTGTGATGCGTCGCATACTGGTCTTGGATGTGTGCTAATGCAAAAGGGTAAGGTAGTGGCGTATGCCTCTCGGCAGTTGAGACCTCACGAAGTGAATTACCCGACGCATGATCTGGAGTTGGCTGCAGTAGTTTTCGCTCTGAAAATTTGGAGACATTACTTGTATGAGGAGAAGTCTATCGTCTACACGGATCACAAGAGTTTGAAGTACCTTTTGACTTAGAAGGACTTGAATTTGAGGCAGCAGAGGTGGATCAAGTTGTTAAAAGACTACGACTGCTCGATTGAATACCACCCGGGTAAGGCTAATGTAGTGGCTGATGCATTGAGTCGCAAGGTGGTAGCGGACTTGAGAGCAATGTTTGCTCACCTGAGTTTGTATGATGACGGAAGTTTGCTAGCAGAGTTGCAAGTGAAGCCGTCATGGGTTAGTCAGGTTAAGGAGAAGCAGATGGTCGATGAAGTTTTAAGTGCCCGATGTTTGCAAGTGCAGAATGGGGGATCAGAAGGTTATAGTTTGAGTAGTGATGGAGTGTTGTGTTTCCAAGGGAAAGTTTGTATGCCGAAAGAGTTGAGTTAAGGCAAAAGATTCTCCAGGAGGCACATAGCAGTCCATATGCTATGCATCCTGGGGGTAGTAAGATGTATCGAGATTTGAGGGAACAGTTTTGGTGTCCGGGGCTGAAACGTGAGGTAACAGAATTTGTGGGTAAGTGTCTGACGTGTCAGCAAGTCAAAGCTAAACATCATTTACCTTCGGATCTATTACAGCCGATCAAGATTCCATAGTGGAAATGGGAAAGGATTACGATGGATTTCGTCACGGGATTACCTCTTACGCCTAGCAAGAAGGATTTAGTTTGGGTGATTGTTGATCGTCTGACTAAGTCGGTTCATTTTATACTGGTTTGAGTGGATTATTCGCTTCAACGGTTGGCTAAGTTGTATGTGGCAGAAATAGTGAGACTGCATGGAGTACCAGTATCGATTATCTCAAATAGGGATCCCAGGTTCACATCGAGGTTTTGGAAAGCGTTGCATCAGGCATTAGGTACAAGATTGGATTTCAGCACGGCATTTCATCCGCAGTCAGATGGACAGTCGGAAAGGGTAATCCAAATTTTAGAAGATATGTTGCGGGGTTGTATGTTGGACTTCAGAGGTAGTTGGGAAGAATTTCTTCCGTTGGCAGAATTCGCGTACAACAATAGTTATCAAGCAAGCGTCCAGATGGCACCGTATAAAGCACTGTATGGACGGAAGTGTCGCACTCCTACGTGTTGGACGGAGTTGGGTGAGCGTCAGTTGTTGGGTCCAGAATTAGTGGCGGAAACAGAAAATAAGGTTAAGCTGATTCAGGCTCGTTTCAAAGAGGCTTCAGACAGGCAGAAGTCTTATGCCGATCTCAAGCGAAGGGATATAGAGTTTGCCGTGGGTGACAAGGTTTTTCTTAAGGTATCGCCATGGAAGAAGGTGCTGAGATTTGGTCGGAAGGGCAAGCTAAGCCCTAGGTTCATCGGGCCGTATAAAGTATTGAAGCGTGTGGGACTAGTAGCTTATCAGCTTGAGTTGCCAGCAGAATTGAGTCAGATTCACGACGTGTTTCATGTTTCAATGCTTAAGCGCTATCGATCAGATCCATCGCATGTTGTGCCAGTAAAGGAGATTGAGGTGAGTCCGGATTTGTCCTTCGAAGAAGAACCAGTGCAGATTCTAGATCGGGACATCAAGGTCTTGCGTAGGAAGTCGGTCCCTTTCGTGAAGGTTCTTTGGAGGAATCATGAAACTGAGGAGGCCACGTGGGAACCAGAGGATGTGATGCGGCAGCAATACCCTCAACTCTTCTGATCAGGTAATTTCGAGGCCGAAATTATTTTTAATGGGGGTACAGTTGTAACATCCTTAAATCGGGGCCTCTGCATTTTTGTGTGTTTGCATGTGTATTGTATGGTAGGTGTGTTAGTTTGAACTACTTTAGGGTCTAGGCTCGAGTTTTGGATAGGCCAGAGCCATAGTAGATATTTTTGTTTTGAGTGCTTGGAAGGGGAGCTGATAGAGCTAGGAGTTAAGTATTTTTGGGTAGCAAGTGTTGGCGCAAGAGGAGCCTTGGTGGAGTGGCAAGGGACGTCACTTAAGGCTTGGAGAAGTGACGCCACAAGGGGGAGCAAGGGAGCTTGGGTTCGAGCTGCAGAAATCCCTTTCTGCTTACTCTTTTTAACCCCAGAATCAGGAAGGAGGTGTGCTCAGGAGGGACTTTGTTGGATGTGGTTGGATTGAGTCAACATATTCAAAATGGGTGGAGAAGAGGGATTTTAGGAATTTGACTCATTCAAATCATTTTGAATGAGTGGATGAGAGGGTAATGAGGAGGAAAGGAAGGGATTGGGTTAGAGGGAGTTGGTAGCCGAAATTTGAAGGGAGTTTTAGTGTGCATTCAGTTTTGGTGTTTGGTAGGGAGGTGTGCCGAATTTGGGGTTCTCTTTAGGTAGTATTTTCGGCTAGCTTGAGGGCATTCATCTATTTCTTTTCTTTTGTCAAAATCGAAACCTCTCCTACATCTCTTCTCTCTTTTTTCTTTTTACCTTTTCGGCATCTGTTGGTATTTGGCCGAACCAACATTGTTTCTTTCCATCTTTTGCGTTTTACCTTCATGCCATTTGCTTGAAAAGCTGAAAACCCATATTCTCTTTTCTTCTTTTTTTTGTTCATTTTAGCCGAAACCAGCAGTCCTCCTTTTGTTTGGATTTCTTTTCTTTCCTATTGTTCTTGTGTGATCATAGCCGAATCACCTTATCATCCCTGCCGGATCTCTCTTCTTGTTTGCGGTAAGTTTGTTTTCTTCTTTCAATTGTTCTTAAGGCCGAAACTCCCTAATCCTCTTTTCACTTTCGATTTCTTGCAAACCCGAATATCGTTGTTCATACTTCCATTTTCTTTTTGCGTTTTCTTTTAATCTACCTAGGTGCCGAAATCCATCTCTTCTTTGGTACTCAAGGCCGAATCCCAGTTCCGAGGGTGTGCCGAATTCCCTTAAGTGCCAAGGGGATCTCTTGCGTTAAGGTGAGTGGAGTTCTTTTGGATCGTTATTTCTTTCGGGATTTCTCAACCAAAGCCGAATGGCTATTGGATTCATAGTGGTGTGCTTGGCCGATTGTAGGAAGGAGTGTAGCCGCATTTTGTTGATCTCTGGGATTTGTTGGCTTGTGATTTAAGCCTAAAGGCTCGGGTGTTGTCGATCTAAGTAAGGACTTTAGTCTAAATAGTTAACTTTATTGATTTGTGATTCTCTGCTTTGATTCGGTTAGTGACTAAGGTGGGTTATGGACTCGAAGGTTAGCCAAGCAGTGAGAGGGGTCAAATCTGAGACCCCAGCCCCGAAGTTCAAAAGGAGAGCGGTGTCTGCGGTTCGTGACTGGCCACTTGGGTGTGGACCAGCATCTGAGCAGGAGATTAGGCAGATCCTGGTGGTGTCGATTGACGACAGCATCAGCTTAGATAGTGTCGTATTACGAATAATCAGGTGTGTAACTCTTACACACTTCATATGTGATATGTTTATATGTTGCATGATATCAAAAGCCGGATTAACTATCAAATTGATATGGTTACCCGTGTGGGTATTGTAATCACCAATCTTGCCCGGGCCCTTAACCAAAACCCAAGCCCGGGCCCATTAGCCAAAATAAAATCAGATGAAAAAAGAAAAACCAAATGTTATAAAGGCCCAAATGTGGGTATAAGCGAGGACTCCGGGTAAGTCCACTCTGATTGGCTAATGTTAAATGCCTCGATTAAAATCTGTATACGCCATGCCATGTGATTATTGTATGTTATACATGATATTTAAGCCATGGAAAGTATGTTCATTAATGTGGGTATGATGAGAGGAGCGGGAAGGCATGATTATAGACTATCACCAGTGGTTGTGACCACACAGTGGGTTGGCCCCGCTTTCTATATTATTGTGACTAAATCTCAGTGGTTTTGACCACGTATACATATCTATCTTCGTGACTCGTCCGAGTGGTTTGGAACCACAGTGGGTTGGCCCCACATATCGATACCAGATTGTCACCAGTGGTTTTGACCACAGTGGGTTGGCCCCACATATATTATTTGTGACTTCGGTCACCAGTGGTTGTGACCACCAGTGGTTGTGACCACATACATATATATTTGTGACTTCGGTCACCAGTGGTTGTGACCACACGGGGTAGACACAGGAGTTTCGGATGGTTAGGTTGGGCTGCATGATATTCATATTTGCTTATGGAACTGTGTACGGAATTATATTTTCAGGATGGGGATTCACACTGAGTCTCGGTGACTCACCCCTTCCTTTATATTTTGCAGGTGATTCCTAGATCGCAGATGTGGAGCCGGGACAGACTCGAGGTGGCCATGCATAACGTTGTGGATTTATGTTTTAAACTATTATATGATTGCTTTGCTTTAAATGTGATTTTGGGTTTGTAATAAGGCCACTAATACTCACTTTTTGGGTTATTTAGCTGATTTAAATTTTCACTGAATCTTGATCAAACTAGTAATGGCATGCTTAACGAAGTTATAAAATGAATGTTTTCCAAACTTACACAATCTATCGAGATTTTCTAAAACTCACCATCGGTTAACAATAAAAGGTAGTAACCATAAATAAGGCCCAAATGTCTTCAAAACTAAATTCGTAATGGATTTTAGCAACATTATTCCAACCAACTCAGGTTTTTCGCAAGATTATAGTTTTCTTATACTTAGAGACAACAACTTGTTTTCCAAATCACGTTTCTTTCAAAAATTGAATCAACAACTGGTTTCATCAAATACGAACTTTCCCTGTGACATGCCGAATTCGGTCGTAGTGTCTTGACCGGGTTTGGGGTGTTATAGTGGAAGCCTTGGTTCAACAAGAACAAGCAGAGAAGGAGAAGTAGAGCAAACTAGTCAAACCTTAGAGAAACACCAGATTTGATTCTTGTTCCTTTTTAATTTTATTTTTGTTGTTATGAATATGTCTATGAATATTTGTGATGTTGATATATTTAATTTATTTAATATGGCTTAAATTTAATTCGTGTTATGTTGATTGGATTTTGTCTACTTGATTTATTAAAATTGTGTTTGTGTCGTTATAGACCTCGGTAAGATGTTTGATTAAGTAAAACCATGACTAAGTTATTCTTACATTACAATTGTATGGTAACTAATGAATTAATTATTTAAACGGATTGAAATTGTAATTAATTGACACGATACTTAGTCAGAGCATGTTTAATCATCTAAGGTAGCTGAGGGTTAAATTAGCAACGGTATCTAATGATACATTAGCCTTGCATAACTTGCAAGATTATTATGATTAAACTGTTTCAAGGTAGAAATACATTGTTACCTCACGTAATCTTTTATGTGCTTACGAAAATTGAATTAATTGTTTGAATTAGCATAAAGATATGTACAAGAGATTATTTTAATTTCATAAGTATGTATCTGCATTAACACATTTGCTTATTAAAATTTGTTTAATCGGTTGAATTGACATAAAGATATAGTAAAGAGATAAATCGATTTTGGTAGGTGAGTATGTTCATAAGTTAGCAAATTACCGAGTTGTCGTGAATTTATTCGTAACAACATGAACATGAGTTTAATAATTCTTAGTTAAGAAATGTAATTAATCTAACACAATTACGTCATCTTGATTAAAATCATCTTTTGAAATCGTGCATTGGAACTTTTATTTTATTTTTATTTATTTTACTTAGTTACAAATCTTAGTTTTTAATCACTTCCTCAAATCAAAATATTTTTCTTCACCAAAGTGTTTTTAATTGCATTCATAAATAATTCTTTTCACAGTCCCTGTGGGTACGATAACTCAACATTTACTTGTCACTTTATTACTTGTTGCGATTGTGTACACTTGCACATTTCTGTCGTTCCAAACCCGTGGGCTAAAAGAAAGATCATAAGACTGTTGAACAAGTGACTAAACCGATGGCTGAGTCGGTAATCACAAATCTATAATCACAAAAATACCATTGCCGTTGAGGATTGAGGATAAACGAAAAAGGGATGAAGAGGATTTTGTAAGTTTTCTGAACTTATTTAAATCCCTTAATGTTAATTTACCCCTATTGGAATTCATAGGTAAAATACCGAAATATGCCAAGTACTTAAAAGAAATTATGTCTAGGCATAAAAAGATTAAAAAGGGAGAACAATTTGACATTGATGCCTCTTGTAGTACTATTATTGCTAAAAAAACAACCCTTAAATTGAAATATCCAGGTAGTTTTACAATTCCCATAGTAATAGGGGACATTTATTTTAGTAAGTCCCTTTGCGATTTAGAAGCTAATATTAATTTATTGCCTCTATCAATTTATAAAAAAACTCAGATTAAGGGAGTTAAAGAATACTTCAATAACATTACAATTAGCTAATAGGTCATTAGTATGCCCAAAAGGTTTACTCGAAAACGTATTGGTTAAAGTGAGGAATTTTATCATCCAAGTCAATTTTGTAGTCCTTGACTTCGAGAAAGATCAAGAGATCCTCATACTGTTGGGTAGGTCATTTTAGGCAACTTCTAGATCAACCATTGATCTCGAGAAAATGAATTAGCAATGAAATTTGATGGTGAAAGTTTCCCTCATACAAGGATGAAAGTGGCTTGAGAATGGAAGATAAATGATGGAAACTTCTACATTTTTCTCATCAAATATCTAATTATTTAATTAATATAATAATATAATATCAAAACAATATTAAAATAATCCAACTAATAAATTTTCAACACCTTTCATCCTTAATTATTACATTTAATATTTATCCAAATTGAGAAATGACCATTTTCCCCTTCAAAATTCTCTTCCATCCTTAAATCACTATTTACTTTTGGTAAAATTATGATTTTGTCCATTATATTTCTTCACTTATTTAGTTTGGCCCTTAATTAGCAATTTTGTGTTACCAAGACTTTTAGGTTATTTGCACTTTTGGTCCTTCAACTTTTCATATTTATACTTTTCCCTAAATTTTGAATATTTACACTTGAATCACAAAAATTTTCATATCTTTACAATTTAGTCTCTACCTTAAATTAATATATCATGACATACTTCTTAATTCAACTTTTTTTTTTTTTGCATCCATCAACCTTCTTTTTTATCATTTATATTCCTTATTTTACTTTATCGAGGAATCCATTATGCATGATCCTCTCTTTATACTACTTTTATAACATAACAATTTTAGGGGTGTTGTATAGATCCTCTAAAGGCACACTCGCAAGGCTTCTCTTCTGCACCATTTTCAAAATCGAATTGGGTCGATCGATTGGATCGAGAATCGACTAGGATACATGTTTGAAACAAAAGAGGTGGACTAATTATTAATTTTTTTAATCTTTAATAACTTATTCAATTAAATTAGTTAGATCTGTAACAACCCATTTTTTAGTGAAATCAGAACAAAGGGTTCGGGGCCACAAATCCAATCCAAAAATAAAGTTTATTTTTACTTCATTATATGGTCTGTATTATGATAGACATGTCGTGTGAAAAGTTTGATACAAAAATTTTATCAATTAAGTGCTTAATTTCGAGAAGGACTAAATCGCATAAAACGCGAAAGTTGAATTCTAGTAGCTATAAGAATTAAGTAACTATGGATTTCAATTATAGAGGTCCTTATATGGTAATTAGACCATTAGGAAAGGTATGTAGATTTTCTTGGTGACCCATCCATGGAAATATAGAAAAAGGGCAAGAACTAAATTGGAAATTGAAATAATTTAATTAATTAAAATATGATAAAAAGAAATATCACCTTATTTTTGTCATCTTCAACCTTAAAAATACATGGAAACCCTAGGAGAGAGAAGAAACTTTCAAGGCTTAATTGGGTAAGTTTCCTTGTCTCGTTTTTAGTAATTTTGATATTTTTGAAACCGCGATAGTCTAATCTATCTATTTGGGGGATTTTAATTTGAAAAGTTATCGAAGTATGGAAAATGGGTCATGGATGTATGTGCTGAATTTTAGAAATTTATGGTATAAAATGAAAGGTTGTTGATAGATAAACAACTTTTACAAAGTGACTTTTGATGAAAACATGATTTAGGGACTAAAATGTAAAGTTGTAAAATTTGATGAAAAATTCTAAATTTTTATGAAATACATGTGCCGTAAATTTTGTAATGGGGCTTTGGTTAGGCTTGGAATAGGGAGTAATTTACACAAGTTTCATTTTTCGAGCTTAGGGACGAAAATGGAATTTATGGAAAAGTTAGGGGCAAAATGGTAATTTTTCCTAGGACGTAAATTGAGTCCCAATGAGTATAAAATGTATTAAATCGATGATTAAAGCTATTTATATAGATTCGGACAACTCAAATTCGAGGTTAGATCGAGGAAAGGAAAAGGTTTCGGATTCGTAGATCTAATACGCGAATAAGTGTCTAGGTAAGTTCGTGTAACTTAATCAGACATGTAAATATGTTTAATTGAATGTTGTGCTTGTATGGAATTTAACTTATATTGATGTGCATTTTTTGGATGCTATAATGATAAAATTAATACATGCTTGAAAATAGTGAAAAAGGGTTATGTCCCGATTGAATATTGAATTCCTATGAATATATGTGCTTTCCCATAATGGATGAGGTCCTGCATTTGTTGCTGACGGATTTAGCTAGGACGAGCAATCTTATTGACCTCATTATAGAAAGGATTTTGCCCGGATGGATAATCCTAATATAATACCTCTCGAGTTTACGTTATGATTAGGGTTTAGCCTGGACTGGTAATCCTAATCGAGCTCCTCTCAGTATACGTTATATAAAGGATTTAGCCTGGACTGGTGATCCTGTTATACGATAAGTGGCTCGAAAGTGTGTTCCTTGGTTAAGTGCCCTAATGGGTACCCCTGAATAAAAATTGACAAATTATCGAATTGTACACCTCGAGTGTACTACTTGAGCCTCTATAGGAATTTCAATGATTCCAGTCGCATCATGTCTCGATACAATTCAACGACACCGGGAATGGCCTAGACACGAGGGGCCCAAATGCAAAATGAAGCTGTTAATTTGTTTGCAAGCTTTAATTGATTGAGTGTGGGGAGAAAACGTTGCTACGTTAATCGAACGATCATGGACAAGTCACCCGAGCAACCCTCACAACCTGATTCGAGCTCATCTAGCTCGTACCTAGCTCATTAAGCTCATTTCAAGACATTTTAGTTTATTCATAGCTTGCTGGAAATAAACATTTAGTTTGGTTTTAGTTAAATTAGTTTATTTAGCTAAAATAATTAATGTTGAGATTAAATATGTCGAAATCTGGACATTTTAATTAAGGTTTAATGTGTCTTAGTTTAATACATGTTTAATAGTTGTTTTAATGTGTCTAAGTTTAAGACAAATTAATTTCATGTTTCAATTAATTTGTCCAACCGAATTTAATATGTCTTGCCCAAATTAACTAGCTGAATTAATTTGTTTTAGGTACATGCATAGACGGCTTAAATGTGGTATGCTATTGATTTCTCTTCTCTAAGCAACCTTTCGTGAACATGAAAGGCCATAGGAGAGCTATTGTTCTCTCTTCTCCAAGCTGCCACTTTGTGGACACTAATAGCCCAAGAGCTTTCACATTGCTGGAAATTCCTTTCACATTAGTTGTCCATTCTATTTGGGGCATTCACAGATAAAGGCTACTCAATTCCATTTGTTCACACTCAAAAACCATTAAAGACCCCAAGCTAACTTTAATAAGCTCAAAACCATTCAGCTGATCAAAGCAACACATTAAAGCAAGTGCACACCTCTTGGTCAAACCTAAGCAAGTCCATTCAGCTCAACATTTATTTCAACCAGCTTGGAAGCTTCAAAGGACATTCTAGGAAGCTTCATGGAAGTTTCAGCTCCATTAAGCTGATACTTGTTGTCCATTCAGCTCTTCAAAGTGCCTATTCGGCTAGCCTTGTACTTGAGCTATAAATATGAAGCTCATAAGATGTATTTCAGACTTTTGATACTTTATGAACTTTTTTATATCTTTGTGAGTTTAATTCAACTCTCATTGTTCTTCTAAGACTCAGCTTGACTTATCTAGCTTGCTAGTGGTGTCAATACTGTTTCTTTGTGAACTTACAACTCAACTGAGTGTGGCGTTCAACCCTTTATACCTATGGTTCCTATCTCTTCATAGATAGTGGGTCAAGGTCTTTTCTATCAACCTTCCATCACCATAAGTGTCTTATAAGTCTCGGGTCAATACTCTTTCGTAGTATTGGTTCATTCTTAACCTTAAGCTTACTTATCCATTCTAACTATCATCTTTGCCTTGCTTTGTTTCATTTTCCTAGTTGAACCACTATCCATCTTATTCCTAAGTCCTTTTAAATCCATTGCTTACACCTATACTTAGTTGAATTCCCTTAAACTCAAACTAAGAACGATACTTCTCCATTTAACGATCGAGCAATCTAAACGAATTGAATCATCACCGAAGTGAGTTCATATCATTTGGTATCAGAGGTAGCTAAAATTGAGTACGGATGTTCTTAGCAAAGTCGGAGTAAGTTTTTGGAAAAAAAAGAAGAAAATTCGTATTAAAAAAAGGGTATATATATAGTATATTTTGAGTACAAAATTCAAAATATAAAAAAAAAGTTCGAAATCAAAAAAAAGGAAAGAGGCTAGTTTTGAAAGTTATTTGTTCCGAGTTACAAATTCCTTCGTCTTACAACCCATTTTGCCACACTTAAAAAAAACCCATTTTTTTTCTTTCAGCCTACCCATTACCAAAAACATCATCTACCTTTGCACCCCTTTGAATCCGACCCACTAAGCTTGCTGTAAGTCTAAATGGGTCTTTTACGAACTTCGAGAAGAGAATCGAGTGGAAAAAGGAACGAGAGTGGTGAGCTCATTAGAGAGAAGAAAAAAATCAAATATATCGACTGCAAACACAAGTGGAGTGTCATATCTTCTTTCTTTGTGAGTGAATCATGAGGTTTTTGTGGAGAGGAATTAAAATATTTCACGAAGCTTGAAAAGGAATGCGATGGAAGGTGGAGGGCTACGACCCATAACAAACGTTGCAACCGGAGGAGGAGTGCCTGATTTAACACTCCAAGCCTTTATGTGTGAAATGGAATGCATGTTCGATAGAAAGTTCGAGCCCATACAAGAACGTTTGGAACGTGACGAAGAACGAGATCAATGGCAGCAAATTTCACCAAGTCAAAGGACGGGAACAAGATCATCACGGAGACAAATGTCCAATGATTATTCGAGAAGAGATCCATACCATGATTCTTATATGACGAAGAATTCAAGACGAAGTAAAGCAAGCTTCGAGTTTGAAACCTTTCAAGGTGACAAAAGAGAAGGTAGAAGAATTATCTTCAAGTGCAGCAAAGTATTCATCCACGGAGATTCAATCACGAATAGGTGATCATATATCATATATAGATGCTTTCCCTTCATTCCAATGAAAAGCTTGTCGTTCTAATTCTTATATGTTATCTTCTTCTTGTAACGAAACAACGAGACAAAAAGAAATTAAACAAAAAGAGAGGCAAGAAATGTTAATGCCAGAAAATGAGCGAATCCTAAACAAAATAGAGAGAAGAAAAAGAGAGATGAGGGAAAAAGAATTTGAAAAAGGAAAAGAGAGTGAAAGAAAGGAAAAAGTGATTGAGATTGCAAAAGAATGTGAGCAAGAAAAGAAAATTGAAAAAGAGATTGAGATTGAGGTTGAAGAAATAAAAGAAAGTGTTAGTGGAAAGAGCAACGTTGTTGAAAAGGAAAGTGAACTAAAGAGTGAGAGTGAGTTTTCAACGATAAAAGAGACTATGGAAAGAGAAAGAGAGTTTGAAAAAGAAACAAGTGAAAAAGATGAAAGTGAACAAGAAAAAAGCGAGGAATGTTTTTACTAACCTACATGCAAGTCGCCCTCGTATTATTTTCTTTGTTTCAAGTTTTTAGAGATTCCATTGATAAGTTTCAACTTCACTACCTTCCTGATGAGAGACGATTTCGATTGATCGAGAAATGTAAGGTTGAAGGTGCAATTATGCCACAAGTGCTTAAAGGTAAGCAAGGTAAGGAGTCTTTATCCATTGAATCACGGCAATCAAATTTGAATGATGTTGAGAAAATTACTGGTGACTTAGTTTTTGAAAGATCTCCTCACTTTGATTTGGTTAATTGTCATTCTATGATTAGTGTTGATGATTTTGTTCCAACTAGTGCCATGAAGAATTTTTCTTATGATAAGTTTTGTGATGGTAATTCTGTTGATGAAGTTAGGCTAAATCAGCATATACAAAACTTGACCATGTGTGATAAAGAGTTTTCACGTAAAACATTTGATCTACATGAATGTGATGTTAATGTGAATTCTCTAAATCTTAGTACGAAATTCTCATGTAAGTATATGCTTGTTCGAATGAATTTTGAGAGGATTGGTTGTTTGAATGTGTGTAAGCCTAAATCTTGTTTGATTGATATGTGTGAGTTGTTGATAAAAGAAAAGTCTTTGCTGTTTTTGAAAATGAGTGATCAAAATCATGTGTTCAAACCTGGAGCAAGTTATCATAAGTTGTTGTTAAGAAAAGGTGAGCATCGTAATTTTATTTTGAATAAATGTGTTGAACTCTTTCATCTACTCAGAATTTTATCCTTATTTTTGAAAATAAAACATGTAAATCCTGATGGCTTGCAAAGTCAAAATCAAATCTTTGATTCTGGAAATTGTTCTATATTGTGGTTTAAAAGATTCGATAATGTTTTGCATGATAATGAATTTAAATTGCTTCATATTCTTTCTATGATGTCGGTCATGAAATTGTCAAGTCAAATTGAAATGGCAAGGGAAAACCTTGTTTTTTATCCCAGAGAATAGTGTTCTATAGCATTGTTCAAATGATTGGAGCCATGGATTTTTTTGTTGTCCAAAATTATAAATCTCGAATGTTTTATGATTCTGGTATATTATCATCGAAGAAATTTTTGATTCATCATGAAACGGTAAGGCCAACTCATGTTTTTTATCCTGGAATTGGTTTATATGTTCAATTTTTGAATAAGATTCCAAATATTTATTTTGTGTTTATAATTTAAAGTGTCACTAATTTATTTCATTCTTGTGTATGTGACACTTTGAAATGGTTCCCTCCTAAAGAGGGAGGGCATGCGATTAACATACTTTTTTCTCGAACCATTAGTGATTCTTACATTTTTAGAAGCGAATTTGTCAGGTTTATGAATAAAAGGGGTCGTGATCTAGAAAGGTTTTTCGCGAGCAAATGGCCCAATTTGAGGACAAATCGTTTTCAAGATGGAGGGAATGATGTGATCCCAGCCGCATCATGTCTCTATACAATTCAAAATGAATCTGTTAATTTGTTTGCAAGCTTTAATTGATCGAGTGTTGGGAGAAAATGTTGCTGCGCTAATCGAACGATCGTGGATAAGTCACCCAAGCAATTCTCACAACCTGATTCGAGCTCATCTAGCTTGTACCTAGCTCATTGAGCTCATTTCAAGATGTTTTAGTTTATTCATAGCTTGCTGGAAATAAGCATTTAATTTGGTTTTAGTTAAATTAGTTTATTTAGCTAAAATAATTAATGTTGAGATTAAATATGTCGAAATTTGGACATTTTAATTAAGGTTTAATGTGTCTTAGTTTAATACATGTTTAATAGTTGTTTTAATGTGTCTAAGTTTAAGACAAATTAATTTCATGTTTCAATTAATTTGTCCAACCGAATTTAATATGTCTTGCCCAAATTAACTAGTTGAATTTATTTGTTTCAGGTACATGCATAGACGGCTTAAATGTGGTGTGCTGCCTATTTCTTTTCTCTAAGCAACCTTTCGTGAACATCAAGGGCCATAGGAGAGCTGTTGTTCTCTCTTCTCCAAGCTGCCACTTTGTGGACACCAACAGCCCAAGAGCTTTCACATTGCTGGAAATTCCTTTCACATTAGTTGTCCATTCGGTTTGGGGCATTCACACACAAATGCTACTCAATTCCATTTGTTCACACTCAAAAATCGTTGAAGACCCCAAGCTGACTTTAATAAGCTCAAAACCATTCAGCTGATCAAAGCAACACATTAAAGCAAGTGCACACCTTGGCCAAACCTAAGCATGTCCATTCAGCTCAAAATTTATTTCAACCAGCTTGGAAGCTTCAAAGGACGTTCTAGGAAGCTTCATGGAAGTTTCAGCTCCATTAATCTAATACTTGCTATCCATTCAGCTCTCCAAAGTGCCTATTTGGCTAGCCTTGTACTTGAGCTATAAATATGAAGCTCTTAAGGTGTATTTCAGACTTTTGATACTTTATGAACTTTTTTATATCTTTGTAAGTTAAATTCAACTCTCATTGTTCTTCTGTAACGCCCCGAATTTTGGCTAGAAGTATTGGGCCTTGTGTATGGATCAGTAAGGAGGCTGTACATAAGTATTTAATTGTGCAAGAAAATGACACAATTAAATGTCTGCTTCAGTGGTTAAGGGTCCTGAGAAGTGTTGGAGAAGTCCTGGGTTCAAACCTAGGCTTTAGCAAAAATTTTAGTTTTTAAGTGAATAAAACCCTTGGTGCTTGATAGTAGGCATTTTAGATATGTGTGGTTAAAATATGACACAAGAAGCTGGTTGGTAAGATGGTTGGTGGCATGGTATAAGTTGCAAGGGAGCTTGGGTTCGAGTCTCATGTTGTGCAAGGGAGTATTTATTTTACTTCCTTGTTGCATGAGAGGTGGAGCTTAACTAAAACTCTACGAATTGGAATTTGAAATGGTCATGGAGGAAGTTAAGGAGAGATTCGAGGAGATAATCTGGGTTGTTAGGAGAGAGTAACATGGAATTTTGAAATATGGGGTTGGAGGAAATTGTGGAGCAAATCAAGGAATTCAAAATTGGGAGTGGTGTAACCGAATGGGGAAACTTGTGTATGAGAAATTCGGCTAGGAGGGGGAGTTTATGAGCATTATCAGTTTTGGTGGTGTTCTTTGGTTTTGTTTCATTTTTGGGTTTTTTGGCAACATAGTGTCGGCTCCTGTCAACTCTGTTCCCTACTGTATCGAATTTCTCCTTTTGTTTTTCTTGTTCTCTGTTTTCGACTTGTCGTTAGTCTCTCTTCTTTGGCCAAATATACTCTTCATTTCCTCCCTAGGTTCTTTTTTGTTATAGTTGTCTTTCTTTCCATCTGACATTGGTGACCGAATACACATTACCTTTTCCCTCATCTTTTCTTTTCAAATCATTCCTGCTATCACCCCTTCTTTTTAGTACCCAAGCCGTTTTACTGCATCCCTTACTCCTTCACTTCTGTCTTTGATTCAACAACTAATCTCTGGCAACCAGTCGATCTCTCTATCGCAACTCTCTTTTCATTGGTCGTTGATTTTGGGTAGCTGAATCTTCCATCTCTGGTGTGTGTGTTTCTTTTCGTGCCTTGGTTTAGGGCATACTCTTGTAGGCTGATTCTTCCTCCTCTTAATATTAACTCTGTGATTCGATAAGTATGTGTTTATTAAGGATCTAGTATTGTCTCATATGTGCGTTAATGGGAGGTTTGATTCGTATGCAGATAATCATTGAGGGGTCTGTAATCCTCTTTCGTCAGTAATCTAAGTAGGTTAAATCCACGCTCATTCAAGCAAGGCGATAGTAAGTAATCTTTTGAATAGGTTTCGGTTAGTGTCTCTTTCAACTCGTGTGTTAAGTATTTACCCGAAGCTTCTGTTGTAATAGGTTGGAGTGCACGTGGGCTAGTTTACTTTTATCATGAACAGGTGTGTAACCGTACCCTGCAAACGATAATAGGCGTAAAAGCCGGTAAATTGTGTACGCACAAACTGATTAGACTGTGGAAAGGCAAAAGCCGAAAAGCCGAAAGGTTGGGCGTTGAGCGTGCGAACGCTCGTATGGTAAATCGAGCCCACGAAACATGGGCGTACGACGGAAAAGGCCGCCATGAGTGATTTCATGGGCTTAGGCCATAATGGGCTTTGGGCCCATCTACACTGTCTGTACTGTTATGGTCACTCGAGTCACTCAAGACAACTGTGGGCTTACTGATGGGCCTAAGGGTACTTAGGGCCAAACTAATAAAATGACCGTAATGCCCCTATAGGGTAAAATGACCGTAATGCCCCTGTAGGGTAAAATGACCGTAATGCCCCCGTAGGGTGAAATGATCGTAATGCCCCTGTAGGGTAAAATGACCGTAATGCCCCCGTAGGGTGAAATGATCGTAATGCCCCTGTAGGGTAAAATGACCGTAATGCCCCCGTAGGGTGAAATGATCGTAATGCCCCTGTAGGGTAAAATGACTGTAATGCCCCGTAGGGTGAAATGATCGTAATGCCCCATTAGGGTAAAATGACCGTAATGCCCCCGTTGGGTGAAATGATCGTAATGTCCCTGTAGGGTAAAATGACTGTAATGCCCTTGTAGGGTAAAATGACCGTAATACCCTTATAGGGTAAAATAACCATAATATCCTTATAGGGTAAAATGACCATTGTACAGGCCCAATTTAGCCCAGGGCCCATTAAAACCCAAACCTAAAAATCCAATAGCCCAGTCAAAACCAAGCCAAAATATTAAACCAAAACAAGCCCAAATCAAATGGCCCAAAATTAAACCCAAACCCTAACAGCCCTAATTAACAAATAAAAAAAACAAAACAGACTAAACCCTAGGTGCTCTGCACCTAGGGTCTTCTGACCCCTCACCCGTCGCATGCCTTCGTCTCTGCAACCGCACGTAACTCTGACACGCTCACGTCACCTGTAACAACAAGACAAAGCAAAAAAACAAAGAAGAAAACAACAAATAGCAGGAAAACAAAATAGAAAAAAAAAAACAAAAACCGAATCTGTAAAGTCAATTATAAAAAAATCGAAACGAACCATTGTAATCTTCTTCTCCTCTTCTCTCTTTTACGAACTTTCAACAATCAAAAGCAAAAAAAGAAGCATTGGAAGGTTGTCTTTTTAAAATTTTCTGTTTTCATTTTCTGTCATACAATACTGTTACCCTTATTGTTTCATTTATTTTTAAATAAATTTTACAAAAAAAATAGTAAAAAGGAAAGGAGAAGAGCCTCACCGAAACTCCTCGATCGCGGCGTCGGAGTGTTCTCCCTCCGTCGTCGGAGCTTGGCCGAGAAAGGGGTGCCGAAGGCCCTCTCTCCCTTCGTTTTCGGGCGCCGAAAGTCGGGGCTTTAAAGGGGGTTTCGAAAGGGGCTAAAGGGGCCCAGTCTTGGATATCGCCGGCCATCGAGTCGGTAAAATGAAAAAAAAAAGCAGAGAAAAATGGGATTTTAAAGGAACGAAATGACGTCATTTCGCCAAGGGTCACCAGCGCCAAAACGGCGCCGTTTAAGGTGACCCAAGTGAACCCGACCCGTTCCATAAAGAGGATCCGCGCGTTTTGGCATTAAGGGTTTATTTCTCTTCTGGTCTTCAACTTTATTATTTCGCGCAATCGGGTCTTTTCATTCCTTTCAAATTTCCCCCATTATTTCTGATGTATTTTTAATTTGATCCGTGCCTCAGCCAAGCGAAATGCTGCGCATTATGAACTGGGTTATTCACCTATTTGGTCCCCACAAGTTTACGCGCTAGACCTTATGGTCCCTAGCCCATTTCTACTTTAATTTATTGCGATTTTGGTCCTCATTTTTTATTCTAATTTCAATCTAGTTTTCAACCTGTTTTAAAGAGTTTATTTCTTTATTTTTCTTCAAAATTTTATTATTATTATTATTATTTATTTTGAGTTTTTGTATATTATTTTAATTAAAATTTATGTATTCTGTTTATTTTAAATTTTGACATTATTTTAAATTGTTTCATGTATTATTTACTTTATTTTTTCATGTATTCTTTATTTAAAATCATTTTGTTAATTATTTTAATCTTTTTATATATTATTTCTTTTAAAATTATTTAATTCATTGTTCTTTGACTATTAATGTTGATATTTAAATAGTGTAAGCTATGTGATTATCATTCTTGCATGTATTATAATTTGTTTGTTCGTATTTCCATATCATTGATATTATCATCATCGTTATTATTGTTTATATTATTGTTCCATTATCGTTATTATTATTCATGCATGTTAATATTTTAGATCAACGATACCAATGTTATGTATTATGTGTATTATGTTATCATTACGCCAAATTCGTGTCACATTACCATTATTCGTCGAGTACAACCCTATTCACGCTTTAAATAATGTTTCTTTAAAACCTAAACTACCAAACGTATATCATTTTTAAATATTTTATTAATTTTATCCAAAAACAAAAGCTTTCTAAATAAGACAATATTTTGTGTTTGGAAATCCGAGAAATCGTGCCCTAACATGCTAGGTTTCGTTTTTTTGTTTGGCCAAATACTCGAATATCCTTTTTATATCTTCAATGCATGAGTCTTGGGAATTATGAGATGATCTCGGATTCGAGGATTTAAATTTTCGTGTCCTAACGTGTTAGATGTGATATTTTATTCCTTCGGAAGTGAGAGAATATTAATATCCAATTCGAGAAAATTCAAATATTTCTAAAAGAGATCAAATTTTTAAATTCTTTTTAAAATTTTCAAACTTTCGACATTGAGGCATTAATTAATCAATTCGGTACCAATTTTGGACGTGACGAGGGTGCTAATCCTTCCTCGCACGTAACCGACTCCCGAACCTGTTTTCTCGAATTTCGTAGACCAAAAACACCGTTTTAGTAAACCAAAACATTTTATTAAAACAAAGGTGATCCGATCACACCTAATAAAGATCGGTGACGACTCCCATTTTTATTTTTGTTTTCAAAACCCTAGTCGATTCCCGTTTTCAAAAAAATGGTTTCGATAGATTGGCGACTCCACTGGGGACATGAGAGAGTCGAGCCGTAAAATTGATTATTTTCTGTCTTGTTGTCGAAAATTGAAAATATTATTTGAAAAATTACGATCCTATTATCGCATTTGTTCGTATTGTTATTTCATAATTACTGTGGTTTGAGTCTTGCATCATATTGCATAGGGACCATTTTGGTCTTACCCCTTTAAGTGGGAGGGAAAAGCTACTCCTTCGTGAGGTTTTCACCTCCGTGCAGGATAGTGGATCGCTTTTAGGATATATCCGTACTTATGTTTTCGAGAGATTTTCATCTCCGTGCAGCCATTGGGAAATGCATTCCCCAAAGTTGAACTTGGTCCATATGAGCCTATAATGGGTGAGGATCGAGGAATCTGCTGGTTCAGGTACCCTTACTTTAGAACTAAACTGCATATAGCAAACCTTAGGAGCCCACCTTAAGTAGAGCCATGTCAAACCCTAGTGGTCACCCATTTAGGTAATCTATTTTGTTGTTTATTTTTCTTGTGCTAAAGTGTTTTGTTTTGTTTATGATTGCATTACATTGCATTGCATTGCACCGCATCATCTTAGAAAAGAGGTGTTGATTCATATTCGATTGCTAAATAGAAAAGCTTGTCATAAGAAAATGAATTTCTTGATATAGTGGAATATAGTACGGCCGTCCGAATAGGGTCCAAGTAAACAACAAGAAAAGGCTAATAGTCCATGGAAGGATACGCGACTTTGCGTCGTTGCTCGAGGATTCAAACCGACAAGGATTATTCGAGAACTGTCACGCCTCGACATTCTTAAAGAGGCTAACGAGCATCGCAAGGACAAGTGAGCAGTGAGGCGTGGCCCGGATCAAGCAAAAAGAGCCAATAGAGACATCCATTGGAAGGTTCGCGAGATTTGACCTTACATCTAGATATGAAGAAAGGGATCAATGTCTTCACTTTGAATACTGGGGCAAGGTCGTATGTGTAATACGTTTTATGTAAAGAAATTTGTTTTCTAGAAAAGTTGTTCTAATGGAATTGAATTCAGAATCAACGCCTTTCTTTCTTTGTGCATTCATGCATCTGCATGGCATTACATCATATGCATTAAGTTTCATAAAAAGACCCTGATTAATTAAAATTATGACAGTTACCCTGGAAACCAACCAAAATCCACCGACTAAATATCGCTACAATACCCGTCGCAAAACGAAAGTAATGGATCAGAGACTAGAGAGATTAGAACAAATGCAAAAGGATATGTAAGATCAAATGCAAGAACAATTAGCAAAAATGCAACAAGATATGAGGGATCAGATGCTCGAATCCCTAAGGAATATGATGAACCAACTGGCCCAGCTATTGGCCGAAGGTCCCGAGAAAGGAAAGAGCCCTATGACCAATCCTGGTGACGACAATGAAGAACCTCCTTATCCTTTTGGTTTTACCCCAACGGACATCCAAACGCAATCGGATGCATACCCACAAAGCGTACCTGTCACCATCAGGTCCTAGTACCAAGCCGGTGCATCGGCACTGATGAATTTTCCAACGGGCTCAGGTTCTAACCCAGGGGATAATCCAACTAGTTCTGTTGTCCCAGATCTTGACGATGTGGTAGAAATAGAGAAAATGGGGAAGGATTTACCAAAACAACTTGAGGACCGGTGCCGATGGTTGGAAGAGAAGTTTAGGGCTATGGAGAACGTCGATTATCATTGCAAAGTCAATGCAAAAGACTTAAGCTTAGTCCCTAACTTAGTACTCCCACCAAAGTTTAAGACTCCGAAATTCAAGAAGTATAATGGGACTAGCTGCCCTGAAGCTCATATTACGATGTTCTGTCCGAGGATGACAGGATACTTCAACAATGACCAGCTGTTAATCCACTATTTTCAAGACAGCCTAATAGGATCTACGGCCAAGTGGTATAACCAGTTGAGTCGTACCCAAATTGGTTCATGGAAGGACTTGGCTCAAGCTTTCATGAAACAATATGGCCACGTAACGGACGTGGCACCCGACAGAATTATGCTACAGAATTTGGAAAAGAAATCGAGTGAGAGGTTTAGGCAGTATGCCCAACAATGGAGGGAAGTGGCGACGCAATCCAACCACCACTCTTAGAGAAAGAGATGACCATACTCTTTATTAATACACTGAAGGCCCTGTTTATCACTCATATGCTAGGGAGTGCTACAAAGAGCTTCTCGGACATTGTAATGACTGGAGAAATGATTGAGAATGCCATTAAAAGTGGAAGGATGGAGACAGGAGGAAGTAACAAGAGAATGGCCACAATAAAGAAAGAAAATGAAGTGAATAATACAAGCATGGGGTACTCAAAGCCGATTACCGTTAATCAGTCAAAACAGTAACTACTGGGTATCAGGGTTCATCAAGAAAAGAATCTGGCACAAGGCAAAACACTGAAAAACTCCAATTCACGCCAATCCCAATGACGTATAAGGAGTTGTATCAAAGTTTATTTGATGCACACGTTGTGTCCCCCCACTACCCAAAACCGATGCAACCTCCATACCCAAAATGGTATGACCCAAATGCCCAGTGTGAGTACCACGCGGGGATCATAGGGCATTTGATAGAAAATTGCCTTGCTTTCAAGAAATTGGTGGAAAAATTCATCAACATGAGTATTGTGAAGTTAGATGACGCGCCAAATATAGAAATTTGAACCTGGGAGCGTTTTGGACAATGGGACTGTGGAAGAAATTCCTGTAGCATTTAGAGCTTACTCAGAGTAATGTACAAAACGCACTCGTTGCTTTAAGCCTAGAGGCAATAAGAGTCCTTTTGTGAAGTAGGTTTGTGTCCAAAATCTTTATTTCAATAAGATGCATCTTTTGAGCAAATATTCTTTTATTTTTTCCATTTCATACTATGAATTCTTTTATTCTTTGAGCTCTCTATCAAATATTCTTTCATTCTTCATCCATGATCATATCATATAAATAATTATTCTTAGATTCATTTGTTCTTTGAATATTCTTTCGTACCTACAACAGGTCCCTAGATATCAATGACATGAGCGGCGCTCTACTGACTCAGAGTTTACTTTTGAGTAAGATATGTGTCTAGAGGGATCTTAGGACTTTGAAAACAACCGAGACTGTAGATTATTTCCTAATTTGTTAGGGATGGTAGAATAAGATGAGAAACAGATCCCACATTACCAAGAATGAGTAGAATCTATGACTTTCTCTATATGGGGCATGGATCGCAGTGGGCCAATCATGCCAAAAGCTTCTGACAGATATCGATTCACCTCTATGGTCGTCGATTACTTCACCAAGTGGGTGGAAGCTACTTCATATGCCAATGTCACAAAGGCGACAGTCAGTAATTTCTATGTCGATATGGAATCTCAAAAAAGGATCATATCTGACGATGTATTTAAACAACAGCGTGACATCAGAAGTTTACAGTCTACTCAAGATTAAACACCGTATCGCCCTAAAACGAACGGTAAAAAAAAAGAAAAAGAAGATTACGGGAAAAATGATTGAGGCTCATGAAGATTGACATCGGTACTTGTTGAACGTTTGCTAAGACCCCCACAGGGGCAACGCCTTTCTTATCGAAGTTGAGGTTCCTTCTCTTCAAGTCTTGTCAGAGATAAAGTTGGATCTAATTTCGATATGATCAAGAAAACCTGATTGAAGAAAAGAGGTGGAAAGCTACCCAAGATTATGACGAAAAGGTTCGCCCTAAAGAATTCCATGAAGGAGACCTAGTTTTGAAAAGGATCCTTCCCATACAAAAGGACTTCTGAGAAAAATGGATGCCAAACTGGGAAGGACCATATGGGGTAAAGAATGCATTCTCTAGAAAGGTGTTGATTTTGACATAGAGGGATAACCAGGACTTGCCTAATCCTATGAGTTCAAATTAAGAAATATTTCAAAAAAAAAAGAAGAAGATAAAAAGAAAAGAAAAGAAAAGAAAGAAAAAAGAAAAATGAGAGGCCAAGGCGAAAACCCGCAAAGGACGCCTTAAGACCAAAGGGAATTTGAGTTGAAAACCCGAAAAGGGCAGCTCAAATTTTGATCGAAAATGGGGCATGCGGTAGTCTCGCTTTCTCCGAATTAACAAGAATGAGAGATGTTACGTCTTGGGGCATCAACAGAGTACTTTAGATCCCCTCAGCACATATTGAGCTCAAAATGGTCCTCAAAAGGTTCGTATAAAGAAGCTCAAGCTGCGATATCTGGGACACCTAGTTTCTATTTTACGCATTTTGAGTTTGTTATCTTTGATTACCTTATTCTTTTCAAAATACACTCTTAATAAACCTTCTTCTTCATTGCATTTGCTAGCTTTGATTAACTTGTTTGTTTCAAGCTATGCTCCCAATAAATTTTCGTTTCGTCCATCATTATGATCTTTTTCAAGCATTTTGCATTGAAGTAACGATTAGTGGACTAATAACACTTTCATAAAAGGAGTTTTGCATATACTTTGGAAGTTTCTAAATAATACAAGAACTTGAAACAGAACTATTGTTTAAAACTCACCAAGTTTAAGGGATGGAAATATTGGTGGATGAAGAGTCTAAACTAAGACTATCTCTCTGGATTTTTTTCAAAAAAGGTGATTGGACAAAATGACAAGATATTGCATCAGTGATACAATCTTGACGGAAAATGGGCAATGTTAATCCAAGTGTAAAAGGGGAGTCATTCTCAACAAAAAATGATATTCTGCATCCATGCAAATATCATGCATACACATCTGGTTATGACACCTAGGGAATGGAAGGTGTAGCAGACCAAATTGGTTGAAGATGATACAAATTCTATACCCTTGAGTCGTAGTGGGATGAAGATGACACAGATCCTATAACCCTTGAATTGCAGTGAGAGGGTCTGAAGATGGTATAGGCCTTAAAGTCCTAGAGGTACCATGGAATGGACCTTGAAGTTACATTGAGGCAAGTCATTTGAACAAAATAGGATTGTTTCTTTGAGTTTTTTGGCAAAGGTACCAGCCGAGCGAGATAGTAGCGTAATACGTCAGCAATAAAACTCTGATGAACGACGAGCAGTGACAACCCTAAGCATCAAAAAGGGATCATTTCATTTTGCATTCATCATTCATCATTCAAGACACATTTAGTTAGGAGCATTCTATTCATTCTGATCATTACATCCTAGTCATTGTAAAAAAATCATTCTCATAACATTCGACATTCATGCAAATGTCCTCCATAATACATTTAGTTAGGAGCATTAGATTAATTCCGATCATTGCATCCTAACCATTTTGCATAAGCATAAACACATAAAATTGATTTTACAGGACAGGTCCCTTAGAGGACAGTGTCGCAACATCAGTGAATTCACAAATCTTGCCTTCCTGAGTGAAGCAGATCGAAGATACCAGTCTGACATCCCTGAGTTTATAGTGGAGCAGATTGAAGATCACAGATCTTGCCTTCCTGAGCGAAGTGGATCGAAGAAGCTAGTCTGGCATCCCTAAGTTTGCAGTGGAGCAGATTGAAGACAGCAGATCTTGTCTTCCTGAGTTTGCAGTGAAGCGGATCGAAAACATCAGCCTGGCATCCCTAAGTTTGCAGTGGAGCAGACTGAAGATAGCAGATTTTGTTTTCCTGAGTTTGCAGTGAAGCGGATCGAAAACATCAGCCTTATCTCCCTGAAGCGGTAGTGGAGTAGTCTGAAGATTACAAATCTTATCTCCCTAAGCAGTAGTGGAGCAGATCGAAGACGGCGAATCTTATCTCCATGAAGCAGCAAAGTAGATTTAAGCCACCAACCTCGTCTCCTTGAAGATACAGCGGAGCAAGTTGAAATTACCAGTTTTCATCTCCTTAAAGTTTTAGCAGAGAAGATTGAGGTTACGAATCTCTTCTCCCTGAATTCTTATCTCCTCGAAGTTCCAGTGGAGTAGGTTGAGGCTACAAACCTCTTCTCCCTGAGTTTACATTGAGGATCAATCCTTATTTCTTTGAAGTTTCAACAGAAAAGATTGAGGTTACGAATCTCTTCTCCCTGAATTCTTATCTCCTCGAAGTTCTAGTGGAGTAGGTTGAGGCTACAAATCCCTTCTCCCTGAGTTTACATAGAGGATCAATCCTTATTTCTTTGAAGTTTCAGCAGAGAAGATTGAGGTTATGAATCTCTTCTCCCTGAATTCTTATCTCCTCGAAGTTCTAGTGGAGTAGGTTGAGGCTACAAATCCCTTCTCCCTAAGTTTACATAGAGGATCAATCCTTATTTCTTTGAAGTTTCAGCAGAGAAGATTGAGGTTACGAATCTCTTCTCCCTGAATTCTTATCTCCTTGAAGTCCAGTGGAGTAGGTTGAGGCTACAAATCCCTCCTCCCTGAGTTTACATAGAGGATCAATCCTTATTTCTTAGAAGTTTCAGCAGAGAAGATTGAGGTTACGAAGCTCTTCTCCCTGAATTCTTATCTCCTCGAAGTTCCAGTGGAGTGGGTTGAGGCTACAAATCCCTTCTCCCTGAGTTTACAAATGAGGATCAATCATTATTTCTTTCAAATTTTAGTAGAGAATATTGAGAAAAGATCGAGGTTACAAATCTCTTCTTTCTAAATTCTCATCTCCTTGAAGTTCCAGCGGAGTGAATCGAAGCTACGAATCTGTTCTCCCTGAAATTACATTGGAGCGAAAGAAGCCAGCAAACCTTATCTCCTTGGAATTACAGTGCAACAGGTTGAAATTACCAATTCTTATCTCGTTGAAGTTCCAGCGGAGTAGATCGAAGTTACAAATCTCTTCTCCCTGAAATTACATTCGAGCGGATCGAAGCACCAATTCTTACACCCTTGAAGATGCAGTGAGACGAAGGAAGGCTACTTGAAGAAGAAGAAAAGAAGCGTCAAGACTCAGCAAAACCGGGCAAAATTGGTCCTCTTAAAGTCTTTTCTCCATTCTCGTTACACGGCAATGAGCAAAGAGGGGCAGTTGTACAGGCCCAATTTAGCCCGGGGCCCATTAAAACCCAGACCTAAAAATCCAATAGCCCAGTCAAAACCAAACCAAAATATTAAACCAAAACAAGCCCAAATCAGATGGCCCAAAATTAAACCCAAACCCTAACAGCCCTAATTAACAACCCTAGGTGCTCCGCACCTAGGGTCTTCTGACCCCTCAGCCGCCGCATGCCTTCATCTCTGCCATCGCACGTGACTCAGACACGCTCACGTCACCTGCAACAACAAGACAAAGCAAAAAAACGAAGAAGAAAACAACAAATAGCAAGAAAACAAAATAGAAAAAAAACAAAAATTGAATCTGTAAAGTCGGTTATAAAAAAATCAAAACGAACCATTGTAATCTTCTTATCTCTTTGACGAACTTTCAGCAATCAAAAGCAAAAAAAGAAGCATTAGAAGGTTGTCTTTTTAAAATTTTATGTTTTCATTTTCTGTCATATAATACTGTTACCCTTATTATTTCATTTATTTTTTAAAAAAAATTACAAATAAAAAAATAGTAAAAAGGAAAGGAGAAGAGCCTCACCGAAACTCCCCGATCGCGGCGTCGGAGTGTTCTCCCTTCGTCGTCGGAGCTTGGCTGAGAAAGGGGTGCCGAAGGCCCTCTCTCCCTTCGTTTTCGGGTGCCGAAAGTCGGGGCTTTAAAGGGGGTTTCGAAAGGGGCTAAAGGGGCCCGGTCTTGGACATCGCCGGCCACCGAGTCGGTGGTGGCGCGGTGGTGCGACGAACGCTAGAGGAAACCTAATCGGTCAATACCAAAGGGGAGAAAGAATGTTTTTGTTTTTTTTTTTTTTTTAAAGATGGGTCTGTAAAATGAAAAAACAAAAAGAGAAAAATGGGCTTTTAAAGGAAAACGAAACGACGTCGTTTCGCCAAGGGTCACAAGCGCCAAAACGGTGCCGTTTAAGGTGACCCGAGTGAACCCAACCCGTTCCATAAAGAGGATCCGCGCGTTTTGGCATTAAGGGTTTTTTTCCCTTCTGGTCCTTCAACATTATTATTTCGCGCAATCAGGTCTTTTCATTCCTTTCAAATTTGCCCCATTATTTCTGGTGTATTTTTAATTTGATCCGTGCCTCAGCCAAGCGAAACGCTGCTCATTATGAACTGGGTTATTCACCCATTTGGTCCCCGCAAGTTTACGCGCTAGACCTTATGGTCCCTGGCCCATTTCTACTTTAATTTATTGCGATTTTGGTCCTCATTTTTTATTCTGATTTCAATCTAGTTTTCAACCTGTTTTAAAGAGTTTATTTCTTTATTTTTCTTCAAAATTTTATTATTATTATTATTATTTATTTTGAGTTTTTGTATATTATTTTTATTAAAATTTACGTATTCTGTTTATTTTAAATTTTGACATTATTTTAAATTGTTTCATATATTACTTACTTTATTTTTTCATGTATTCTTTATTTAAAATTATTTTGTTAATTATTTTAATTCTTTTTATATATTATTTCTTTTAAAATTATTTAAGTCATTATTCTTTGACTATTAATGTTGATATTTAAATAGTGTAAACTATGTGATTATCATTCTTGCATGTATTATAATTTGTTTGTTCGTATTTCCATATCATTGATATTATCATCATTGTTATTATTGTTTATATTATTGTTCCATTATCGTTATTATTATTCATGCATATTAATATTTTAGATCAACGATACCAATGTTATGTATTATGTGTATTATGTTATCATTACGCCAAATTCGTGTCACATTACCATTATTCATCGAGTACAACCCTATTCACGCTTTAAATAATGTTTCTTTAAAACCTAAACTACCAAACGTATATCATTTTTAAATATTTTATTAATGTTATCCAAAAACAAAAGCTTTCTAAATAAGACAATATTTTGTGTTTGGAAATCCGAGAAATCGTGCCCTAACATGCTAGGTTTCGTTTTTTTGTTTGGCCAAATACTCGAATATCCTTTTGATATCTTCAATGCATGAGTCTTGGGAATTATGAGATGATCTCGGATTCGAGGATTTAAATTGTCGTGTCCTAACGTGTTAGATGTGATATTTTATTTCTTCGAAAGTGAGAGAATATTAATATCCAATTCGAGAAAATTCAAATATTTCTAAAAGAGATCAAATTTTTAAATTCTTTTAAAATTTTCAAACTTTCAACATTGAGGCATTAATTAATCAATTTGGTACCAATTTTGGGCGTGACGAGGGTGCTAATCCTTCCTCGCACGTAACTGACTCCCGAACCTATTTTCTCGAATTTCGTAGACCAAAAACACCGTTTTAGTAAACCAAAACATTTTATTAAAACAAAGGTGATCCGATCACACCTAATAAAAATGGTGGCGACTCCCGTTTTTATTTTCATTTTCAAAACCCTAGTCAATTCCCGTTTTCAAAAAAATGGTTTCGACAACCATAATACCTTAAAGGGTAAAATGACTATTTTGCCCTTTGAGGGTAAATGACTGATTTGCCTGTGTTTTGTATGACTGCTTTGTCTATGATTTGTATGACTGATTCTGAGCATGGAATTCTGCACACATGACATACTGCATGGGGTTGGGATTCTGATATGGAGGAAGTACTGTACTGGTGGCTCTGCCACATTCACTGTTACTGGTGGCGTTGCCACATATACTGTTACTGGCAGCTCTAATGCGTTATTATTACTGACAGCTATGCTACGATATGGGTGTGCTGGTTGGGTGGGTCGATTTTATCCCCACATGGTGTGTTGGTTGGTACGGATGGTGTGTTGGCTAGATTGGGGTGGGTTGCATATTTGCACCATACTGATACTGTATTGGGCTTAGGCCCACACTGTTACTGCAATGGGCTAAGGTCCATACTACACTGTTACTGAATAGGGCTCAAGCTTAGACTGTTACTGCATATTGTTACTGACTGACTGATAGGGGATTACACACTAAGTTTTCGTAAACTCACCCTTTCTTTTTAAACTGTACAGGTAATCCCCAGCGTTAGGCGGATCAGTGCTGCGAGGGACTCGGAGATGGCCACACGATCGCTGATGTTCTACTTTAAACTTATTTATTAAATTTCTTATTAGGCTATTGATTCTGTAATAAGGCCTCTTAAACCTAAGTTATGTTATTTTGGCTTTATTTATTTGAAACTTAATTGATAGTGATAGAACGCTGGTTTTCAAAAAGATTAAATGTTTTCAAAACACCGCGTTTTCACAACATTTTTGGATATTGCTTCCGCAACAAACAATGTTTTTTTTAAAGCAAAGACGTTTTAAATGGTTAGTAAATGGTTAAGATGGTTTGAGTTTTAACAAAGAGATTTCAACTCAGAAACGAATTTCTACCAACAAGTCTAATTTTCGAAAGACACATCAACGTGACACGCCAGATTCGGCCATAACGTCTAAGCCGAGTTTGGGGTGTTACATCTTCTAAGACTCAGCTTGACTTATCTAGCTTGCTAGTGGCATCAATATTGTTTCTTTGTGAACATATCACTCAACTGAGTGTGGCGTTCAACCCATTATACCTCTAGTTCCTGTCTCTTCATAAATAGTGGGTCAAAGTATTTTCTATCAACCTTCCATCACCTTAAGTGTCTTATAAGTCTCAGGTCAATACTCCTTCATAGTATTGGTTCATTCTTGACCTTAAGCTTACTTATCCATTCTAACTATCATCTTTGCCTTGCTTTGTTTCATTTTCCTAGCTGAACCACTATCCATCTTATTCCTAAGCCCTTTTGAATCCATTGCTTACACCTATACTTAGCGGAATTCCCTTAAACTCAAACTAAGAACGATACTTCTCTATTTAACCATCGGGCAATCTAAACGACTCGAATCATTACCGAAGCGAGTTCGTATCACCTGAATAAGAATTGACGGATTATTGAATTGTACACCTCGAGTGTACTACTTGAGCATCCATCAGAATTTTAATGATTTAACGGACACAACTCTTGACACGGCATGAGGATTATAAGATGAAATGATAATGACTTTAAAGAATATTGCTTGATGAACTCATCTATGTTTACTTGATTGATATGAAGATTTTGGTGACTAACATGTTTGATTGAGTGCATGTGTTTAGACAATATTGCTAATGGATGGAAAACATGCATGATATTGTATGCTTAGACTTAATAAAAGGGATTGGTAAGTTTAGTTTCCGTTATACGAACTTACTAAGCATGTAATGCTTACTCTATTTTATTTCCCCTATTTTATAGTGCTTGCAAGCTCGCGAAAGTTGGAGATCATTGGAGCATCATCACACTATCAACTAGTCATTTTGGGTATACTTAGTAAAATCATTTTGGTATAATGGCATGTATAGGACAACTTGGCCATAGGTGGCTTGAAAATGATGTTTTGTAACCTAGCCATTGGAATGGCTAGTAATGGTTCATTTTGGTATGACTAAGTAGGTTGTTATGATATATATTCAAATGTGTTATGTTAAGTATATGTGATCAAGTGATGTTAATGCCCAAGTTAATCCAAGGTAAGTTTATCAACATATATGCATGTAATGGTATGTTATGATGAATGATGGAATTTGTTAAGTTTGATTACTTAGATGGTTGATGTGTGTTTCAAGTGCAGGTCATGGGTGTGATTTTGGGGGAGAAATGAAGCTAGAAATGGCTTTATTTTGTCCACACGGGTGTGTGTCTAGACCGTGTGTGACACACGGCCTGGTATATGGGAGTGTGGTTAGGCAGTGTGTCCCCTGCACCTTAATTTTGAGAAACAGAATGCTCAGAATTGAGCACATGGGCAGAGACACGGGTGTGTGTCTCGGTCGTGTGTTCCACACGGCCTAGCACACGGGCGTGTGGCATGGCCGTGTGCACAAGTCAGAGAGTTACACGGGGTCGAGCACGACCTATAGCACGGACGTGTCCTAAGGTCACACGGGCGTGTCTCTTGGACCACACGGGCGTGTCTCTTGGACCACACGGGCGTGTGAGCCCTGCACCTTAAAAAAATTTTGTAATTTTGGGGAAAATTCTTAAAGGTCCCGATTAAGTCCCGACTCATGCCTGATGCTTGTATTGGGCCTCGAAGGTCCATTTAAGGGACGTTATGTATAATCTCGGGGAATGAGTAGTGATTAACATGAAATGTCTGTAAATGTTCTGAAATTTTCCAATAACACTCTGTAACCTTATTCCGGCGATAGATACGGGTTAGGGGTGTTACAAGATAGGTTAAATCATTCAATCTGACCAGTGATTTTATTCTGAAAACCTTGCTCTTCTATTAATTTAAGATGAGGTTTGAAATATCAATGTTAGAAAACCAAATAGAAGTTGGTTGAATGAGATGGTTTGACTTTTTTGTTTTAAAATAGGCTTAATGACAAATTTGGCCACTAACGTTTACATGTTTTGTCAAAATGGCCCTAATTATATTTTTGAGTCTTTTTTTGCCATCAACTTTTATTTATTTTTTTTCAAATTGCTTTTTTAATAGATTTGATGAAAGTACTGTTAAAAAAGTCAACGGGATGATGTGGGATTTCATATGTGGAATATGTTTAATCAGATATAATTTATTACTTAGATAACCCAATAAAACAATTACATGTGGAAAATAATAAAATAAATAAATAATTGATGAAGTTTAAAAAAATAACTCTTAATTAAAGAAAATAAACGTAATTATCTGAAACAAAATAAATTGCACACATTCAGTATTTTGGGTTTGATTTATTAATCATCTTTTTGATTTATTTTGAAACCATTTTTTAAAGATAATTACATGTATTTTCTTTAAATTAAGAGTTATATTTTTTAATTTCATGTATGGTTTATTTATTTTATTATTTTTTTACTTGTAATTATCTTATTGGGTTACCTAAGTAATAGATTACATCTCATTAAAAATATTCCACATTATCCTGTTAACTTTTTTAATGGTAGTTTCATCAAATTTGTTAAAAAAAATGATTTAAAAAAAATTAAAGGTTGATGGTAAAAAAAGAGTCAAGAATACAATTAGGGTCATTTTAACAAAACATATTAATGTTAATGGTCAAATTTGTCATTAAGCTTTTAAAATATTTGAAACTTGTATTTAACGTAATATAAATTATAAAATTATTTGTAATTAATAAAAATTGTATTTAATTTAAGGGTAATTAATTGATATAAAAGAGGTGAAAAATTTTAAGTGCAATTGGGATTTTAACGCCTTTTTTATTTACAAAGGTAAATTATTTAAATAGCCATTTAATTATGAGGTTATTCTATTTTAGTCATTAAATTTTAAAAAATAAACAATTAAATCATTAACGTTACAAAAATTGATCATTTTAATCACCTGTTGTTAAATCATGGTGATGTGGGTTTTCATAATTAATTTAAAAAATCCACATTTTTCACGTGTAATTTCCCTTTTTTGTTCTTTCTCATTTTCCCATTTCTTTCCATGTTCTTTTATTTTTTTTCATTCACGTTTCTTTATTTTTTATTCATTCTTCTTCTTCCCACATTTTCCTCTCCTTCGCTGTTTCTTCTTCTCCATTTATCCTAGCCACCACTACCATAAGTCACCACCGTCCATGGGCTTCCGGTGGTCTTCTCCGGCCAATAAGCTAAAGGGAGCAAGTTTAGCAAATGGGGAAAGAAAGAGAGGGAATATTGAATGGTTAATAGAATGTGGTGATGGAGGGACGGAGGTCAATCTCCTGGGTCAGTAGGTTTGAACCAACGCGTCTGGGTCCATCATCATCACGGCCCTGACCTCCCCTCCCACTCTGCCGCTTTGCTGTTGTTCTCCAATCAACCCTCTGTGTGATGCCGTTGCCCCCTGCATTTTTCCATCGTTATATACTTTTGTTGTTCATTGTCGTACCTACACTTCTCAGTTGTATTATATAGTATTAATTATATAAGAGTATATGACAACTTGATTGCAGTGCTTTTACTGTAATTCGAGCTTTCATCTAGTCCATGAAAATGGGATACGATCCATTGGATCAAAATTCTTTTGTTTTTTGTGAATTTCTTTTACCTGGGTGAACCAATGACTCTGTCAATGGGCAACATAAACACCGAGAGGCTGGAATTCTCTTTCCAGGCATTGGGATAATACTCTCAGGGCAAACTTTCCATAGCCTGTTTCATTTAAAACAAAAAGCATACTGCTAAATTATCCGCACTGATAATTTCAAACTTGGGGTTGGTATATAAGTTTCTGATATTCTTCAATGGGTGAAACTTGAAATTTTACATTTTTCAGAGAAACCAGCAATGCCATTGAGTGAAGCAGAGCAGCCGATGAAGAGAATGGTTCCTTTTCCTCTTTCTACCATACCGGGGAGTACTTTTCATTCATTCATTCATTAGCATATTACAACCAAAAGTATAAATTCCTCCGAAAAAAGAAAAGGCAACTGAAGAAAACCTGTGAAACAAAGCTAGTTACATAAATAGATGGGATATTTTCTATTTGGAGGACTGGGTGGGGGAAGTCAGAAGAGGGTACCTTTTGAACGCAAAGGAAAGCACCAATTGAGGACACAGGGAGAGATTTCTCAAAGCAAAACAAGCCATGGCTTGTTGGCCAGAGAAGGCCATGGACAGCGGTGACTCATGGTAGTGGTGGCTGGGATAAATGGAGAAGAAGAAACAGATAGGAAAATGTGAGAAAGAATAATAAAATAAAGAAAAGGGAAAATGGGTTTTTTTTTCTGAATAATATGAAAAAAAATATATTTACGAGTATAATATGAAAAAATTTTAATTATCAGACTAATATGAACGGTGCATGAGAACCCTAAATCAGCATGACATTTGAGATGATTACAAGACTAATTATTTTTGTCAAAAGAGACATAAAATCCTCAAAATCTCAAATCAGCCTCAACATGTCGATTTGGGTTCACAATAGTTTGTCATGTGGAATTTTTGGAACTTTTTATATTTTTAAATTTTTTTATATTTTTTTGAATATTTAAGAGTTTAATTTTTTTTATTTTTAAAAATTTTATTTTTTAATATGAAAAATTAATTTTTAAAATTTATTATTTGCTTTTAGAGGGTGAAGATCAAATTAACAAAATTTGTAAATATTCAGGGCTAAAAATATTATTTTAGCTTTGACATCATTATTTTAAATAAAAAAATATCAAAACTCAATGTCACGAAATTAAAAATATAATAATTAAAATTAAAATTTAAAAAGAGTATAAAAATCTTTAGCATATTTAAGCTTATAATTATACACAACAAATGATGCATTAAATACAATTCCAAATAATAAAACAATGTATAAGTAGCTTAAAATGACATAAATGTTTAAAAAAAACGTAAACGCTAAAAAGCAAGTAGTGAGTCCTGAAACGGTTGTAATAGGCATTATAAATAGAGATTAAAGGCTAGGAAATGAAAGTGCAGCCAAACCGGATGAAGCTCAAGCATTAAATTACCATGTTACCATATGGGAGTTTAAGTTCATTTAATTTTTTTCGTCTAAAATAGATATTATTGTCTGTGCTTGTGGTGAATACCTTCAGTTATATATATATATAAAGTTGTAGTCGCAAATGGAAGATATTATTATTTGGATTAAAATTTATGCACAATGGAATTTAAGCTTTAAATTACTATTTGCACAATGTGTGAGATCATGCTCATTTAATTTTTTTTCCTTCTAAAATAATCTGTACAATTTTTGTCAACTTCATCTTTACCTTTTAAAAGTATATAAATAATTTTAATAAATTATAAAATTAAATTTTCATATTTAAATAAAAAACATTAAATTTTAATAATTATATTTAAAAAATAAAAAATCATATTTTTTAAAAATAAAAATTATAAAAAATAAACTCTTTAAATTCAAAAAGTAAAAAATAATTTTTAAATATAAAAAAATTCTAAAATTTAGACATGACAAGTCATTAAGAACCCAAGTCAGTATGTCACCTACAAATAATTATTCTCTCTTTTTGAACTAATTATTATCTCGTACTCACCCCAAATCATTAGCCATCATGTTAATTTGGAGTTCTCATGCATAGTCCATATTATTCCAATAAAATGAGAGAAACAAAGAGGAAATTATGCAAATCCTAATGCCATTATTGATTTAACGAGGAGTAACTAAATTAATTAATTTAATTAATTTTTGTAACCTTAGTGACTAAATTAAATTTTTTTTAATTCAATAACCATTTAAATAGTAACCATTTAAATAGTTTATTTTTAAAAAATACAATTTACGACTAAAATTTTCATCACTAATATATCAAAAAAGTATATCTTATATAAAATTATTATAGATAAGATTGAGAAAAAACCGATTTTGCAGGTCTACCCCGGTCATTTTATTCCTTGTAAACCATGGAATCACCGAATGACCTCGTATTACATTGACCGACACTTAAAGCACTACTAGAAACTTAACTCTAAATAATTATAAGATCATGTTAAAGCACAAGCAAAATCTCTGCTCAATCTCAAAGTCTAACCCTCGAGTCTTATAGGCAGTGTTTTACCAGGAAAAATGCTTTTACATTGCAAATCATATTACGTTGATTGAAACAAACGGACCTCAAATTCCTTTATTGGCATATAAGCCACCGCTCAGAGAAGCTCGGCAGTGCAGGCTTATACAGGTATGACACAATGGAACCAAAAAAGAAAAAAGATGAATCTCGAAAGTTCATCAAGATTAGAAACCCACCACTCACTCCTTTAATAGCATTGCGCTGCATTGTGCCATTATTTTTGATGCCCTGGTAACAGAATTAGTCATATAAAAATTCTCGACGGCTGCTTTGAATGGTGTCAAGTTTATCTCTTGGGTACAGTCTATACTCAACGAAGGGCCAAATGTAGCTGGCTCTATCTCATCCACGTGCAGTAGGTTTGGTGCTACGGTCCTCATCCTGGAACGTAAGGATAGTAGTGTATCATAAGGTAAACAAATTCTAGAAACCTCGGAGAGTGCTCGAATGATCTTCCAATCATCCCTAGCATCGCCAACTGTAGGTACGGCGGGCAATGTTTGTTGAGTGCGGCCTTCCGTATTTTCATATGTACCCTCCTTCTCGCTGTATGCTGCTGAAGGTAGAATTACATTGGCACGATAGACGCTTCGGTCCCCATGGTGCCCCTGATACACCACAAAAGCATCTGCTGGAACTTTGTCCAAATTCACATCATCAGCACCCATTATATACAAGAACTTCGCTGACTCAATGCTGCTGCTAGATTCTGGCACAAGGCCAAGGTCAAGGGCTGCAGCCTGGGCAGCACTGAGAAGTAAAACATTGAATCCATTCCAGTCAGGTCTAATGACATTCCCATTCTTTGCAATGGTTTCAGCAGCATAAAATATTGCATCTTTGTCCTCCCTCTCGAACAGTCCAGAGCCAACAATTATGGCTGGGTTTTTGGCATTTAAGATGGCTGAGCAGAAAGAATGGCGTCCTTCAGCAATCTCAAGAAGTGTTTTTGGCCCAACGCCAAGATGCTGGTAGTCATAGTTGAAGTCTGCAGGAGGACCAATGTAGCCTACCTTAGCATTTGATGCCCTAACAGTCTTGCGGATTCTGGCATTTATCATAGCAGCTTCATACCTTGGCTGAAAGTTACATAGAATTATATGATTATTATAGTCTAAAATCCAATCTAATGATACTATTCAGACACATCTTACTGTCCACGTAATACCATCTTTCTTTTTTCTTCTTGGGCTTTGTATTTTTTCAGCTTAGAATGTTCAGCTCTATTGGTAGTATATTATAATACTGTTCCAATCTTTGTGCTACTTGGGTTTTTTATTCTCAACATTTTTACTAGGAAACATTTCATATTTTAGCTTTTGTCAATCAAAGTCCTCTTTTTTTAATGAAAAGACAGTATGCATCCAAATATATTTGTTCAGTTTTGAAGAAAACATAACACCTATAGTGAAAGGGATTCAGATAGGTAATTGCTAACTATGTGCAATGTACGTAGATGAAACACATTGTGAAATTCACCGAGAGTACATGGGACAAGCATAGAGTACATGGGACAAGCATAGTACCTGGGTTCCAACCAGAAGGAACACATCTGCCTTCTCAAGACCAGCAATACTGCTGTTCATAAGATATCTGTATCTTAGATCAGCACTAGGGTTTGTGCCGGTTCCTTCACACCACACATTGTTTGATCCCATGCGGTTTAACAAATCTTTTAGTGCCATCATGGATTCAGCATCAGAAAGTTGACCAGCGATCCCAACAATTTCCTCAGGTTTAACATGAAGGGCAACCTCGGCAACAACAGCCAAAGCATCGCGCCAGCTCACAGCCTTAAAGCGCCCATCAGCACCACGAATCATAGGGTCATTTAGCCTTTGCCTCTTCAAACCATCATAACAGAAACGAGTCTTATCTGATATCCATTCTTCATTTATATCCTGCAAAGGTCAGTGAAGGAGGGAAGAGATACTTATTATTATTTCCTAGATGAAACCTATGAGATTCTTTCAGGGAAGAGGGGGTGCCAACCCCCCCCCCAAAAAAAAAAAAAAAAACTGCACTGCCCAAACAGACAGGACCTTAATTTAAAAAACTGGCAATTTGTTCAACAGTTCAAGTCACAGAATCATGTGAAATAAAATGCCAGCCATGACCATTTTGACTAGCAAAATTTGCCATTACCATAATGATCAGGAACTAGCCACTAAGGCACACAAATTTGCAACAAGAGAATGCTACCACATGAACAAGCCTTTTTAAGACATCAGCAGGACTATAGTAACTCTATCTCACATATGCCACTTTTACCCATCAACAATTTATCTTGCTAAAAAATTATTGCGAAATGATAACATAAATGTAATCCCATAAAAGCCACAATAATCACAATAACAATTTGGCACTAACATAACCCATCTTAAGCTATTTGTCACATCTGTGCGAGAACTAATAACGAGGTTGCTTATCTCATAACATTAATAACACAGGCCTTCGAGTAACTGAGATGATACTAGGATCAAATGAATTTAAGACTGACACAAAAGCAGTCAAAAAGATATTTCACGGCATCAAGCCCAAGAAAAAACAAAGACCGTTCATTGCTTGATGGGCGTCAGAAAAAATATTTCTAGAAAAGGGTGCACTAAAAGCATCTTATGGAAGTTTACACTTTACCTCATTTAAACGTGGAAGGATACGCATAACCTCCGGACCTCTGCTGTCAATCCGAATATTGGATCCAACCGCATCAGTTACATCAATGGTCTCGGTTCCTTTCAACTCCCAGTTTCGGGCCTTGAAGGCAAAGGGTTTAGAGGTAAGTGCTCCAACAGGGCAAATATCAATTACATTTCCAGAAAGTTCACTTGTCATAAGCTTTTCAACATAAGTACCGATTTCTTCTCCACTACCACGACCTAACATGCCGAGATCCTGAACACCAGCAACTTCTGTTGCAAACCTGACACACCTGAAGAGACCACAAAAAATTATTAGCCTCAAACTCAGACCTTTGGATTGCATAACAATGTGAAAGCTGGTAATAGATATTTCTCAAATAATCAAACCCTCAAAAGGTCACAAGGATTTGGCCCAAAAACTGCTTGTAAAAGATGTAAAAATTGGCTTGATACAAGAAGCAAAAAAAATGCTAACTAGGCAGGAGATTTTACATAAACTTGGTAAATCAATTTACGAATCATAAAGCCCAAACAAAACTTCATTTAGGCTTAATTGGGTTATTTTTTTTTTTCCCCCAAAAGCAACATCATCAAGCATTTACAGGTGACATCCCTATCAAGGGAACTTTTGTGATGAAAGCTTTAGAAAGTGGACTAGTTGTGTAAATGTAGAAGATGCATCAGTCTAAGGTAATGAGGTAAACAAAATTTTGCACTGCAAATTGTATGGGCCAACTTGATCACAATCTAACATAAACGATTGTAAATGTAGGACAAGAAGTGATTCAAAAGGTGCTCAACATATTAATTTGCAATATCAGCAATATGTGTGACAATCAAGCATCTTTTCTTCTGAATTGGTAATCAACACAATACACATGCTTGGTTCCTATGAGTGACCACAAATGTCTAAAATTAAAGGTGATCAATGCATATGGTTACTCTGAATAAAGTCTTAAAGCTGATGCAGGCATCTGTCGGAGTTCGGATTTCAGATTTTCTATTTCAGCCAGCTTGAAATTTAAAAATAAAAAATAAAAGAGGTGGGAATATTTGGGGTTAATTTTTTACCTTGTACACTGAATGCACCGAGTCATGACAGTCTTTACTAAAGGACCAAGATTTTTGTCAACAACAGATCTCTTCATTTCAGTAAAACGACCACGATCAGATCCAAATGCCATAGACTGATCCTGGAGATCACATTCTCCACCCTGATCACAGATTGGACAATCAAGTGGATGGTTCATCAGCAGAAATTCCATTACTCCTTCACGTGCCTTCTTTGCCAAAGGTGTATCCGTCTTAATCTTCATTCCTATGTTATAGTCCCAAGCATAATTAAACAACAGAAACCAAAAAGAAAAGGAATAAAACCCCCGAAGGTTAAATTGTTTAAAATCCAAGAAGGCAACAGGATGAGAAGCTTGAAAGAAAATTATCACAAGAATTATTGTTTACAATCACATAAATACTTAGATATTAAGAAATTTTAAGTACAAATCTTGACACATTTCCATGCATGATTACTAAAACATGTAAAATAAAAATGAAGATGAAAACAAACATTTATGACTGAATTTATAAAGATCAAATCGATCATAATTCTGTATCTTTATGAAGACTATATGGAACTAGTAGCAAGACATTAAATAACAGAGATTAAAGAGAACAAAATAGTATAGAATAAATTTGAGAACCCTAAATCCAAATTACTACTATCCTGAAACAAGTCAAAAATCTGCAAAGAAATTCAAATCCGTTCATCTAATTAAATTCAAACACACTAGTAAAATTGAGAAAACAAAATACAAAATATAATAATTGTTAAATTGAAACGCTAACCAGGGAGAGCAGGCATGGCGCAAGAGGCGACGGGCTTGGGGGATTTTTCAACCTCGACGAGGCACATACGGCAGTTCCCAGCGATTGAAAGTCGACTATGATAACAAAACCTCGGAATGTCAACACCAGCAATTTCGCAGGCCTGAAGAACGGTCATGCCCTTGGGGATTTTCACCGGGAAGCCATCGACGAACACCTCGATGACATCATCCGGGTTCGTGAAGTGGATCCGTGCACCGCCAACGGGTTTCTTGGGTGGAGAAGGAGTGGTTTCTGGCTGCGGTGCTGCTGCTGCCGCCGATGAGGCGTCGGGGGATTGGAGCTTGGGTTTGGTGACGATGGGTCGGAATCTAGAGTATTGGGAATGGAGGATTCTTGACGATTTTAGGGTTCTTGAAGTTAACAAGCCTAAACCCATTTTTCTGGCAGCCCGAAGATAGCCTTAGCCTTTCCTTTGTTGGAGCTGTGAAGTGAGAGAAGGGAGTGGCGATTGGCGAGAGATTCGATTGGAACTGTTGGGTTGAATGTGTGTCATCCACAGGCGTGTGTTTACCACAAGAAGTCGGGCTTCAAGTTGTCCCGTTTTTGTCTTCATGGACTGGTTTAAGGGCTTACGAAACGCCGTCGTAACTTACAGTACTCGAATGCGGGAACAAAGAGACCAAGCTCATTTCGATGTCCTATTTGAAGAAATTTTAGCTTAATCTTTTCAATTCATGTTTCCGTAAGCTTTCATATAAAGAAAGTAGGGATGTCGGTGCAGTTTCACGGTCCCATCCAACTTCACACCAATTAGGTGAGGATGGTACAGGTTTTGCGGGTAGTGATATAGGGATGAGGATAAATATTAGACTCATCGTAAGTAGTGACACAGGCGTGGTTATAATCTTCGACTTACCTTAGCTCAGTCCGTCTTATTCCTACTCATCCCGCATAATATAATAAGTATATTTAAAAATAAATATTTATAAAAATTTAATTTAATAATTATTTTAATAGTATTTAATTTTTACATTTGTGTTACATTTAAAGATATTTATGATATATTTAAGACATTATTTGTATTTAAATATTATGAAAGGATTTTATTTTCTGAATTTTTTAAATTCGTGTTAAAGTTATATTTTATTTACCAATTAAAGGGTCGTGATGGCTTTTTTTTTAATAGTGATAGTTGGAATAATGTCACATATATGGTGGGAGTTCTATTTCATACATTTTTCATAAAAAAATTGGTTTATATTTATTTAATTGATACTTATAAATATATTATATGAAGTGGGTCACGAGGTGGGTATAGCAGGGATTAGGTGGATCTAGGGACCCATGTGGGTGGTGAGCGGGGATGGTTTTAGTCTTGTAAGGCGTAGGGCATGGTTCGTGGGGCGGGGATGGTTTTGAGTTTTGTACCTGTAACGGGTCGCTGGGCGAGGATAGGGATGAAAATTCTTGGTGAGGATGTCCCCGCACCCGCCCCGTCCAATTGACATCCCTAAAAGCAAGACTTTATTCTAATAAAAGAAAAGTAAATACATTTTTAGATAAATTATTGCAAAAATATAATATGATAAGATGCTAATAGTCGATTCTGTTTTCACAAAAAAACGATTACGACAGCTTGGCCTAATAATTTTAATTATAATGTGAAACTTTTAATCAAAATATGTAATATGACATCCCTAACATCATCTTGTTATAGATTTTTTGGTATTTTTGTATATTAAAATTCATAATCAAATACCAAAACTTTTAACAAACACTAAAAAATTTAAAGAGATTTTATTAAAAATTTTGGTACTTGATTAGGAATCTTGGTACCGCATTAAAAATTTTGATATCAGATAAAAATTTTGTTATTTCTTCAAATATTTTAGTATATTTTCAAAAAAATTATATAAAATATATGAACCAAATTTAATGCATACTAACAAATATTGTTATACAAAAATTTATTTTTTATTTGATGTAACAATTATTATATTATATATTGTAGAGGCCCATTTTTGCACGGGCCTATATAGAAATAGAAAAATAAATAATGTTTTTAAACAGTTCAATACAAATCCAACTGAGCCCAAACAGATGGCCCGCTAACCAATTGCCAACAGACCTGATTACACCCTAACTAACCCAAACTAAACCTAGGCCCCAGACCCAGATACAAGTGGCCCAAAATGGCCCAATGCTTAGGCGAAATTGGCAGAAACCTAGGGTTTCTGAAGAACCCTTGCGCCGCAGCCCCTGTCACGCGCCCACCTTCGGTCGCGCCGCCATCAACGCGCACGAACCTCGCACCATCGCCAAGATCTTCGTCCACCTGCAAAAGAAAGGAAACAATCTGCAACAAAAATGGCAAAACAATGGCTAAAGTTTTATTTCCTTTTGTTTTGTTATTTCGAAAGCTATAAAAAGCCTTCCAGAAACCTGTAACAAGAGACACAATACACAAAGAAATAGAAAAATAGACAGAGAAATTTACAGGCAATCGGAAAACAGAAGGTTTTTTTTTTATATTTTCGTTAAGTTTTTTATCTTTTCGATTTACGCGCATTATATATATAAAATATTCTAAAAAAACAAAAACGAAATTACCTTTCAAAGGAGGGCATTTCTCGCCGAAAAGCCGTCGCAAACGGTGGCGCGTGATGCGCGTGAGATGGTGGCGCAGAGGACCGACAATCGAAATTCGGACGAGAGGAGAAACAAATTTCAGAGCATTTTTAAGTTTTTTTTTTTAAAAAAAGCTGTTTTAAAAATGTTTTTTTTTAAGCCAAACTTTTACTTTTATAAGATAGAGGAAACGGCGCCGTTTTCACTTAACCTAATAAGTGCAAAACGACGTCGTTCGGAGCTAGAAGATCTGCGCGTTGACCCGAATACCCGGGAGGATCCGCGCATTTTTTATAAATGGGCAATTTGCCATTTCAGTCCCTTTTAAATTTTATTTGTTTTAATTTTATCCAATCTAACATTTTTTAATTTTAAATTAGCCCTTAAATTTGTATTTTGTTTCAATTGAATCCTTGAGCATTTTAAAGGCCAAAATCGGAACGGCACCGTTTTGAAAAAGAGGCATAATTGCCATATTAGTCCCTGGGCTTTAACGCGTGTTCTAATTTAATCCTTTTATATATGTTTTAATTGCTATTTAACCCCTATTTCCTTTGTTTTATTTTTTTTATCCTTTTATTTTATTCTATTATTTTACATTATATTTAATTATTTATCATATTAAATATTCTATATTATTTACCTATATTTATTAAAATACGAAATTCATATATATATATATATATTTTTTTTGTGTATTATTTATATATATATATATTTAATTATTATTATACATTATTTTACTTGGTTTAATAATTTAATAATTTATATATTATTTATTATATTATTTTTTAATTTTCATATTATATAGTATTATATTATATTATATTTTTTAAAATCTTGTTGGTATAAAGTTTATTATATTATATAATCTATTTTTTTATTTATTACATATATTTTTGACCAATATTATATATATATATATATATATGTTTTTATTTAAAATTATTATATACATTGTTTACTAATTATTATTATCTTTATATATATTATTAATTATTTTATATTATTTTATCATATACTATTTATTAATTATTTGTTTTAGTTATTCATATATGTATTAAATTATTAAATTATATATATTTATTATAAGTATTTTTTTACTTTCAATTATTGCTATTTTTTTTATATTACATGTATATTTATTTATATTCTTTAGATTGTCTATTATTGTTTAGCATAGTTCATTATATATTCATGTTATATTATTCTTTTCTAATTTGTAATTATGTAAAATTGCTATTAAATATGTAGGTTATATATTCAAACCATTGTTTTATAAAAATCCTTTTTTGAGGTATTTTTTAATAAGTGATATACGATATCTGGGGGACTTCGAGAAGAATTGTGCCCTAACTCACTGGGTTTCGATTTTTCTCGTAGAACTTAAGGTATTAGATATCCTTTCTCTTTTAAAATCGAAACTTACACATTTCAAATCAAAAACTTATTCTTGGGAATTCAAAACTTTGTGCCCTAACTCACTGGACATGACGTTATGTTATCTCAAGATAAGAATTTTAGAAAACAAGGTAATGTTTCGTGTTTGGAAGTTCGAGAAATTGTGCTCTAACGTGCTGGGTTTCGATTTTTCGTTTGTCCAAATAACTAAATATCCTTTTAACAAGTTTTGTAAATCATGAGATGATTCTGATTACGAAGGTTTTAAAACATCGTGTCCTAACATGCTGGATGTGATGTTTATATTCCTTCGGAACAAAGAAATCTCAAATTTTAACTTAAACTATTTAAGTTTTAAAGTAATCATATTTTTTAAAAAAATCTTTTCAAATCTTCGACATTAGGACATGAGGTTATCAATTCGGTACCAAATTTTGGGCGTTACGAGGGTGCTAACCCTTCCTCGTACGTAACCGACTCCCGAACCCGTTTTCTTATATTTCGCGGACCAAAATCAATGTTTTGAAATAAAATATTTTATAAGGTGATCCAATCACACCTAAGTAAAAAGGGATTGGTGGCGACTCTATTTTCGTTTTAAAGTCGATCCCCGTTTTTAAAATCAAATTTTAAAATGGTTTTAAAAGAGAGTCAAGCCGTAAAATTGATAATTTCATGTCCTTTTGTCTGAATTTAAAATTTTGGTTTTTAAAAAAAAACATGATCCTTTTATTGTATGTGGTTCTAAATATATTTCTCTACATTGCACTGCATGACCGTTGTGGTCACACCCTTAAGTGGGAGCGAGAAGCTATGCTTTCGTGAGGTTTTCACCTCCGCAGGGGCTAGTGGACAGCTTCCGGGATACATTCGTATCTATGTCTTCGTGAGGTTTTCACCTCCATGCAGCCATAGGGAAATGTATTCCCCTGAACCGAACTCGGTCCGTATGAGCCTATAAGGGGTGAGGATCGAGGAATCTGCTGGTTCGGGTACCTCAACTTTAGAACTAAACCGCATATAGTGAACCCTAAGAACCCACCCTAAGTAGAACTACGTCGAACCTTAGTAGTTACCCAATTGGATGTTTATTTACTTTGCTTGCTTTATATGTTGCGACACTAACTTGTTATGTTTCATCCTTTTGTGCATATCATCTCATATTTAAAGAGGTATCGATTCATGGTCAACTTCTAGAGTTAGAAAGCTGGTTATGAAGAACGAATTCCTTGATAAAGTAGAAGACAATGCAATAGTTCGTATATGGTCAAAGCAAAAGCAATTAGAGAAAGAAGATTTCAGGGTATGGATCAGGAGGGGAATAGGGGCAATACTGGTATCCTTGCCTCATCAGCCACCTGTGCCTCCTGATGTTGTTCCAATCAAAGTAAAATCGGATGCGAAGAAGATTGTACGACACCCTATGGCAAGGTGTGTTGTTGGAACTAAAGGGCAAAAAGTAACTATACTCACCAATCACTTCAAAGTGAGTGTGGGGAGTACAGATAGACACTTCTACCAGTACAGCGTTTCTCTTTCATATGAAGATGGTCACCCTGTGGACGGTAAGAGTGTTGGAAAGAAAGTGACTGACAGAGTGCATGAGTTCTACAAAAATGATTTGGATGAAAAGAGTTTTGCCTATGATGGTAAAAAGAATTTATTTATTATAGGTCCGCTACCAAACAACAAGCCTGAGTTTACTGTTGTACTTGAGGATGTTGCGCCTACCAGAAATAATGGAAATGCAAGCCTTGATGGCCAGGATAACCCAAATGGATGTGGAAAAAAGGAGATTAAGAAGACCGTGTCATTCAAGAAATTGATAAAGCCATCTAGGATTGAAAGATGGGCTGTTGTGAACTTATTGGCTCCTCGTTATGATCCAAAAAAACATTGAAAGGGATTTGATTCGTTGTGGAGAAATGGAAGGAATTCGTATTAATCCCCCATTTGATATTTTCAAAGAGATGAACCAGAATAGACGCCTTTCACTGTGGTTAGAGTTGGAAAAATGTTTGAATAGATACAATTTAAACTTCCTGAAGCTTCGCAGTTTCTTCTTTGTCTAGGAAAAATTCTGATCTTTGTGAGCCCTGAAAGCGGAAGAATGTTTCTGAGTATGGCATTGTGACTCAGTGTATGGCACCAGCTAGGGTGTATGATCAACACTTTACAAATCTTCTTCTAAAGACTAATGCTAAGCTTGAATGGTCTCTTTATCACTATCAAATCCATAATTCCACGTTCGAGTTAAAGTCAAGCCTGAAAGGTAAGATTGAAGAGTTAGCAACAGCATTGCACAGTTATGAACTTCAGATCAAGCTTCTTGAAACAAGAGAAGGGCATTGGAACAAAGAGCTTCATCATTCCCATGACCAAGTTAGAAGTCAGGATTACCTCATGGGTGAAACAGTAGTTCAGATTCAAGAGGTAGCTGATCATCTACAGATTTTGGCATCACAGGCTGATACGTTGAGCATGAAGTATGAGCTACAGTCTGATCATAGTCAAGAGCTAACTCCACTGCTTAGGAAAATCAAAACTTTAGGACTTAGGTCAAAAGCATATGGTAGTCCGTTTTATGTAAAGGATTTTGTTTTCTAATAAAGTTTTCTAAAATGAAGTTGAATCAGAATCGATGCCTCTTTGCATTCATGCATTTGCATTACATTACATCATTTGCATTAGACTTTTACAAAAATACCCTAATTAGGTAAAATTATCTCAGTTAACCTGGAAAACATAGAACAAAGATTGGAGAGAATAGAGCAAATGCAAATACAAATGCAAGGGCAATTGACCAAAATTCAACAAGACATGCTGGAATTCCAAAGGAATATGATAGGCCAGTTAACCCAGTTACTAGCCGGAGGATTTGAAAAAAGGAGTTGCTCAGTGGTTAACAGTGTGGACAATGATGAAGACATCGTTTATTCCCCAAAAGGTGTCCCGACTCAACCAGTCATGCATTCGCATAGGGGGCCCGTCATTATTGAACCCCAATGTCAAATTAATACTTCGGCCCTATGGAATTTCCCAATGGGTTTAAGTCTTAACCCGAGTGATGATCAAGCCAAACCGGTTGTTCTGGTAGAAACAAAAGAAAGGGGAGAATGGACTTCAAAGGCCTTGAAAAAGAAGGAAAAGAAAGTAAATAGTACCGGTAGGTATAACAAGAGCCATTCAGAGCCGATTACAGTAAACCAGCCAAGGACGGCAACTACCAGCAATCAGGTCTCTCCAAGGAAAAACTCTGAAAAGCTCCAATTTACGCCAATCCCAATGACGTATAAGGAGCTATATCGAAGTTTATTTGACGCACATGTGGTGTCTCCATTTTATCTAAAGCCGTTACAGCCCTCATATCCTAAATGGTATGACTCGAACGCTCAATATGACTACCATGCGGGAATAACGGGACACTCGATTGAAAACTGTACTACGTTTAAAAAGTTGGTTGAAAGGTTTATTAAAATGAGAGTTGTGAAGTTCGACTTTGATAAGGTAGTAAATGCGGTAATTGAAGGAGAAGGCAAGAAAGTTGCGACTCCTTGAAGGAAGCAAAAATGAAGAGGGAATCAGAGGATAAAGTTTCCAAAGCCCTTACATACTTTAGAAGATTTTAAACAATGGAACTGTGGAAGGAATCCTTGTATTTTTTAGATTAATTTAGAGTAATATTTAGTACGTGCTTGTTACCTTAAGCCTAGAGACAATGAGAATCCTTCTGTGAAATAGGCTTATGTCCAGAATTATCATTTCAATAAAATGTATTTTTTGAATACATATTCTTTTATTCTTTACATTTCATTCTGTACATTCTTTTATTTTTTAGAATATTCTTTCATGACCATACCAATAATCATCCTTAGAATCATTTATTCTTTGGATTTCTTGCCTTCGTACCTAGGTACCCAGATATCAACGACATGAGCGACATTGTTATTAACTCCCTTTTTGAATAAGATACGGGTCTAGGGGATATAAGGACTTTGAAGATAACAGAGATTGTAACCTATCTTCTAATTTGTTAAGAATGGTGAAACAAGATGAAAAATAGACCTTACTCTACAAAAGGTCATTGGATATTGCGAGCCTAGGAAAGGAGTGAAGATTGTAGCCTAGCTCATCACAGAAATAAGGCGAGACATTATTGAGTTATCTTCGAGAATTCAAAAATGTTTTCGCACGATCATATCAGGACATGCCTGGACTAATAAGACGCGAGCTAAACAAGAGGATGGGGCACTGTTGGTCTACCATGGAAGGGGATTTCATCAGTCATATCGCAAGTACTGAATTGAATAAGACGAGGTTTATGTGTCTCTTCTATTTTCTTTACAGATTTTTCTATATGTGGGGCATGGATATTATGGGTCCAATCTCGTCAAACGCTTCAAGTTATCATCGATTTACCGTCATGGTCGTCGTTTACTTCACTAAGAGGGTTGAAGTAGCTTCATATGTCAATGTTACAAAGTCGATAGCCATCAAATCGCCAAAAAAAAGATCAAGATGCTACTAGAATGCCATAAAAGATCGCGTTTAAATAACTGTACAAAGTCAAAGTTTACAGTTTGTCCAAAGATCAGGTAATATATCACAGTGCAACAAAAGTTGCCAAAAAATAATAATAATAATAATGAAAGGTGGCTAAGACTTGTAAAGATTGGCATAAGAAGCTATCACTACTCTCTATGATTATCGAACGTTGGCCAAAAACCTTCGCTGGGGCAACATCTTACCCATTGGTTTATAAAATTGAAGCATTTTGCTAATTGAACTTAGTTGAAGAAAAGATTAAAGTTATCCAAGCTTATGACAAAAAGGTTCGTCCTAGAGAATTCCACGAGGAAACCTGATGTTGAAAAAGACCTTTCTTCTATAAAACGATTTTAGAGGAAAGCAGATGCCAAAGAAGACCGGTTCTAGAGGAGCATTGATATTGACCGAGACGAGTGTCGAAGACTTGCCCTATCCGGCAAATTCAGGTTCAGTCAAGAAATATTTGACCTGAAAGAGGAAAAACCAAGGTGAAAACCCGTAAAAGGCGCCTCGAAATAAAAAAAAAAAGGGAGAGGCTAAAGCAAAAACTGCAAAGGGCGCTTTGAGACAAAAGGGGCTTTGAGCTGAAAACCCAAAAAGGGCGGCTCAAAATTTGATCAAAAGTGGGGCATACAATAGTCTTACTACGCTTGAATTAACAATAAAGAGGTATGATATGTCTTGGGGCATCGAAAAAGTAGTCCGGATCCCCTAAACACATATTGAGCTTAAAATGGTCCTCAAGAAGTTCAAACAGAGAAGCTCAGGCTGCGATATCTGGGACACCTAGCTTCTATCTTACCCATTTTTGAATTCGTTATTTTTTATTATTGATTTATTCTTTTTGAGATACACCAAAATCAATTTTCTTTTATTGCTTGGGTTATTTTTTATTAAATTATTTTTCTGAGCTATACTCCTGACTAATTTCTTCCTCGTCAATTTTTGTGACCCTTTTAGCATTTTATATTGAAATAATGATTTATGGACTAATAACACTTTCATAAAAGGAGTTTTGCATATTACTCTAGAAGCTTCTAAATAATATGAGGAACCTGAAACATGACTATTGTTCAGAACTCACCAAGCCTAAGGGCTGGAAACATTGAAGAATGATTATCTCTTCAAATTCTTATTAGATAAGATAATTTTGTTGGTAACATCATATCGGCAAATGACGAACAAGGTCAATCCAAGTATAAAAAGGGATCATTGTCGGGATACCCTTCATTCATTCAGACACATATATCTGGTCATTACACCCGGGGAATGGTGTAACAGATCAAATTGATTGAAAGTGATACAAGTTCTGTACCTCTGATTGATAACAGAAGGAGGAAAGAAACTAAATGTTATTTCCCTGAAGTTACAATGGGAGGTACCAACTTCATGTCCCAAGGTTCATGTGGAGAGGGCTCAGAATTACCATGGGGCAAATTATTTGAGCAGAATATGATTGAAGAACGAAGATGAAACCTTGATGATGACACTTGAAATAGGAATCATTTTTCATAACATTTTCGCATTCATATATCATAGCATGTCTAAATAGGAGCATTTGATGCGTTTCGATCAAAGAATCCTAATTATTAGACATAAGCATATACTCATTCTACAGGTTATGTCCTCTGAAGGACAATGTAGTAAGATCGAAAGATAACAGATCTAGCATTCTTGAAGTTGCAGGAGCAGATCGAAGATACAAGTCTGGCACTCCTGAAGTTGCAGGAGCAGATCGAAGATACAAGTCTGACATTCCTGAAGTTGTAGGAGCAGATTGAAGATAGCAGATCTGGCATTTCTGAAGTTGCAGGAGCAGATCGAAGATATCAGTCTTGCATTCCTGAAGTTGTAGGAGTAGATTGAAGATAGCAGATCTGGCATTCCTGAAGTTGCAGGAGTAGCTCGAATATACAAGTCTGGCATTCCTGAAGTTGCAGGAGCAGATCGAAGATATCAGTCTAGCATTCTTGAAGTTGCAGGAGCAGATTGAAGATAGCAGATCTGACATTTCTGAAGTTGCAGGAGCAAACCGAAGATATCAGTTTGGCATTCTTGAAGTTGCAGGAGCAGATTGAAGATAGTAGATCTGTCATTCCTGAAGTTGTAGGAGCAGATCGAAGATATGAGTCTGGCATTCCTGAAGTTGCAGGAGCAGATTGAAGATAGCAGATCTGGCATTCCTGAAGTTGCAGGAGCAGATCGAAGATATCAATCTGACATTCCTGAAGTTGTAGGAGCAAATTGAAGATAGCAGATCTGGCATTTCTGAAGTTGCAGGAGCAGATCGAAGATACAAGTCTGGCATTCCTGAAGTTGCAGGAGCAGATTGAAGATAGCAGATCTGGCATTCCTAAAGTTGTAGGAGCAGATCGAAGATATCAGTTTAGCATTCCTGAAGTTGCAGTGGAGCGGATTAAAAGATAGTGGATATCGCATTCCTGAGAGGAGTGGGAAGCCATTTGAAGAAGTCGAGGATCAAGAAGTAGAGGCTTGGCCAAGATCGGGCAAAATTGGTCCTTCTAAAGTCTTTGTTCTATTCTCGTTACACGACAATGAACAAAGAGGGGCAGCTGTAGAGGCCCATTTTTGCCCGGGCCTATACAGAAATAGAAAAAAAAACAATGTTTTTAAACAGTCCAATACAAATCCAACTGAGCCCAAATAGATGGCCTGCTAACCAAATGCCAACAGACCCGATTACACCCTAAACTAACCCAAACTAAACCTAAGCCCCAGGCCCAAATACAAGTGGCCCAAAATGGCCCAATGCTTAGGCGAAATTGGCAGAAACCTAGGGTTTCTGAAGAACCCTTGCGTCGCAGCCCCTGTCACGCACCCACCTTCGGTCGCTCCGCCATCAACGCTCACGAACCTCGCGCCATCGCCAAGATCTTCGTCCACCTGTAAAAGAAAGGAAACAATTTGCAACAAAAATGGCAAAACAATGGCTAAAGTTTTATTTCCTTTTATTTTGTTATTTCGAAAGCTATAAAAAGCCTTCCAAAAACCTGTAACAAGAGACACAATACACAAAGAAATAGAAAAATAGACAGAGAAATTTACAGGCAATCAGAAAATAGAAGGTGTTTTTTATATTATGTTAAGTTTTTTTTCTTTTCGATTTACGCGCATTATATATATAAAATATTCTCAAAAAATCAAAAATGAAATTACCTTTCGAAGGAGGGCATTTCTCACCGAAAAGCCATCGCGAATGGCGGCGCATGATGCGTGTGAGACGGTGGCGCATAGGACTGATCGTCGAAATCAGAGTTTTAAAATTTATAATGAGAATGATTGGACCTGGAAACTAACTCTGACAACGATTGTAAGGCAAGCGCACCTATCGAACAGTAGTATAGCTTAGGCAAGACCGGAATATCGAATCTCGAAGGAACCAAAAGTACTAATACTAACTCTCTTTCTATTATTTAGCCTAAGAATTAAGTGAATGGTTATCTGATCTAAATTTAACTATCAACTAAACTAAAGACGCAAAGACAAAAAGAGAATGAATTGAGGAAAAATAACTTGGAAGAAAAACCAATTGATTAAGACGATACCCTTAGGAAGAATCCACCTAGACTTCACTTGTTATCTAACACTGAACCAGACGATGTATTCACTTGACTTGATCCGTAAGATTCTCTAAGTTATATTAAACCCTCTCTCGAAGCGAATAACGTTTAACCTTAGGTTGATTAATTGAAATCTCTTTCTAATTAAAACCCCTAGAATCGCATTAACTCGATCTATGGACTCCCATATTAGGTTTCACCCTAATCCGACAAAATCTCGTCACCCTATCTCTAGGCGTGCGATCAACTCCGCTTAATTATGCCAGATCTACTCTTAAGCAGGGACTTTTGCTCCTCCACCTAAGCACATTCAACTTGAATTAATATCCCGGAAATATCAACACAAGAATTAAGCAGACATAATTAAGAACAAGTCAAATATTTATCATATAGTTCAGAAAACAATAACAAGATCCGTCTTAGGTTTCATCCCCTTCAGGTTATACTATATTATCATATAGTATTATGTTATATTATATTTTTTTTAAATCTTGTTGGTATAAAGTTTATTATATTATATAATCTATTTTTTTATTTATTACATATATATTTTTATGACCAATATTATATATATATGTTTTTATTTAAAATTATTATATACATTGTTTACTAATTATTATTATCTTTATATATATTATTAATTATTTTATATTATTTTATCATATACTATTTATTAATTATTTGTTTTAGTTATTCATATATGTATTAAATTATTAAATTATATATATTTATTATAAGTATTTTTTTTTACTTTCAATTATTGCTATTTTTTAAATTACATGTATATTTATTTATATTCTTTAGATTGTCTATTATTGTTTAGCATAGTTCATTATATATTCATGTTATATTATTCTTTTCTAATTTGTAATTATGTAAAATTGCTATTAAATATGTAGGTTGTATATTCAAACCATTGTTTTATAAAAATCCTTTTTTGAGGTATTTTTTAATAAGTGATATACGATATCTGGGGACTTCGAGAAGAATTGTGCCCTAACTCACTGGGTTTCAATTTTTCTCGTAGAACTTAAGGTATTAGATATCCTTTCTCTTTTAAAACCGAAACTTACACATTTCAAATCAAAAACTTATTCTTGGGAATTCAAAACTTTGTGCCCTAACTCACTGGACATGACGTTATGTTATCTCAAGATAAGAATTTTAGAAAACAAGGTAATGTTTCGTGTTTGGAAGTTCGAGAAATTATGCCCTAACGTGCTGGGTTTCGATTTTTCGTTCGTCCAAATAACTAAATATCCTTTTTAACAAGTTTTGTAAATCATGAGATGATTTTGATTACGAAGGTTTTAAAACATCGTGTCCTAACATGCTGGATGTGATGTTTATATTCCTTCGGAACAAAGAAACCTCAAATTTTAACTTAAACTATTTAAGTTTTAAAGTAATCATGTTTTTTAAAAAAATCTTTTCAAATCTTCGACATTAGGACATGAGGTTATCAATTCGGTACCAAATTTTGGGCGTTACGAGGGTGCTAACCCTTCCTCGTACGTAACCGACTCCCGAACCAGTTTTCTTGTATTTCGGGGACCAAAATCAATGTTTTGAAATAAAACGTTTTATAAGATGATCCAATCACACCTAAGTAAAAAGGGATTGGTGGCGACTCTATTTTCGTTTTAAAGTCGATCCCCGTTTTTAAAATCAAATTTTAAAATGGTTTCGACATATATAATAAACAAAACAAAATATATTTAATCCGTATTTAAATATTATTTAAATACACCCAAATATATAAGACAATAGTACAATATATTATGGTATACCAATGTATATATAGTAATATATAACAAATTATATTTAATTTTGTACACCAAAATACAAAATTTCTATTTAAATACCAAAATATCTAAGGGATACTAATGTTGGGGTCAATATGTATTATTTTTGTTCGTACATGTTTTCCTTCAAATTTATCATTAAAATTTCTTCTTTTTTTTTTTGCCTGTGCGACCCAGTAGCCTATACCAAGATTATTAAGGTCATACCAAAATTGATTAGGGATGTTACTAGTTGATGCGATACCAAATTTTTTTAATCCATACCAAAATTTTTAGGTCATTTTACCCAAAAATACCCTTTTAAACTTATTTATGGAAATAGATCGACTTTTTAATTATTTATCGGAATGGGCTGATTTCCCCAAAAATGCATCCAGGTCAGCTCGATGTTAGGGGACGTGCTAGCAAAACGCGTCCCTAGGGGAGCGTTTTGCCTGTGTTTTTAACCCCCAACGATAATTTTTTTTACCGTTTGGCCTCCAACGGTCAAAAAAAATTTATAAAAGCCCCCCTTTCATTTTTTTCACACAAAAGTCCTCTCAAATTCCTCTCAAATTTCACAAAAGTCCTTTAATTTTTGCAAAAAAGCCCTGTTTAAAATTTCTTTTAATTATTTTTTAAAATTAAAAAATATTCGACTGTGTTAGCAATGGTCGGAGAATTAATTTGTCTCGATAATAAACACATCTTCGCCGATCAAATGATAATGGTAAGTGATAATTTTAATTTTTCAATACTATTTAATGTTTTTTTCATTTATACAATTTTAATTAATTTTTATTTTATAATTTTTTATAACAGTTTGTAGATCAGGTGTTGCAATGCTATATTCGTAATATGCCTGGTCCTCCATCGCCGTTGATAGAAAATTACCTGCGGGAAGTGGGTTTTTGGCACGTGACCATGATAGGCCGGGGGTGCAGGTTGGACCCGAAACTAATCAGTGCGTTGATAGAGAGGTGGAGACCCGAGACGCACAGTTTCCATCTTCCATGCAGAGAATGTACTATCACTTTGGAAGACGTGTAGTTGCAATTGGATTGTCGGTGGATGGGTACGTAGTCACTAGGTTCGCAACTTCTGCTAATTGGGGAGCCGTATGCTACGAGTTTTTGGGTGCTATTCCGGATAATATTAACGGAGGTCGGATCGAGATGGGCTGGTTACGAGACACATTCCCGAAGCCGGATAATGATTCGACTGAACTAGAAAGAATACGATATGCTCAGGCATACATTCTTGAGATGATTGGAGATTATCTGATGCCGAACTTGTCACGAAACCTCGTACATATAGATGGCTGCTGAAACTCGTTATTCTAGAGCAGCTGGTGAATTTAGTTGGGGGTCTGCCGTGTTAGCAAAATTGTATCGGGAGATGTGCGGGGCGACGCGACCGAATAAAGCCAAAATCGGAGGTTGCCTATCACTACTGCAATCATGGGCACGGTTTTGCTTTCCATTTTTACGTCCTCGAGTGGACCACCCATATACATTCCCACTTATAACGAGGTAAATTTTATATTAGATTTTACAATTATTACGTAGATTTAAAATATAATTGTATGCTAAAACTTTATTTAATTAGGTGGAACCATTTGGTGAATTATGTTGGAATACCTACCTCTCTTGAAGATATACGGCTTCTATTAGACCAACGGTCGAAAGCACAAATAAGTATTAAATAAAATATATATACATAATAAAATGGTCGTTTCGTATTTAGTATTTAGTATTTAGTATTATGTATAAAACTAATATTTTATCATGTTCATATAGTTTTAATGGACACTATACGAGGATCCGGCAATTCGGGCAGTAATTCTGGATGAATTCTTTCGAAATCCGAACATTTGGCATGTGAAGGTCCCATTGGTCAACTATGCGACCGTGGAGATGCACCAGTCAAATAGAGTATTGCGACAATTTGGATTCCGACAACCGATTCCTGTGGCACCTGAGGTGCTCGATGATGAGCACAAAGTCGACTTACGGTAGTTGCATACAGATTGGTTGATATTTTGGTCAGCATATATCGAAATGTGGAAAAATTGGTATAATTATATACCTACTCAGGAACCGATCGTCATTCCTGAGTTAGCGTGCATGCCGGAATACATGTCATGGTTTAGGATCTATGGCAAGCCATGTTTATTGTCGGAAGAGGAGAGGCGACGACAAATTCGTGTACAAAGGGAATGACGGGGCCCTTTAAATTCAAGGAGAATGGATGATGGGATGGGCACATCAACAGCACCGACACAACCACCGGGCCTATCAACAACGCCCACACAGTCACCGGGCCCAACACTTCAATTGACGACACCCACATCACAGCCTTTTCAGATTATGCCAGGTGCGTATCTTAGCCCTTATATGTATCCTAACCCTTAAATGTTTCATTTTCCTAATCCTATGGCAGGTTGGAATGCATGACCCGGTTCATCTCCGTTCCCGATTACTCCAAGTGGGCCGCTGATCTATAGGTCGCGGTTGTATCAGGGATTGCACGAGTCGCCGTCGGGGAGCTCTTCTTTTTACCAATCCCCATCACCTTATGGGATTCAAACACCTCCGCCATGGGTGATGCAAACACCTTCGCAGTCATTATTCTATCAAGGTGGGTCATCTTCCCAACACCCACAACCATATCCCCTACTGGAGGAGCCACAATCCCCGCTGAAAGCTGAACCAGGGAGGAATCCAGCGCGTAACCGTTGACCACCCCCATATGGCACTAATTACGACCGACACCAACATTGACTTTTGTTAATATATTTGTACAAACTTTTTTATATTGTTTCATTTAATAAACTAAAAGTTATTTTTAATATTTTAATTGTAATTTACTTTTATAGTTTTAATAAAATAAAAATTATTTTAAATAGGGCAATATTTTTATATTTTTAATAAAATATAAATAATACAACATAATTTTATTACAACAACTATCAGCTATTCCGATTTGGACATGATCGAGTTGTATGGCCTAGGTTTCTATACCATCCGCACAACTTCTGTTGGTTGGCAGTTTCTTGAATATCCATATTGTTATGTATTCTAGTCGAGCAAGGTTGACCCTTTGGTTTGCGACGCAGTTCTCTAGTCCGTAACAGCTTAAACGAAGCAAGCAATACAGACGACCACTTACGTTCATCTGGGACTGGTGGGAATACGTGTCTCCACACGTTGTACATGTATTCTATTTTGTACACTTCATCGATATAGCTCATGGGATCCAGACGAAGATTCTGACAAGCTGCAATTACATGAGCGCATGGATAACGAAGTGCGTCAAACACCCCACAGTCGCAGGTCCTATTTCTCAAGTGTACACGATATTACCCGCCAATAATACCTTGGTTCGGTCTGTCAAACTCCGTCACACGAAACCATAGGTTGTCACGATCATGACACACTGTGTGTATGGTGTTGGCCCGTGCCTTCACCTTGTTAATTTCTTGCAATACCTTTGCGCACCATACATGGTCTCCTTGCATTTGGCCTTTATAACTCGCTGCTCACTTTGGAAATAGTGCCGCTAAACGAAAATATGTCTCTCGCATAACCGATGTTATTGGAAAATGACCCGTTCCTTTTATAACAGAATTTATGCATTCAGCTAGGTTTGAGGTCATATGAGCATATCGTAGGCCGCCGTCGCATGCTTGTGTCACTGTTCGAAAGGTATGTTACAGAGGTAGTTTGCGCCTTCTTCATTAACTAAACGCAAAACCGCCAACATCTCATGAAAACGGTCCTTACTTATCTCATACCCCGTCAATATAAGTTGATAGTGAATATTACATACCACTCTTCCATTAAGAATAAATTGAATATTACAAACAAAATTATATTAATAGAGATTACATACCCATGTTGGTCACTTGCCGTCGTTCACTTGTAGATCGATGTTGCCCGTAATAGTTAGACGCAGCATGCCTTAGGCAATACCAATGGTGTGTGCGATGCCATAGGCTTCCCTGTCGCTCAATTGTGGCTAGTATTCCAGGGCCCCGATCTGATATAACGCAGATATCAGGTTGGGGCAGACATGCCTCCTTAACCTAGAAAGAAAGAAATCCTAGTCATCAGCTGACTCCCCCGATGTTATTGCAAACATAATTGGAAGGATTCTCCCACTGCCATCTTGTACCACAGCTAGCAATAGCCGATGGGTATATCTACCATACATAAAGGTACCGTCAATTTGTACTAATGGCTTGTAGTATAGAAATGCATCTCGGCATTACTTAAAGCTCCAGAACAGACGCTTGAAACTTGGCATCCACGGAGCAATCAGTCGTTGTAGTACGCAGGTGCCGTTTCAAGGTCTGTTATGCAGCCTGGGACATATCTCTCCAACACCCGACACCACTGCCACACTTCATTATATGAAGCGTCCCACCGACCATGTAACTTTTCCAACGCCTTCTGCTTAGCTATCCAAGTCTTACGATAAGAGGGCGTGTACTTCAATTGGCTATGAATTTTGGCAATTAAGACCGGCATTGAAGTCCTGGGATCCACATTCACCGTCGATAGTATTAAGCTAGATAACATATCTGAATCCATCTTGGGATGATCTTGTGAAACACTTGTCAACGAAGTACGTTAAATAATGCAACATTACGTAATAACAGTATTATTCAAAAACCCTAAACACCTAGTGATACTGTACCGGCAACACATGTATGTGAACCTTTGTACTTTTTTATCTCCCACAAGCCTGTCCTTTTCCTTAACGAGGCCATGATTTTTCATGAACATGTACCGTCTTGCACTGCACACTTGGCCTCATACTTATCGGGTTTGGATTTAATCACATTGTAGTTAACCCCGTTCTTGATGCTATGTTGTTTCAATGCACCAAGAAAACTATCCTTTTTGGAAAACTCCTTACCAACTTCCAATTCACCCGAATCCAACGACAAACTTGTACGGTCACACCTTCTGTGTAGTAGATCTGGAAACTCCAATGCATCATCTTGAGATAGATCGACATTATGCATGTGGGCTGGAGGCGAGTACTACCTGAATCGCTGATCTTCTTCTTTTTAATTTGAATCCCCTTCAACATATTCAGGTATGGTTGGAATAGGCTCCTGTTTAGAAAATAATGTAACTTCTGCACCATCGGGGCCGGGCTCTCGAAGTGGATCCACATCGGACTCATCATCCGACCTACCATCATCTACAACGAATGAGGTCCCCTCGCCGGTGGATGTCGTATGGAGTACATTATCCTTTCTTAAACAAGTTTCATAACGTCCCCAATCATATGTGGATTGTCAACCACTAGAAGTTGATGTCGTTTCCCAATACGTATTTCTAGCATCGAACATCGACCCACCGATATGCATGTCCCATCCACTAATCGAGTGTCGTGCAGGGGTTGTGTTTTTCATACTGCCACCAAACACGGGCGCTTCCGTATTCTACCTCCCACTAACAGAGTGTCGGCTTCGGGTCGTGTATTCCTCTCGAACAACAGTAGATGTTGAAGTCAAAAATTCATCATTTGGGGATGAAAATTGTACATATACCTCAAGATAAGGTGATCCACTAGCAAGATGAGTCTGTACCATTTCCTCCAAGCTACGAGGACCTTTGATGTCAAATGAGTCATATCTCACGGTATCAACCGAAACACAAAATTTATACTTAATATGCAAAACTTTCATTGCTGTCGTTCCGAAGATTTTACGCCTAATTCTTTTACTAAGTTCTATCAAATCTATGTTCTGGTTAAAAACTAGTCACGCTATGTTCTCCGATAAAAAAACAACGCCGTTCTCGGTGTCACGGACCTCTAACAACACTAATACGTTCACTCATATTCAGTTTCTATTCTACTTTTGCCTCAATTTCTCTTGCTATTATTTATGCAACCTGAGAATGAAATTTGGCTCATTTGTAGTCTAAGGCCAAATAGGAACTATTGTAGAAAAAGAGCGTCCACGTGGGAGCTTTTTTCAGTAATCTTGCTGACAGTGCATCCTGCTTGAAGCGTTTTGGACACTATTTGTTCTGAAATATTTTCTCAAAATTATTTTTTTAGATACTACTGTGGAAAAAGAGCGTCTACGTGGGAGCTTTTTTCAGTAATCTTGCTGACAGTGCATCCTGCTTGAAGCGTTTTGGACACTATTTGTTCAGAAACGTCTTCTAAAAATTATTTTTTCATATACTACTGTAGCAAAAGAGCGTCCACATGGGAGCTTTTTTCAGTAATCTTGCTAACAATGCATCCTGCTTGAAGCGTTTTGGACACTATTTGTTCAGAAACGTCTTCTGAAAATTATTTTTTCAGATACTACTGTAGAAAAATAGCATCCACGTGGGAGTTTTTTCAGTAATCTTGCTGACAGTGCATTCGACTTGAAGCGTTTTAGACACTATTTGTTCAGAAATGTCTTCTCAAAATTATTTTTTCAGATACTATTGTAAAAAAAAAATTATATTGCTTATATATTTTTCCCTAAACCTTAAACACAAAATTATTTAAAAAAAAAACCCTAAACATAATTTAATTAATTAAACTTAAAACCCTAAACCCTAATTTCATTAATTTTTTCTTTAAAAACACTAACCCTAACCCTAAACAAAGTTGAAAACCCTAATGTAAAAAGGGCAAAACACTCCCCCAGGGACGCGTTTTACTGGCACGTCCCCTGATAGCCAGTTGACGTGGACGTGTTTTCGGGGAAATTGGCCCATTCCGGTAAATAATTAAAAAGTCAGTCCATTTTCGTAAATAAGATTAAAAAAGGGTATTTTTGGGTAAAATGGCAAAATTTTTAAGTAAATACCAAAATTCTTAAGAATGTTTCGTTTGAAATTTTAGCATAGAAAATTTTCTAACGAATACTAAATTAGAAATATCGGCTTTGGTGTCTTGTTAGAAATATCAGTAATGCATTAGAAATTTGGTATCTGTTATAAATATGAGCATCTATTAGAGATATTGGTATTGCTTAGAGATTTTGGTATCCATTAGAAATTTAAAAATGTTGCTATTGCATAGAAATTTCGGTATTAACTTGTAACCGGTTAATTTAGTTAAACCTTTTCCTCAGCTTTTATTTTAAATGTATAACAAAATTACTGATGAAATTAGATTTAAAATAACAATGATAGTTAAAAATTTTAAATAAAAGATACTCTCATTGACAATTAATATATAAATATTACAAAAATTATGAATCATGAGTAAATTATTACAGGGAAGTGAAAAAGTGAATGATATTATCTTCTTTAACTACTTTTGGAATAGTTTTTGTTCCAATCAAATTGGTAATAACCACAATACTATTGCCATTTTTTTCAAGAATAGCTTATTGGAGGAGAGATATAAAACAAATTCATCACTTTATCAACCAATAATAACTACATCCTAATTTTGTCACAATAAGATTTCTCTGATAATAAATCCTAATCAACTGACTTGACACTGATAAAGACCTCTAAGAGATCTTTTACATCGATAATGTTCAAAACTAGTCTTCATATGATCTATCCCCCTCTTCATCTTGGAATCTTATCTCATATTTAATATAATAGTGCAACACTTTAAATTTCTAGTTTAATAAAATTTTGATGAAATTGAAAACAAGCTTACTAATTAAATTTTCTTAAGGAATTAATAAGGCAAAGAGGAAAAGAAATTAGTAAGGATAAATGTGACTTTGAAACTTAAAAAAAAGGATCAAAAGAGAGAATATGGAGATTAAAGTGTAAATGAACTATTACATAAGAAAAAGTGGATTAAAAAAAATATTACCAAAGAGACATGAAAAGTATATTGGTACATGGAAACTGAAACTTAATGTACGAATTAAGTTGAATAAAAGTAAAAAGTAAGACTAAAGTATAATATTCTCGTAAATAGATTTTTATGGTAAACTTAACATGGGAATTTTTAAGTGTTATTTTGGACTTTTCACAAGAATTATAATCAAAATTTTGAATTTATAAATAGGTGAAAAGAGAATGGATTGTATGAAATTGTGATTCCACATCATTCTTATTATTTTCTAGTAGGAGAATGACAAATCATATTTTTTCTCCTGAAAAAATTTCAAATCCGACTAAAAATGCTAAAAATCAAGATGAAAAATATGATTTGTCATTCTTTTATTAAAAAGGGATAGAAATAATATAGAATCACAATTTCATACAACTCGTTTTTAAAAATGTGAAAATGTGAGTATTCCATTAGGGGTTTAAAACAAAGAAAATTTTTAGGCCACATAATTTTGAGTTGACTCTGACTATTGTTTTGTAATAAAATAAAAGAAGAAAAATGTGAGGTTTTTCTCATCTCCCTCTTCCATTGTGCTATCCACCAAAGCAAGAGAAAAGTATTTATCTCTTGCAAATATGACTCTTGTCAATCAAAGCACAAATTTCATCGTAGTTTGATTTTCTCTAAAATAAAGTAGAAAATATATTTCTAAGCTTGCTTCCATAATCATCTTCTCCATTTAAATCTAGAATTTAAAGCGGATAGTGAAAGAAAACTTCAAGTAAGGTAAGAAATTAAAATTTCATCATCTTAATGGTTTTTACTTGAGGTTTTGGTGTATTGGTATTTTTTGAGCATTTTTGTAATAATTTTATGTTACATTCTTGTGATGAGTAAGAGAAATTAGTGGACAAGAGAACTCCAAGTCAAGGAAAAAAAAAGAGTTTTATATGTCAATTCTATTCATCTACGAAGAGATCAGTAACCATGAATTTTAAAAAAATTAAATAGATCAGTAACCATGAATTTTAAAAAAATTAAATAAGTATGATTATGATATTTTAAAAAATAAATAGTTTAATTGAATATATGTATTAAGATTTGAAATACTTATTGCTTAAAGTGTTGAAATATTTAATAAAATATATAGCGGTGATAATAATAAGCCTTGACTTGACTTAGATGAAAATAAGATATGAAGGTACTTTCAAAACTTTAATAACACATTAGTATTGATGAAAGGAAGTAAAATGCAATGAGCATATTATAACGAAACAAAATAACGGTAAAAATGGAAATTGAAGCAATAGAAAAGAGAAATCTATTATATAAGATTTTAATTTGAATATTGAGTATGATGTTTAATGAGAATTTGTCAATTGATGGCTATAGAGAAATGGTTATCGAATAAAGACTAAATTGTCTTGAAAGTTATTAAAACTTTTTTTCTAAAAAATAATTAAGTTTTTATGCATTGTAAGTATTCACTTGAGTCATTAATGTTAAAATTACAATTAATTAAGTTTTTTGACTGTTAAATTTAATGGTCAATCCTTACAAAGTAATAACAACTATTTTTCGAGATGTTTTCGTAATGATGCCAGGATTGTGACACGTGACGAAAATTGGTATCTTATATTTAAAATCATTAAAAATTTTAAAAATAATTAATAAAAAAATCATAAAACTTATAAGATATTTTTAAATAATTACAAAAAATAAAAATATTAAAGTAAAAAAATTATAAAAATATAGAAAATTATAATATTTAATATAAATGACAAAAAAATTTAAAAATTATTAAAAAAATTACAGAAAAATATTAAAAATTATTAACATAATAAACAGTTATATAAATTATAAAAAATAAAATAATTGTAAAATTTTTGAAAAATTTTTAAGATATAGAAAAATTATAAATATTATAAAAATATAGAAAAGTGCAAAAAATATAAAAAAATTAAAGAAAATTATTCAAAAAATAATATAAAATTACACAAATATAAAAATATAGAAATGTTTACAATTTTATATACAATCTTGATTGTCACTTGCCTTTTCAACCCATTTCCCCACTTTAATTTACATTTCAAAACACTCCCCGATCATTGACGATGCACAAAGGGGTGCAACTTTGGGAAGGTCTACGGTGGAAGAGCACAACGAGTAGCTTCACAGATCTAAATAAGTATTTTATAATTTTTAATAAGTGTTGTAGTGTTAATGATGGTTAGTGTACAAATGAAAAAAAGTTTGTTTTCTTTGTATTTTTCATATATTTTAATTTATTTTGTAGTTTTTATGCTTCTTCTATATTTTTTAAAATTTTTAATTTTTATATAGTTTTATGATTTTCTATACTTTTTACTTTTTAATGATTTTAAATATAAAATATCAATTTTTGTCACATGGTACAATCCTAGCGCGCCTCATGGAAAAAGCATCTAGGAAAAAACATTTGTCATTAACTTGTAAAAATTGTCCGTTAACTTAAACGATTAAAGGGTTTCGTTGATTGTAATTTGAAAGTTCAAGGGTTCTAACATGCCATAAATTGATACGTCAAATTAGGCTCTTTAATACACTTGAGGAACTTATTCTCAAGCAATTCAAGTGTCTTTTATATATTTTTGTCGATTTTTAGTTTTGTTGTTAATAAATTATTTTTATTAGTTTTAAGCCATTTTTGAGACCCAAATTGGTCAATCGTGCCATGGGGAACCTAACAAGTTGATTGAGTGTTGTAGGGAGTCAAAGGTGGCCCAACCGTGAAGAAAACATCACCTAGAAGAGGGTATCGCGATATCAAAGTATGGAAGTCGTGATACCCCTGACAGTGCTGAAATGAGGAGAATATAGACCATCTACAGTGGTATTGCAATATTGGGCCATGGGTATTGCGATACCGAGACCCTTAAGACTCCTAATCCTTGGGGTTTTGTTTTTGAAAAATTTAAAAATAAAAACATAAAATATTTTTGGGATTTTTGAATTTAAAAAAGAAGAAGCATAAAAACTGAAATAAACACACAAATAAACATTAAAAACAAAAATAAACACACATAAAACTTATGTGCACCCTCACACTCAGACTACACATTGTCCCCAATGTGTACAAAATAAAGGTTAGGAGGTTACCAGACTTACCTAGAATGGAACATCAAACTAGCTCGAGTGTCCACCTATTCATTGAAGCCCTAATTGTTGTGTAATCTTTCAGGGTGATGCGCGACACATAAGAAAAATAAAGAAATAAATAAATAAAGACAAACCAACACAAAATAAAATTTTCCAAAAACTAAAAGTATTCAATAATTTACGTGCCACATTAGAAAGTAAATAAAATGTAAAGACATGTAACTAATCTGAGTCATCCTTGGTATCTCCACTTGGTCCTGCAACACCTTTCCTTTTGCCGCGCACAGTGAGTTTTGGGGGTCGCATCCGGGCTTGGTAATAGGCTCTCGAAAGACAGGTCCTCCTCTTGGTTGCCTTACGGCTGCAAATGCATTCTCAACATCCCTTTGGTAAGAAGTGAAGTTGTCATCCTCTGTGGCCTCATCATCTATTTCTTCCTTATCCACGTCCTATGGCTTGGCGGCGTCTTCCTTACCCTTAAACGAGACACTCGACCATTCTATACTTTGTCCTCCTAGGCTCTTCACAAACATGTCCATGCCTATTTTCATGGATTCTAGGAGTCTTACGTTATATTGCACATCGTGGCCTAGCCTATGTGCTCCCATTATGTAGGCTCATATATCTTTTTCAACTAAGCCTTTGTGGATTTCTTCGGTGGGGATGGAGGCATCTCCATTATTTGTTTTCACCTTTGATTTTATTCTTATATTTTATTTCTATGAAGCTCTTGGAATTGATGCATGAGGGTGTCTCTAATAATACTGGTGGTGGGACGATGAAAATGTTTTGTAGATCCCATCACCACTCTAGTACAGTGACATAAATCGGTGATTCAATGAGGGAAATAGATCCCAACCTTGATGCTGAATATATATTTGTGGATCTCTTTATAGACCCACTTCTCGAGGCTAACTCGTTTACACTGGAAAATACAATACAACAAAGTAGCTCGGAAAACATTAACAATATTAGTGTTGAGTAATGGTAAGATGCAAGTACAAATGAATTGTAGCAACATCTTAGTAGCGGGAAACATTTAAAAGATAGTGGGTAATTATTATATCCCTCTTATTTCCATTCCTCCCTTCCTTCTGTTAAAAATAATAAAATGGCGTCCATATCAACATTTTCAAAGTTGTTCAAATCCATGGCCTGTAGATCATCAATTTCATAATAAGGGACGCCATAATATTCACTAATGGCTCTAGGGGATATATCAACTTTCTTGTGTCGAACATACACCTTTTTTTTCTTAAAAAATATCGGATTGGAGTAAAACTCCAAAACTACCATAATTACGGTAGGTGTAGTCGACACCATCGCAAGGTTCATCAAAAGATGGAAACAGACTAAGTCCCAAACGTCCTCGCAATCAGAGACCGAGGGGTCGAAGCTTCTTTCAAGGATAAAATTTCATTTTTGAATGTTTGAGAAAAAGGCCTCGGCCTCTTTTGACATGAATTTATCCTAAACATACTCTAGTGACGAAGGTGGTTCGGGTTGGGGCTTAGCTCGCTTTTTAGTCTTAGGGGGCATGTTTATCGATTCTCAACAAGCTAACTATAATGTAGAGGCTATTCTGTATTCACAACCAATCAACACTAAAACTTTAGTAAAGCAACAAAAATAATAACAAAACCAATAATATAAAATGCAAGGAAAAAGAGAACTGGGACACTTAAACCGTGTTATAGACGCATTGATAGAAACAGTAGAGTTCCATGTTTCCCAACGAAAAGAGTGTAAAAGCTACAAAAGAAGAAATAAACAAGGAAAGTAAAGTAACAAGAAGAAGGATTTCAAAGAAATTTGAGAAGATTTGAAAGAGAGACTGAGAGAAAATAGAGAGAGGGAAGAGTTTTTAGGGATTTAGGAATAAAGATTTGGAGAAAAATGAGAAGAATGGAAGGTTTTGGGGTGTTTGGAGGCTTAGAAAGCCTCCAAACACACAGGTCACGATATCTGAAACTGGGTATCGCATGACTCGACTTGGATATCGCTATACCCAGGGTTGGATGTTGCAATATCCCCTATTTTTGGACCCATCTAATTTGATTCTGTTTGAGGTATCATGATACCGAGGGTTGTGTATTGTGATACCACTGTGTGAAACAAAAAATTTTGACTTTTGAAATTCCAGGGGTATCGCGATATTAGGGGTCCGATATTGTGATACCCAAAAGATATTTGGTCCCTCTCAAAACTGTCCAAGAAATCATGATATCCCCCATTAGATATCACTATTCCACTGGACTCATCCCAAAAACACTACAAAATCATCAATTTCCCTCTCAATCCTCAGAAATCCTACCTAACAAGTTTAAAATTAAACTAATGCAAATTAAAATTCTAATCTAAATGTAGAAAATAAATGTATCCATGCTCAAAACATCTAATTATTTACAAATCCTTGTTCATTTTCCACAAGCGATGATGTGAATCCGGTCGCATCATGTTACGACACAACTCGATGCCACCGAGAATGGCCTAAACGTGAGGGTACCAAGTGCAAAATGAAATCTAATTTCAATTTGTTAATTTGTGTGCAGGTCTAAATTGACCAAATTTGGGGCGGAAACCATTGCTGGAATAACTAAACAATCCAAGATGTCCAGCTCAAGTGTTCCATGCAACTAGCTACGAGCTCATTTAGCTCGTTCAAAGCTCATCCTAGCTCACTGAGCTCAAATTCATCCAGTGTTATCTTGGACATCAATTTGCTGGAACATTCAATTCAGTTTCAGCTCAATTTTAATTTTATTTCATTTATGCGTTTTGAGCTAATAGTTGCTAGAATAAACTTCAAATAATATTTAGTTAGTTTAGTTTAAGTTATTTAGTTAATTTAGTGAAGTATTAAATGTGTATTAAAATTAATTAATATGTCTAAGTAAATTCGGCATTAATGTGTCTAAGTAATTAAATGTGTTCTGAATCCTACAACCATTTAATTTGCCTTAGATTCATTTAATTTGTCCTAGCTCAAACAACTCATTAAAGTGTCTTAAGCTTAGGTAAAGTAATTGAGCTAATTATTATGTCTTAACTGAATTTATTTCATGTTATAGGTGTTCACACAAGCTGAATTCAGCTAGCTCAAGTGCATGGAACGACATTAAAGAGGAGCATGTATTTGGCTGGAGCACTAAGTGGAATTAATTCAGCTGCTGTTTGAGCTTCTCCAAGTGGTTGTTCGAAGAACTCAATGGACAAGGTTGTTCAAATGGAGCCCATTCAGCTGGTGGCTGATCAATTTCGTCCCTTCACACTTGGAGGCTATTGGAGTTCAAGTATTCACACTATTTGGGCTGTCCGTGCTCCAAAACTCCCATTAAAATGCTACTGCACATCCAGTTTCTCAAGGCAGGATCAAATGAGCTCATTTAAGCACTTGGCCGAACATAGACATGGCCAATCAGCTCCCAACTCTTCCAAATACATTTAGCTGACTTTCCTTCATCTAGAAGCTGTCTAACGACATTCTAAAGAGCTGAATATAGACATGGAATTTATTTGGTTTTATTCTAGAATTTCCAGCTCATTAAAGCTGAATTACTTGGCTATTAAGCTATGAATGTGCCTATTCGACTAGCATGGTTTCTAGCTATAAATATTTAGATAATCTGATGTAAGAGAGACTTTTGCCATTTTTGAATGAACATATTATTCTTTTGTGAGGTTTCTTCCTCTCCAATTTCGTTCGAGTCTCACTTTGACTTATCTGCTCGTCAGTGGCGTCAACCTGATTCTCTTTTGAACTCATCACCTAATCGGTGTGGCGTTCAACCCTATCCTTATACCTTTGGTTCCTACCTCTTTACATAACAGGTCAAAGTCCCATTTCCTTCATCACCTTTCCACCTTAAGCCATATAAGTCTCGGGAAGACACTCTCTATAGTGTTGGATCATTCTTGACGCTTGAGTTCGATTTCCATTCCACCCACTATCCAAAATTACCTATCTTTATTTCTTTGTAACCGAACCTACCTTATTCATACTTAGTTTAACTTTGAACCTATTTTGATAACTTTAGCCTCTACTTAGCCAAATACAACTCTTGCTTAAAATCGAACGATACTTTCTCATCGACGATCGGGCAACTAAGACGGCTCGACTTGCATCACCGAGCCGGTTAGCATCATTTGGTATCAGAGCTAGAAAAAATTGAGGAGTACGGGCGTTCTTGAAGTTCCAGAGTAAGTATTTAAAAAAATTGAAAAAAATAAAATAAAAATCGAAAAAAGATATTATTATTTCGTGTATAAGTGATTGTACAAGTGTTTTGAATGTATTCATCTTGGAAAAAAAAAGAGAGAGACATTCGAAGTTATAAACAAAAAGGAAAAAAAAAGTGTTGAAGTGTGTATTTATTTTCTTTGTATTCCTGATCCATCAAAATCCTCTTCTACCATCATTAAACACCAATACGCCACACACCATCACCATATTGTTCTTTCAGCCAACCTTGCACCTATTCATCATTACCCTTGTAAACCCACTTGAAGCCGACCCATAGATTCGCTTGTAAGTCTAAACGAGTCTTTTACAAACTTCGAGAGGAGAATCGAGTAGTAAAAGGCACGAGAGTTGTGAGCTTATTAGAGTGTAGTAAAAGCCAATATATCGAGTGCAAACACGAGTGAAGTGCCATCTTGTTTTCCTTTGTGAGTGGCTAGTGAGGCTTTGTGGTGAGGTTCAAACAATATGTCTCTATGTTTTGAAAGAAAAGTTGCTACTGTTGGTGGTTGGTCCGATCCATTATACCAAGCATCCAACCAAAGCAGAAGGCGATGCATTCATAAAAACCAAGGTTTTAGAGAGTATGAACGTGTTGATGGTGACTTAAAGAGTAACAAGATAGCCATTCCACCATTTCAAGGTCGATCCGACCCAGAGGCTTACCTTGAATGGGAAAAGCAAGTAGAATTGGTTTTCGAGTGCCATGACTAATCTGCGTGGCATTCAACCCTGTCCTTTTACCTTTGGTTCCTACCTCTTTAGGTAATGGGTCAAGGTCCCATTTCCTTCATCACCTTTCTACCTTAAGCCATATAAGTCTCAGGACGACGCTCTCTATAGTGTTGATCATTCTTGACGCTTGAGTTCGATTTCCATTCCACCCACTATCCAAAATTACCTATCTTTATTTCTTTGTAACCGAACCTACCTTATTCATACTTAGCCTAACTTTGAACCTATTTTGATAACTTTAGCCTCTACTTAGCCAAATACAACTCTTGCTTAAAACTGAACAATACTTTTTTATCGATGATCGGGTAACTAAGACGACTCGACTCGCATCACCGAGCCTGTTCGTATCAAGCGACGTGTTAAAAATTCAACTTTGGGCGGTAGGTCACATGACCAAAATGGTGTTTCATCGGTTTCATCAACACTTGAACATTTCTTTTGTTCCGTGCACGTCCAAGTCCTCTTAAGAGTCGTGTCTTCTTTCTTATCCTCGTTCATTTCCTAATCCTTTTGCGTGGCCCACGAACACCTGGAAAATCACATTATTCCGTGAAAGTTGCAAATTCAGTAACATGATAATCTTTCGTCTTAATCACTTGGAACTTATACTCTTGTGATGGTTGTACTTCCTTAGACCTATACTCGGGCTTGACACATTTGAAAACTTTAGTTTCTTATTTGATATCTATAATTAATTCACCCCGTCCTACGTTTATGGTGGCCCTAGATGTGGCTAAGAAAGATGTCCTTAAGAGTAATAGAATTTTTAAATCCTCTTCGAAGTCAAGCATGATGAAGACAAATGGAAAAATGAATTGCCTAACCCTCACTAACACATCTTCAAGGAATTCCTTAAGGCGTACTAAAGATCGACCGGCTAATTGCAGGGTGACTTCCGTTTCCTTAAGCTTTCCCAAACCTAACCTTCTATAAGTTGACAATGACATGAGGTTGATCCTGGATCCTAGGTCATACAGGGCCTTCTGAAAACTTACTCTTCCTATCTTAGTGGGGATGGTAAAGCTACCGTGATCCTTTAGTTTGGGAGAAACTCTCCTAGACACTACTGTGCTACATTCTTTGTTAAGTGTAATTTGCTCTCTTCTCCCTATTCTCCACTGACGAGACATTATTTCCTTAAGGAACTTAGCACATTTGGGCATCTTTTCAAGAAGTTCTAACAAAAGGAGATTCACATTAAAGTATTTAAACATCTTGAGGAAGTCTATGAAATCCTTATCATCTCTTTTCTTCTTCTCTACTAAACTGCTTGAAAAGGGTATGGGTTTTAGGCTAGTTGGTGGTGGTGGAATATGTCTATCCTAAGTTTTGTCTTGTGTGGGTTCACTCTCGGGGTTTTCCTTCTCATCTACCTCTTCTCCAACACTAGGTGTGTGGGTGCTCTCGTCATCCTCACCTACTTCTTTCTCCCTACAATTTGGTCGGATAGGTTCCTTAACCACAGTCCTGAATCAAAGGGTGATTGCCTTTGCGTGCTCCTTTCCTTCTCTCTTCGGATTAGGTTCGGTATTCTTGGGTATGCTAGAAGTTAAATTGTTTTGCAATAGTTGCAAAAATTGGTCTGTAATAGCCCGATTTTGGGCCTAGTCGAAACAGTGGTTTCGGGGCCACAAATCTGACAAGGAAAATCTTATTTTTATTATATTTTTATGGTCTACAATTTCACAAAATGATTTCGTGAAAATTTCGTTCGAAATTTTTGATGTTTGGGAACTCAATTTAGTCAAAAGGACTAAATTGTAAAAAGTGCAAAAGTTGAGTTCTACATGCTAGAGGTGCCCAATTGTTATGGAATTTTAAATTGGAGGTCCTTATATGGTAATTAGACCATTGGTTAAGTTGGTGGACAAAAATGGACATGGTTAGGCATGTTTCCAAAGTTTTTTCATTAAGGGCATTTTGGTCATTTAGTTATTAAAATGAATTAAAAACAAAATTAAAAGCCAATTTTTTTCCATCTTCAACCCCTTGACCTAAGTTTGCATGGAGAAACCATGTCTAGGGTTTTTCAAGCTTCCAAGCTTGATTGTAAGTCCGTTCTAGCCCCGTTTTTAATGATTTTTACGTTTTTGAAATCCTCGTAACAAGATCTATCTATTTCTACCATTTATTTGAGATATGATGAAGGTCTAGGGTTTGAACCATGTTATAATTTTGTGTATTTTGATGTTTAATGGTATATTATACAAGTTTGATGTGTGAGAAGCGACTTTTACTAAGTGATTTTCGGTGAAATTGTCAAAAAGGACTAGTTTGTAAAAAGTTGTAAAATGTGTGTAAGTGTGTGAATAAATGGAAATTTTGGATTGCTATAGTTATGAAAATGGTTTGGTTAGGCCTAAAATACAAGGAAATTGAATAAAAATTATTTTACGAGCCTAAGGGCAAAAGTGTAACAAAATTTAGGGGTAAAAATGTAATTTTGGCATAGTATGATTTTTGGGTCAAAATGAATAATGTGACTAATAAGTAAGCTAAATTTGATATTATAGATCAAAGAAAACGAGGTTCAGACTTAGAACGGGGGAAAAACGAGAAATTGACGGTTAGGTCCCTTTTTGTCATTTTGGTATTGAGGTAAGTTCGTATGTTGATAAATGTTATTGATATGCGTTAATTAAGCACCATTATCATATATTTGATTAAATTGTGGACATTTCAATAAATGTTCGAATTGAGTAAAATGCAGGATCGATCACGATCGTTGCATAGTGAAATATGAATTGACGGTAAAAGACCATGGTTAAACCATGGGATTGTGCTAAGTGAAATAAGTTCATGGCATTGTACTAAGTGAAATAAGTGATCTGGGTGCTGGTTCGTAGGTTCTACCGGTGGCTGAGTTATCTGGCATGTGTTACAGATACTCGACAGCTTGTGTGAGCAGCACCGTGTAGTTTCGTCATGACCGACAGCTTGTGTGAGCAGACCTGAGATTTGTGACTATGTGAAACAGGTGCTGGTCTTATAAGTTCTACCAGTGGCTGGGTAATTCGGCATGTGTTGCGAATACCTGAAGCTTGTGTGAGTAGCACTGAGTAGTTACGTAATGACCGACAGCTTGTGTGAGTAGACCCGTGAATGTGAATAGCTCGAGAGTGAACTCCTATGTGATATGTGATAAGTGGTGGCTTCGGCTACATATTAGTGGTAGCTTCGACTACATATAAGTGGTAGCTTTGGCTACATGTAAGTGTGGCACTATGTGCAAGACTTTCGAGTATCCTTTAGCATTCCACATGGCCCAACGGGTAGTTCAACTAAATAGCAAAGTGTGAAAACATGTGGGTATGTTGTGAATTAACACATGTATGTATGTGAAACTCCTAAAGAAGGAGATCAATATGTGACGAAATATTATTAAAGATGTGAATGAATTGGTATGAATGTATTTGGTTCATATGAACATTGAAATGAAGTAATTTGTGAAGTTCATATCTAGTGGTATAAAAGGAATCATGAAAGAGTAAAATTGGCAACAAAACAGTTTTGGACAGCAACAGTTGTGTGACTTTGAAAAATCACCAAAAATGGTGAAAATCGAATTAGAGATTGAATAAGATATGAAATTAAAGCTTATTGAGTCTATTTTTGTATAAAAGGAACGGTGTAAGAAAAATAATTTCATTTTATGAGATATTTGAATTCTTATGAGACAGAGTCAGAATGATTTTAGAATCCCCTATTCTGACTTTGGAAAATTATTAAAAATTATAAAAAAATAATCATGGGATAAAATTTATATGCTTGAATTTCTTAATGAGTATATTTTCAAGAGAAACAAATGGGAACATCATTCGAGTTCTGTACAATGAGATAATTAATTTTTAGTGAAGAGGGGTTGGAACTGTCAGACAGCGAAACAGGGGAGACTTTAAAGAATAAACTCTATTTATTGAATGAACCAAAAATTCTGAAAATTTTATGGTAATAATATATGTGAGTTTAGTTTTAGGGAAAATTAGCTGATCTTAATTTGGAGTTCCATAACTCCAGATATAAATAATTTAGTGACTGTGACTAGAGTAGACAGCTTGAGATGAACATGAGTAAATAGTGGAACTATGTGCAATTATGATTGTATTATCTTGAGAATATATTGTGAGAATTGGTAAAAGCATGTTAATTAATTGCTTATTATTTACATACCAACTTACTAAGCTATATAGCTTACTCCGTTTATTTTCTGTGTTTGTAATGTCCTCAGATTAGCTCCGGTTGGAAGTCGCCGGAGAACCTATCACACTATCAAACTAACAAATTGGGTATTAATGATTCTTACACTTAAGGTCATGGAATGTATAGGGGACTTGGTTATTTTTGTATGTGTCATAATGATTTGGCCTAAAATGTTGGCCTATGTTATTTGATAGTTCATTTTGTATAAGGCCATTGATGTTGGCTATTATTGATAAAGTTATATGTTTTTGATGATGCAATTTATGAGATGCATGACTAGGTTGAATGAGTGTATGATGAAAATTGAAAATTTTTAAATTTGGATGTAAATTTTATGTTGATCGTGTCTGTCGAGTCTTAAAATTTATAAAAAGAATGATCGAACCTAGAAACTAAAAATTTATAAAAAGAATGATCGAACCTAGAAACTAACTCTGACAACGATTTTTGAGGCAAGCGCACCTATCGAACAGTAGTATAGCTTAGGCAAGACCGGAATGTCAAACCCAAAGGAACCAAAAGTACTAATACTAACTCTCTTTTTATTATTTAGCCTAAGAATAAGGGGATTTATTTGTCTAATCTAAATTAATTAACTACTAAACTAAAGATGCAAAGACAAAGAGAAAGAGTTTGGGATAATAACTTAAGGAAAAACCAATTGATTAAGACGACACCCAAGGAAGAATCCACCTAGACTTCACTTGTTATCTAACTCTGAACCAAACGATTTATTCATTTGACTTGATCCGTAAAATTCCCTAATGTATATTAAACCCTTTCTCGAAGCGAATAACGTCTAACCCTAGGTTGATTAATTGAAATATCTTTCTAATTAAAACCCCTAGAATCGCAATAACTCGATCTATGGACTCTCATATTAGGTTTCACCCTAATCCGGAAAAATCTCGTCACCCTATGTCTAGGCACGCGATCAACTCCGCTTAATTATGCTAAATCTACTCGCATATTAGGTTTCACCCTAATTCGACAAAATCTCGTCACCCTATCTCTAGGCGTGCGATCAACTCTGCTTAATTATGCTAGATCTACTCTTAGGTAGGGTCTATTCCTCCTCTACCTAAGCACATCAAATTTGGATTAAGCACACATAATTAAGAACAAACTAAGTATTTATCATATAATTCAGAAAACAATAACAAGATTCATCTAGGTTTCATCCCCTTCAGGTATCTGAGGGGGTTTAGCTCATAACAAATAAAGAAAACATCTCAAGAGGAAAGATAAAACAAAACATAAGAAATCCCTAAAACTCCCTGAAGGAATTGAAGGAGAAATCTGCCGTCTTGAGTAGAATTCCGACTTCTTGGGATGGATCAACTAGCTAACTTCGAGTGATTTCCACAATTCTGACCTTCTCGGCTTGTCTCCTTGGCCTAGCTAACTGCCCCCTCAAAGGTGGTACTTAAGGGTTATTTATAGGCTTTTGGAATGCGATTCTTTCTCCCTAAGTATCCTTTTCCGACTGAAATTGTCTAGAGCCACGACAGGGGCACGGCCATGTCACACGCCCGTGTGACTCGTCTTCAAACCGTGTTCAGATTTCTAAGTTGAGGCACGGCCGTGTAGATCGGGGTTGAGGCCGTGTTCTAGATGCTCGTCAAGGCACGGCCGTGTGGACTTTGGGCCAGGCCGTGTCGATTTCGTGATATGGCCCATTTACTCCGTTTTGGGCCCGTTTTATGCTCTTTTCATCCTTGGGTGCTATCCTGGGCATAAGATATGAAAAGAAAGGATTAAAAGCACCTTTTTACATAAATTGAGGAATAAAACATCCAAAAACAAGCTAAATGTGGGATTAAAATATGTTATAATTACGGTTTATCAATATGTTCGATCAGTTGAAAGGAGCAACCGCATTTTCTAAGATTGATCTGAGATCTAGCTATTATCAGTTGCGAGTAAAAGATTCAGATGTGCAAAGAACTGCATTCAGAATAAGGTACAAGCATTATGAATTTCTTGTTATTCCATTCAGACTAACTAATGCTCTTGCAGTTTTTATGGATTTGATGAATCGAATCTTTAGACCGTATTTAGATAGATTTGTTGTTGTATTTATTGACGACATTCTAATCTATTCCCGAAATGAATCTGAGCATGCTGAGCATTTGAGGGTTATGTTAAAAACATTGAGAGATAAGTAACTGTTTGCTAAATTCAGTAAATGTAAGTTTTGGCTCCTAGAGGTTGGATTTTTGGGGCATATTGTTTCAGCAGAAGGCATACAAGTTGATCCAAGTAAGATTTTAGCAGTTGTTGACTGGAAACCACCAAGAAACATATCCGAAGTCAGAAGCTTTCTGGGATTAGTTGGCTACTATCGGCGTTTTGTTAATGGATTTTCGATGATTGCTACACCGATGTCTAGATTGCTATAGAAAGATGTGAAATTCGAGTGGTCAGAGAAATGTCAACAGAGTTTTGAATAGTTGAAAGCATTGTTAACTGAGGCACCAGTTTTGATTCAACCTGTGTCAGGTAAAGAGTTTGTGATTTTTAGCAACGTGCCATTGAATGGTTTGGGATGTGTTTTGATGCAAGACGGAAAAGTGATAGCTTATGCTTCAAGACATTTGAAACCGCATAAAAAGAATTATCCAACACACAATTTAGAGTTGGCCACTATTGTATTTGCATTTAAAATTTGGCGACATCATTTATACGGTGAAAAGTGCCATATCTTTACCGACCACAAGAGCTTGAAGTATATAATGACTCAGAAAGATTTGAATTTGTGACAACGAAGATGGCTTGAGTTGTTGAAAGACTATGAGTTAGTGGTCGATTATCATCCGAGGAAGGCGAATGTAGTCGCAGATGCTCTAAGTAGAAAATATTTATTTGCTTTGCGAGCGATGAATACTCAGTTAACTTTGTCTGATGATGATTTGATTTTAGCTTAATTAAAAGCTAAATCGGTATTTCTTCAGCAAATTTGTGAAGCTCAGAAATGTGATAATGAATTGCAAGATAAAAGAGTACAATGCGAATCGACTACTGATTCGGACAATCAGATTGAATTTGATGATTGTTTAATGTTTCGAGGTAGAATGTGTGTGCCAAAGAATCCCAATCTCATTCAGAAAATTCTACACGAAGCACACAGTGGTTGTTTATCTGTTCACTCAGGGAGTACTAAATGTACAATGATTTGAAACATTTGTATTGGTGGCCGGGCATGAAACGAGACATTTTAGAGTTTGTGTCGAGATGCTTGATTTGTCAACAAAGTCAAAGCCGAACATCAAGTGTCGTTGGGATTATTACAGCCTGTGATGATACCAGAGTGGAAATGGGATAGAGTTACTATGGATTTAGTATCGAGATTACCCCTGTCTCTGAAAAAGAAAGATGGTATTTGGGTTGTCGTTGATCTATTGACGAAGTCTGTACACTTCATTCCAGTACGTACAGACTTTTCGCTCAATAGACTAGCTGAGTTGTACATCTCTGAGATCGTTAGATTGCACGGGGTGCTAGTTTCTATTATTTCGGATAAAGAGCCAAGGTTTACTTCACGAATTTGGAAGAAATTGCAAGAAGCTTTAGGTACGCAGTTTCACTTTAGTACTGCATTTCATCCCCAAATCGATGGTCAGTCTGAGAGAGTAATACAGATTCTCGAACATATGTTTCGTTGTTGTGTTTTAGAGTTTGAAGGCGATTGGGAGAAATATTTACCGTTGGTTGAATTCGTGTATAACAACAGTTTTCAATCGAGCATAAAAATGGCACTGTATGAAGCATTGTATGGTCGTAAATGCCGAACTCTATTGTATTAGACCGAGGTTAGTGAGAAAAGGTTCCCGGGGTTGATTTGATTAGAGAGACTGAAGATAAAGTGAAAGTAATTCGCGACAGTTTGAAAGCAGCTTCAGATCGACAGAAATCGTATGCAGATTTGAAATGTAAAGACATTGAGTTTCAGATTTGAAACGTAAAGACATTGAGTTTCAGATTGAGTCCACGATTTTTCGAGCCGTATGGGATCATCGAAAGAATAAGGACATTGGCACATCGACTAGCTTTACCGTCAGAATTAAAAAATACCCACAATGTATTTCATGTGTCGATGTTACGACGTTATTAATCAGATCCATCGCATGTAATTTCTCCGATAGATTGAAATTCAACCTAATATGACGTCTAACGAAGAACCGATCATAATTTTAGCTCGAGAGGTTAAAGAATTGAGATATAAAAACATAGCTTTAGTGAAGGTTTTGTGGCAACATCAAGGGTAGAAGAAGCTATGTGGGAACCCGAGGAAGCTATGAGAAAACAGTATCCTAATCTCTTTTTTGGTAAGATTTTCGGGGACGAAAATTCCTAAGGGGGGAATTGTAACAGCCCGTTTTTAGTCAAATCAGAACAGTGGTTTTGGGACCACACATTCGAGATCAAAATAATTATTTTATTATTATTTTAATGTCTACAGCATGATAATATGATTGTGTGAAAATTTTGTTAAGAAATTTTATTGTTTGAGTGCTTAATTTAATAGAAAGGACTAAATCGCGTAAAGTGTAAAACTTGTGCTCTATTAGCTAAAGGCGTCTAATAGCTATGGAATATTAAAGTGAAGGTCCTTATGTAGTAATTGGCCCATTAATGAGTTAGTGGAAGGTGTTGGCTTGGCAATTGGGTAATTTTTAAATGTTTTGAAGGTTAATTAAGTAATTAGATTATTAATGATAAAAAATAAATAAAACAAATTTATCATCATCTTCAACTATCATCTTCCACCAATTTTCATAAAGGAGAGAAGCCATTTTTATACTTGATATTCGGCCAAGCTTCCATTGCTCATATTGGTATGATTTTTGTCCCGTTTTTAATAATTTCTACGTTTTTGAGATCGTTGCAGTTTAATCTAGCTAGCCAAGGGACTAATTTGCAAAACTGTTAAAGGTTTAGGGTTTTTCCATTAATGAATCTATGTGTATTTTGATGTTTTATGATAGAAAATGTATGTCTGTTGTTAGATAAACAACATTTGTAAAGTTATTTTTGACAAAATTGTCATTTAGGGATTAAATTGCGAAATGTTGAAATTTTGTGGTTAAATTATGAAATAATTGAAAAATATGGGCTGCTATGGTAATTAGAGAAATTCGGCTAGCATGGGTAGGGACTTATTTGCATGAATTTGTATTTTTATGAGATAAGGACTAAATTGTAAAGAAATTGAAATATTAGGGGCAAAAGTGTAAAGTTGGTATAATGTGCATTTTTGGGCTAATTGAATAGATTGATGATTAAATGAATAAAATTTGATATTATATAGATCAAGAAAAGAGAAATTCGGATTTAGATCGAGGGAAAAACAAAGTGTTGGATTAATCGATCAAATTTATCGTTTTTGCATTCGAGGTAAGTTCGTATATAATAAGCATTATTATAATTATGTTTTAAATGCTTTAATATTGAATAAATTGTGAATACGACCTTGCGGATATATTCGATGACGATTCGAAAAATGTGAAATCCCGGTTGAACCTTAGGAATAGATTAGGATATGAATGGCATGTCTTTAGGGGTTATGTGCTTTGGGTGCTAGTTCGTACGTCCTACCAGTGGTTGAGTTATCTGACATGTGTTGCAAATTCTCGTCAGCTTGTGTGAGAAGCATCGTGTAGCTTCGTCATGACTGTTAGCTTGTGTTAGCAGGCCCGTTGTTAGCTCGAGAGTGAGTATTATATGTGATATGAGATTGAGATAGCTTCGACTATGTATAGGCACTTAGGGTGCAAGATTTCTAAGTATCCGATAGTATTTCGAATGGTTTGACGGGTATATTAAAGATATGGATGAGTATGAGATTGATACGAGATGATACATGTATGTACATGAACCGTACTAGCATTGAATCGAAGAAATTGTGAAATTCATATCTAACCTTGCAAATGAATATGTGATAGGTTTGTGCATCATTATGAATTACATCATGTTATGTTTAATTCCTTAAATTGTGTATGCATGGTAAGATGAGTTAATTATTATATGAACTTACTAAGCTTTATAGCTTACTTTGTTTATTTTTTCGTGTTTTATAGTGATATCGAAGTTAGCGTGGATTTGGGAATTGTCGGAGACCTCATCACACTATCAAGCTATCACTTTGGTACTTTTGAATCTATGTTTTTGGTTATATGGCATGTATATGAGTTATGGTCATTTTGGTTTATGTTATATATGGATTTAGCCATTTGAGTTGGCTTGTAAATGTTACGTGTTTAGTTTTGTGTATAGCCATAAGAGTTGGCTTAATTTGGTATATTTTAGTTGATTTGGTTGAGTATATATATATATGTAAATTGCCTTTGTTATGCATTTGGTAATTGATATATAAATGCTTGTGGTGAATGGTTGTTTGTGAATTGGTAATTTGAGTATCATATAGTTGATAATTGAGAATTGGTATTGCTTGTGATTTAGGTAAAGTGATGCATAAATGAAAGTGAACATTTAAGTGATTTGAAAATGTGAAATTGGTAAAAATGGAATAGCATATTGTGGTACATGTGTGCCTTGTTGTTGTCGGTATTGAAATGGTATGAATTATGCTTGGTTTAGGCTGGTTGAGTACCTATTTTATGCCATGATGTGTGCCAATTGGTTTGGTGTAGTATGCTATTTGGGTGAGCAAAATGGCTTGGTAAATAGCCTATTTTTTTCCACACGAGCAGAGACACGGGCATGAGTCTCAGCCGTGTCTGGCACATAGTCAGGTGACACGACCGTGTGTCCTCTGGTGTTGAATTAGAAATCAAGTCAGTATACTCCACAGGTTTTGCAAAGCCTAGCAACAGCCTAGCACACGGGCTTGTGAGGCTATTTCGAAGGGCACACGGGCGTGTGGTTGATCGTGTGACCCAAGTCAAGTAGTTACACGGGGTTGGACACGGACTGGGACATGACCATGTGATCCCATTTCGAATGTTCACACGGCCTGCGGCACAGGCGTGTCTTTGGCCGTGTGAGACACACGGTCGGGCCACATGATACGAACTCGTCTCGTGATTGATTTGAGTCGTTTGTTGCCCGGTCGTGAATTTGAGTAAAAATGGATTGTTTCAAACAAACAAAGGCTTGTCAAAGAAAAGGCTTAAAGAAAGAAGAAGATGGCTTATAAATTAGTAACAAAAAGGTTTAACAAAACAAATGATAGATTTACTAAGGCCAAAAATAAACCAACAATACTTGATTGTTGACCCGAATCTTAAATGGCTCTTAGATGATTTTGGTTTTTAAGAAAAACAGCAAAGAAAAGACCTCAACCCATTATCAAGAATGATAGGAACCTTGGTATATGATGAACCTCGACCCACTATCAATGATGATAGGAACCTTGGTATATGATGAACGCCACACTATGAAAGTGATAAGTTCAGAAACATGGAATGGATAGACGCCACAAGCTAAGCTTGATAAGTCAAATCAATTCCGTAAGAACAAGGAGAATTGGATAACTCACAATTCAAAGATTTCATATATATTTAGCCAAAAGTCCTTTTACAAAGGCTAATTTCATCTATTTATAGTGTTAGAATAGGCTAGCCGAATGGTCACAAACATTGAACTTAATGTGCCATTTAAAAGTTGAAATAAAACTCAAGTCTTTTCACATTCTTGAGCCAAATAACTCCATTATTGAATTCACTTTAGTTCAGCAGAATGAATGAATTGCTTGAAAAATGACTCTTAAGTTAGCCCTTGGCCAGCCGAATAGACACCAACTTATTAACCAGCTCCCTAATGGTATTTGAATGCTTGAATTAACCTTTGAAATGGCAAAAACAGGCTGGTAGTTGAAAGGTTGCTGTCGAAATTAAATAGATGATATCACGCTCCTTAAAACCTCCTTAAATGATGTATAAACCTCCTTTGTAACAGCCCCCTTACTTTGTAACCGAAAATTACTTGAACAACCACTTTATTTAATTTGTAACAGCCTTGAATTGTAACGGTTATGACTTGAAAAGACTCCTGCAAAAAACACATTAAAATGAGCTTATTAAACACATGTAAACACTTATTAAACATAACACACATCAAGTAAATGAACTAAAACATATGCATCAATTATTCCAGTAACTAGTTAATTAAAGAAGCATAATTAAATGAACTTAACTCATGCATCAATAAATAATCCTAGGAACTAGATTAATTAAGAGCAACACTTATTAAATAAAGTTCGACAAAAAAAAAACACTTATTAATTAAACTAAGATAAGTTGAATAAAGTCTAGCAACTCATTTATTAAAGTAAGATGAGTTTATTAAAAATTAAGTTCAACTTGCAATAAATTACAAGTGGCGCCAATTGAGCTGTCCCATGCATGAATGTTGAATTCGGCCTCTTGCTCTCCCCAAGCTCGATCCACATAGCTTGCTAAGGCTTCTTGAAATTTCTTATCTCGTGATCGAGTCATAGGCCCTCGTGGCAAGTCAATGGATTCAAAAGTGATCTCCCGACCTATGGTCGTATCATTCCCCCCTCTTCGAGGTGATTTGTCCCCAAATCGTCACCTACATCAAAAAGGGATAAATCAGCAACATTAAAAGTTGCACTAATTCCATACTCACCAGGTAAATTCAACTTATATGTGTTATTATTAATCCTTTCCAAGACTTGAAAAGGTCCATCTCCCTGTGGGAAAAGCTTGGATCATTGTTGGACGGGAAATCTCTCTTTACGAATGTGAATCCGAACCCAATCACCAGGTTCAAATATCACTCATTTACGACCTTTGTTGAATTGACGAGCATAGTGCTCCGTTCTTCGCTCAATATTATCTCTAACTCACTGATGTAATTGTTAAACAAAATCTGCCTTTTTCTTTCCATCTACATGCACCAACTTATCAGAAGGTAAAGGCAATAAATCCAAAGGAGTTAAAGGACTAAAGCCATACACTACCTCAAATGGTGAATACTTAGTAGTTGAGTGTACCGATATATTGTATGCAAATTCAATGTGAGGTAAACACTCTTCCCAAGTCTTCAAATTCTTTTGTATAATTGCTCGAAGTAGCGTTGACAGAACTGATTAACAACCTCCATTTGGCCATCGATTTCAGGATGACTAGTTGTTGAGAACAGCAACTTAGTTCCAAGTTTTCCCCATAAGGTCCTCCAAAAATGACTCAAAAACTTGGTGTCTCGATCGGAAATGATTATTCTCGGAACACCATGTAAACGTACGATCTCCCTAAAAAACAAATTAGCAACATTTAAAGCATCGTCAGTTTTGTTATATGCAATAAAATGTGCCATTTTTGAAAACTTATCAATTACAACAAAAACTGAATCTTTCCCATTCTTTGTTCTAGGAAGGCTTAAAACAAAGTCCATCGAAATATCCATCCATGGTGCTTTCAGGATCGTTAGTGGTTTATAAAGCCTATGTGGCTGAATTCTTGATTTCGCTCTCTTGCAAGCAATACAGTGACTACATACTTTAGCCACATCTCGTTTCATCTTCAGCCAATAGAAATGTTCTTGTAGAATGGCCAAAGTTTTGGCTATGCCAAAATGACCAATTAAACCTCCACTATGTGCTTCATGAACCAACACATTTCTTGTTGATCCTTGGGGTACGCATAACTTATTTTCTCGAAATAGGAATCCATCTTGCCGATAGTACCTATCATACTCACCTTGTACACACAACTTATAAATTTCTCCAAAATCAGAATCATCAACATATAACTCTTTCAAATAAGCAAAACCAAGTAATTTAACATCCAAACAATTTAAAAAAGCATACATTCGCTAAAGAGCATCTGCAATGATATTTTCCTTACCTTGTTTGTATTTAATGATGTATGAAAGGATTCTAAGAACTCAACCCATTTTGCATGACATTTGTTTAACTTGGTTTGCCCTTTCGAATGCTTCAAAGCTTCATGATCCGTATGTATTACAAACTCTTTAGGCCAAAGATAATGTTGCCATGTTTCTAATGCACGTATCAACGCGTACATTTCCTTATCATAGGTAGGATAGTTTAGTGTAGCTCCATTAAGCTTCTGGCTGAAATAAGCCATCGGTCTCCCATCTTGAGTTAAAATCGTACCTATACCTATTCCAGACGCATCACATTCCACCTCGAAAATTTTGTTAAAATCAGGCAAACATAAAAGGGGAGCATTAGTTAAACACTCTTTGATTTTAACAAAAGAAGATTCTTGTTCATCAAACCAAAGAAAAGGTGTTTTCTTTTTAATAATACCAATCAATGGGGCAGCAAGTGTGCTAAAATTTGGCACAAATCTCCTATAGAAACTTGCAAGGCCATGAAAACTTCTAACTTGACTGATGTTGGTCGGACGTGGCCACTCTTGTATTGCCTTGATCTTCTCTTGATCCACCTCAAGACCACCTTCACTTACAACAAAACTTAGAAAAACAACTTTGTTAGTACAAAAGTTACATTTATTAAGGTTTGCAAATAAAACTTCCTTTCTTAAAACTTCCAAAATAGATCGTAGATGTTCAATATGATCAGATAAAGATTTACTATAAACCAAAATATCGTCAAAATAAACTACGCAAAAATAACCAATGAAAAACCTCAAAATGTGTTTCATCAACCTCATAAAGGTACTTAGAGCATTAGTAAGGCCGAATGGCATCACTAGCCACTCATACAAACCATATTTGGTTTTGAACGCTGTCTTCCACTCAACCCCCTCCCGTATACGAATCTGATGATAACCACTTTTCAAATCGATCTTAGAGAACAAGTTTGCTCCACTAAGCTTGTCTAACATATCATCAAGTCTAGGGATTGGATGACGGTATTTGACGGTAATTTTCTTGATAGCTCGACAATCTACGCACATTCTCCATGAACCATCTTTTTTAGGCACCAATAAAATGGGCACCGTACATGGACTCAAACTCTCCCGTATGTATCCTTTTTTCATTAAATCAGCAACTTGTCATTGTAACTCCTTAGTTTCTTCGGGGTTGCTTCGGTAGGCTGGTCGATTAGGAATTGTAGCTCCCAGGGTGAAATCAATTTGATGTTCAATACCGCGGATTGGAGGCAGCCCATTAGGAACTTCTTCCGGGAAAATGTCTTCAAATTCCTGTAACAAAGAAACAACAGACAAAGCTAAAGAGTTATCAAGTTCATTAGTATCAAACAAGCACTCCTTGTACATAAGTACAAACACGGGCTGTTGCATCAATACAAACTTTCGAATTTCTTTTTCCCTCGCAAATACGCTCATTTTTCCACTCTCATTTTCTTTTTAACTCTCTTCTTCCTCTCAAATTTTTACCTCCTCTCTCTCACATTTTCCTCTATTTTTTTTCAATTTTTTTGTCTTTTTATTTTTCACTCTTTTTTTTTTGTACTTTTTCTTTCAACTTCAATTGATCCTGATACACTTGTCATGGAGCCAACGGGGCTAAAGTAACATTTTTGCTTCGATGCTTGAACGTGTACCGTTTGTGTAACCATCATGGATCACGCGCCTATCAAACTGCAATGGACGTCCCAAAAGTAGATGTCCCACGTGCATAGGAACTATATCACACACCACTTCATCTTGGTATTTCCTAATGGAAAATGTCACCACAGCTTGCTTTGTGACTTTAAGCTCTCCTCCATCATTTAACCATTGCAACTTGTATAGAGTTTGATGTTTGGTTGTGGCCAAACCGAGCTTTTCCACCAGCATGTTGCTAGCTACATTAGTACAACTTCCACCGTCAATAATTAAACTACATACCTTGCCATGGATGTGGCATCGAGTGTGTAAAATGTTTTCTCTTTGTTGATCAGATTCAACACTTTGCACACTAAGGCTTCGCTTCACCACCAGAATTTCTCCTTCAACCGGCATTTTTATGTCTTCTCCTTCATCATCGGATGGTACTTCGAATTCATTTTCTTTCTCCTTCTCGGACTCAATTTCACCGTCGGCATTTACCACCATAATTCATCGATTAGGACATTGGCTTGCTATGTGTCCTCGACCTTGACACTTGAAACAAATAATGTCTCTCGTGCGATTTGGCATTTGTTCGCTTTTGTTCTGACTTGACTCACCAATGGGCTGGTTGGATTTAGTTGCTACAATCGGCTCTCTTATTTGAATAGGGGTTTGTTCACTTCTTGGCTCTATTTGTTAGAAAAACGATTGGCATAGGGTCTACTTACTCTTTTCCTCTTGAGTTGCTTTTCAACCTTTATCGCCATATGGACCATATCCATCACTTCAACATAGTGTTGTAGTTCAACTATGTTGGCAATGTCACGGTTTAAACCCGCAAGGAACCTCACCATTATTACTTCTCGATCCTCATCGATATCAGCTTGGATTATCGCTATCTCCTTCTCCTTATAGTAATCTTCAATGCTTCTATTGCCTTGAGTTAGGTTTTGGAGTCGTTGATATAAATCTCGATGGTAGTAAGAAGGGATGAATCTTTTCCGCATGACCGATTTCATTTCAGCCCAAGTAGAAATAGGCCTTTCACCATTTCTCCTTCGACTTGTTACAAACGCTCATAGGGATAAATCGAGCCACAATCGTTGGCGATGGACTGTAGAGGCCGCCATGAACGTTCTCGTGGGCTTAGGTCGTGTTGGGCCTCGTAGGGCCGAAATGGGCCATGTGGGCCCAATAGGCTCATGGGCCCCACAGGGACGAAATCCACGGTAAGTGACTAATAAGGGATTGGGCTAAAAGGTTTGCGTAGCCGTGACGGAATGTGGGCTAAACAGGCCACACGAGCGTATGGGCCCACTTGGGCCAAGTAACAGGCCTTGGGCCCAATTACACTGTTTTGGCCATATAAGTTATCTGAGTCATTTGAGACGACGATAGGCCTTTGGAAAGGTCATAATCTGTACCGAAATACCCCTAATGAGTAAAATTACTGAAATACCCTCGAAGGGTAGAATTATCGAAATACCCTCGAAGGGTAGAATTACTGAAATACCCACGAAGGGTAAAATTACCGAAAAACCCTCGAAGTGTAGAATTACCAAAATATCCTTGTAGGGTAGAATTACTGAAATACCCTCGTAGGGTAGAATTATCGAAATATCCTTGTAGGGTAGAATTACCGAAATACCCTTGAGGGGTGAAATTACCATTTTACCCCTAACAGACGAGATGATCATTATACCGCTAGTGGTAGGTTATGTTGATGTGTGCATGATATCTATATGACTGGTATGAATATGACATATTGCATACACGTGATATTTATGAAACAACATTCTGCATTGGGGTTGGGATTCTGATTTGGAGGAAGTACTGTTCTAGTGGCTTCGCCACGTATTCTGATTTTAGTGGCTTGGCCACGTTTACTGTTATTAGCAGCTATGTTGCGATATTGGTGTGTTGGTTGGGTGGGTCGACTTAGTCCCCACATGGTGTGTTGGTTGGTATGGGTGGTGTGTTGGCTGGTTTGGGTTGGGTTGCATCACTGTTCTGTTCTATTTTTGTTTGGGCTTATACCTACACTGTTATTGTATTGGGCTCAGGCCCAAACTGTTACTGCATGATAGGGGATTACACACAGAGTTCTTGTAACTCACCATTTTCTTTTAACTGTACTGGTAATCCCCAGCCTTAGAGGATTTGGAGTTGCGAGGGACTCGGAGGTGGCCACATGTTCGCGAGTATTTTGATTTATACCTAGTTTTTTAAATTATTTATTTTGGGGAGATATTTATGTAATAAGGCCATTTGAGGTTTTTAACTTTTATTTGGTTTTAACTTTTTACGTTAACATGCTAGATAGGAAACACGAGTTTTCAAAATAATAACCGTTTCCACAGAAAATCACGCATTTTCAAATTTTAAATTGGAAAAGCTTTCGCGGTTTTTAATCCAGATTAATAAACTTGTAATAAATGATATGACCAATAAGTGATTAACAAGTTTTGATTTTACAATCCCAACATTTTCAATAGTAATTAGTTTTAAAAAGGATTTAAAACTTTAGTCACGAATTGTCATCGACAAGACTGGTTTTCAAATTAGCACTTCGATGTGACACGTTAGATTCAGTCGTAACGTCTAGGCCGGGTTTGGGGTGTTACATTTATGACGTACAAAGCCTAGTAAGGTGCCATTTTGATACTCGATTGAAAGCTATTATTATACACAAATTAAATCAAAGGTAAGTATCGTTCCCATGTACCTTCAAACTCGAGAATGCAACATCTCAACATATCCTCAAGTATCTAAATGATTCGTTCGGACTGACCATCTGTTTGCAGATGAAAAGTTATGCTAAAGTGTAGTTTCGTACCTAAAGCATCTTGCAGTTTCTTCCAAAATTGCGATGTGGACTTCGGATCTCTGTCTAAAACAATCGATATAGGCACTCCGTGCAATCTCACAATCTGAGAAACATATAATTCATGCAGCTTATCAAGCGAAAATCTGTACGAACTGGAATAAAGTGAGCATCCACAATAACCCAGATTGCATCTTTCTTGCTCGGTTTCAACGGTAAACCAGATACAAAATCCAACGTGACTCTATCCCACTTCCACTCGGGTATCATAATCGACTGAAGTAACCCAGAAGGTACTTAATGCTCGGCTTTTACTTGCTGACAGATTAGACATTTCGAAACAAAGTCAGATATGTCTCGTTTCATACCAGGCCACCAATAAACCTGTTTCAGATCATTATACATTTTCGTACTACCCGGGTGAACAGATAACCAACTACTATGAGTTTCGTTCAAAATCATCTGAATTAACTCTAAATTTCTCAGAACACATATTCAGTTTTTGAACCTCAAACAACCATTTGTATCAACTCGAAACTCTGATTCAACATTCGATTCACACTGAGCTCGCTTTGCTAACAAATCATTATCAACTTTTTGAGCATCTCAAATTTGTTGAACAAATTACGGTCTTGCTTTTAATTCAACTATTATCGAATCATCATCAGATATAACCATGTAAGCATTCATTGCACGCAAAGAAAATAATGATTTTCGACTTAAAGCATCAGCAACAACATTAGCTTTTCCCAAATAATAGTCCTGTTTCGCAATTAAGCATGAAATCACTAAAATTGATTCACCAAAATTTTCATGCACTCATATAATCATGCTATCACATAAAAAATAAACTCTTAGACCTCGGATTAATGGTTCCAAAACCACTGTTTCGACTAACCCCAAAATCAGGCTGTTACAACTCTCCCCCCTTTAGATATTTTCGTCCCCGAAAATCTTACCGATAAAAAGGTTTGGGTATTATTTTCTCATGGCTTCTTCCGGTTCCCACGTAGCCTCTTCTACACCACGTTTTTGCCACAATACCTTTACCAAAGTTATATTTTTTTTTCCTCAACTGTTTAACCTCTTGAGCCAAAACCTTAATTGGTTCCTCATCATAAGTCATATCCGGTCGTTTCTCAATTTCTGTAGGAGAAATCACATACGAATGATCAGAATGATATCGTCTCAACATCGACATATGGAACACATTGTGTATTCTCTCCAACTCCACTGGCAAGGATAACCGGTAAGCTACTAGTCCAATCCTCTCAATAATCTCATACGGTCCAATAAAGCGCGGGCTTAATTTGCCTTTTCTACCAAATCTCAATATTTTCTTCCACGGGGATACTTTAAAAAACACTTTATCACCCACCTGAAACTCAATTTCTTTCCTTTTTAAATCCACGTATGAATTTTGTCAGTCTGAAGTAGCTTTCAAACTATCACGGATTACTTTCATTTTCTCTTCGGTTTCTCTAACTAGATCAACCCTGTGAATCTGCTTCTCACTAAGTTTGGTCCAATACAAAGGAGTTTGTCACTTGCGTCCATATAATGCTTCATACGGTGCCATCTATATACTCAACTGATAACTGTTGTTGTAGGCAAATTCGAGATATTTTTCCTGACTACCTTCGAACTCTAAAACACAACATTGAAGCATATCTTCGAGAAATTGAATCACTCTTTCGAATTGACCATCAGTTTGCGGATGGAATGCTGTACAAAAATTCAATTTTGTACCCAAGGTTTCTTGCAACTTTTTCCAAAACCTCGAAGTAAATCTTGGATCTCTATCCAAAATAATAGATATAGCTACCCCATGTAACCTTACAATTTCGGCAACATACAACTCAGCCAACTTGTCAAGTGAGTAATCAACACGTACCGGTATAAAGTGAGTCGTTTTCGTTAATCTATCAACAATAACCCACACAACATCTTTCTTTTTCGGAGTCATGGATAGCCCTGTTACAAAATCCATCGTGATTCAGTCCCATTTCCACTCGGGAACCATCACTGGCTGAAGTAGGCCTGAAGGTACTTGGTGCTCGGCTTTCACTTTTTGACAGATCAAACACCTCGTAACAAACTCATAGATGTCTCTTTTCATACCCGGCCACCAATACAACTTCTTCAAATCATTATACATTTTTGTACTGCCCAGATGTACTGACAAACAACCATTGTGTGCCTCATGTAAAATTCTTCGAATCAGCTCATCATCTTTCGATACACAAACTCTATCACGAAACATTAAATAATCATCTGGACCAACCCGAAAATTAGAGTTATTTCTCGATTCACACTGAGCTCTCTTAGCTTGCACTTCATTATCATTCCTTTGAGCATCACCAATCTGCTGGAGAAACAACAATCTAACCCTCAACTCGGCCAATATAGAACCATCATCAGACAATGTCAAACTCGTACTCATAGCTCTCAAAGTACACAAGGATTTTCTGCTCAAGGCATCAGCGACCACATTGGCTTTCCCTGGGTAATAATCAATCACCAGCTCATAGTCTTTCAATAATTCGAGCCACCTCCATTGGTGCAAATTCAAGTCCTTTTGGTTCATTAAGTACTTCAAACTTTTGTGATCAGTAAAGATTCAACATTTCTCACCATACAAATAATGATGCCAAATCTTCAAAGCAAAGACGATGGCAGCCAATTCCAAACCGTGCTTGGATAATTCTTTTCATGTGGTTTTAGCTGTCTCGAGGCATAAGCTACTACTTTGCCATCTTGCATCAACACAAAACCAAGTCCATTCATTGACACATCACTATAGATCACAAACTCTTTTTCCGACTCAGGTTGTACCAAAACGGGGGCTTTAGTTAATCGTGCCTTCAACTTCTCAAAACTTTGTTGACATCTATCGGTCCATTCAAACTTAACATTCTTTTGCAATAACTTAGTCATCGGGGAAGAAATCATCGAAAATCCCTCGACAAAACATCGATAATACCCAGCTAAGCCGAAAAAGCTTCTAATCTCGGATATATTCTTTGGCGTTTTCCAATCAATAATCGCCGAAATTTTCCTCAGATCAACTCGAATACCATCACCTAAAACTATATGTCAATAAATCTAACTTCATGAAGCCAAAATTCACTTTTACTGAACTTAGCAAATAATTTCTCCTTTCGTAAAATCTATAATACCGTTCTTAAGTGTTTGGCATGTTCGGCCTCATCTCAGGAATAAATCAATATATCGTCTATGAACACTACTACAAACTTATCCAAATACAGCCGAAATATTCTGTTCATCATATCCATAAACATTGCTGGTGCATTAGTTAGGCGGAAAGGCATCACAAGAAATTCATAGTGTCCATACCTCGTTCTAAAAGCAATTTTCGACACATCGGATTCTTTGACCCTCAACTGACAGTAACCGGATCTTGAATCTATCTTGGAGAACACGGTTGCTCCCTTCAGTTGATCGAACAAATCATCAATTCTCGGCAATGGGTACTTGTTCTTTATAGTTACCTTGTTGAGTTGACGGTAATCAATATTAAGCCTCATTGTTCCGTCTTTCTTCTTTACAAATAATACAGGAGCACCCCAGGAGAAAAACTCGGTCTAACAAATCCCTTATCGGTCAACTCTTGTATTTGAGCCTTTAACTCTTTCAATTCAGTCGGAGCCATCCTATACAGAGCAATAGAGATCGGTGCCGTCCCAGGTACCAAATTGATAGCAAACTCAATTTCTCTAACCAGAGGCAATCCAGGTAATTCTTCCGAAAACACATCTGGAAACTCACAAACTACTGACACAGATTCAAGCATCGACTCAGTTCTCGGTATTCAACACATATACAAGGTATGCTTGACACCCTTTTCTCATACACTTCTGAGCAGACATGTACGAAATCATCATAGGCATCTTATTTGAGTTATCTGTTTCAACCCAAAGAATCTCACCATTTTCACATTTCAACTCAAGAGTTTTCTATCTAGAATTTACCTTAGCATCATGTAATGTTAACCAATCCATGCCCAAAATAACATCAAACTCGTCAAAGGGCAACAACATCAAATTGGCGAGAAAATAGTGACCTTGAATCGTCAAAGGACAATTCCTACAAACCTTATCTACTAACACATACTTGCCTAAAGAATTTGACACCTTAATCACAAATTCAGTCAATTCAACAGATAATTTCATACTATTTACCAAATTCACACAAACATAAGAATGAGTGGATCCGGGGTCAATTAAAGCAATAACATTAGTATCGTAAAGAGAGAATATACCCGTAATCACGTCGGAGGATGATGCCTCTTCGCGAGCGCGAATTGAATAAGTCATTGCAGGCGCTCTACCCTCTGATCTCACAGCAGAATCTCTAGGCGCACCTCTACTGCTAGTCCCACTTCTTGGAACCTTCTATGGTCTACCCCTCGAAGGGGCATTACTCACTCTCACTTCTTGTTTTCTGTCCTTCTCATCCATCTCAGGACAATTTCGAATGAAGTGGTCTAGCGAACCACACTTGTAACAAGCTTGGTTGTTTCCCGAACACTCTCAATATGTTGTCTACAACACTTCTGACACTCGAGTTTATTATACTTCACATTACCCACACTTGCCATCGAGGTGGTTTGAACTCTAGATCCTGAATATGTGTTACCACGATCTCTGTGTGAATACCCAACCGAATCAGTCGTCTAAGGGTTTGCTTCTTTGGACCTCTTTGATTGGGGTTGGAACCACTTACTCATCGGTCTCTTCTTTGCATCTCGGGCTTCAATCATAGCTTTTCTCTTTTCCTTATTCAGTTCTTCAGCCTTGCAAGCTCTATCAACCAATACCACGAATTCTTTCAACTCTAAGATTCCTACTAATAATCTAATATCCTCGTTCAGCCCATCTTCGAATCTCTTGCACATAATAGCTTCAGTAGATACATACTCTTGAGCATACTTACTGAGTCTAATGAACTCACGTTCATACTCTGCCACAGACATTTTTCCTTACTTCAATTCAAGAAACTCTTTCCGTTTCTAATCAATGAATCGCTGACTTATGTATTTCATTCGGAACTCCTCTAAGAAGAAGTCCCATGTCACTCTCTCCTTCGAAACTACAGATGTCAGCATTTTCCACCAACGATATGCCGAGTCCCTCAATAATGATACAACACATTTTAAGCTCTCCTCAGGCGTGCAAGAAAGTTCATCGAATACCCGCATAGAGTTCTCAAGACAAAACTTTACTTTCTCAGGGTCATCATCTATGTTGGCTCTAAATTTCTCGGCCCCTTGCTTTCGAATCTTACCGACCGGGGGTTTAGTCAGTCTTACCAAATCAATACCTTGAGGAGCTATGGGGACCGGTTGAGGTATAGGAGGGGTGGAGGAGGTTGGGCATTAGGATTTGCTCGTACAAACTTAGTATACCAATTACTCATCATATGGAGAAAGGCTTCTCGAGCCTCTTCTCCTTGACCCAAATCCTGGGTCTACTTTCTACTGGCACGATCCCTTGCGCGAGAGCTGGCGCATTACTAGCAACATCATCAGCTGTAGCTCGGTTGGGATCCATTTACTATATAAAAACACAATTTGAAATTATCAGGAGTCGCCACACTATCATTATATTTTTATAGCATGTATAGCTAGACTCTCTCACACACACGCTATGGTAGTCCGAGACCCGACTAAACCATAGCTCTGATACCACTATTTGAAACCAGACTTACAGGCAAGCAACCATACAAACCGTTACATATCTTTTCACCCAAATTTAAAACTTTCTGTAGACATTCATATCACTCCTTAAATGAGCCTACGAGGCCTAAACATACATGTAATGTAGTTTGAAATTGAACAGGGAACCTACATATTAAGAGCCTACGTGGCCTTAAACATGTTTTGGGAATGATTCAGGACTAAACTGATAACTTAGGAAATTTTTCAACACTTAGCAAATTTTTCTTCAAATAAGGGACACACGCCTATGTGGCCCGGCCATGTGTCACACACGGCCACTAGACATGCCCTTGTGTCTCACACGGCCACCAGACACGCCCATGTCACAGGCCATGTGAAAATAGGGGATACATACTGACTTGTGTCACACGGCAAACCGCATGCCCGTGTGTCTAGCCCGCGTGCCCTTCAAAGTAGCCACACACGCCCGTGTGCCAGGCCGTGTGTTTTGCCATGCCAAAACTGTAGGGTATATTGACTTATGTAACACAGCCAAGTCACACGCCCGTGTGCTAGGCCGTGTGCCAATTTGGGGCTATACTGACTTGTACCATACGACCGATCACACGCCCGTGTGTGTGACCGTGTGGAGCATATTGACTTCATTTCAATTTCAACACCAGGGCCCGTGTGGACAAAAATAGGCTATTTACCAAGCCATTTTGCCACCCATGTTGCACATGCCTAAACAAGCTCAAATGGTACCAAATCATAGCATAAATAACATTCAATTCAGCCACAATCAAGACTAATCCATACCATTTTCAATACCAATATTCAACATGCTTATAACCTCAAACCTTACTCCATCAAAACATACCAATTCAACTAACTATACTTTTACCAATCAAACATCATTTTGAACCAATTCACAAACATAATTCACATCTAATATCAACCATATATTCGCATATATGCACATAACCAAAATTCACCAAATTAAGCCAACTCTCATGGCTATATTTACAACTCAAAACATTTACATTCACAAGCATGTTACCAATTCCTCAAATCATTAAATTACCATTCATGGTACTTATCATCATCAATAATTTTAACCAACTAAATAAGCACAAGACATAAGCATATATATATGCACATAATTCAAACATACCAAATATACTAAAATTAAGCCATTACCCATGGCTATATATACAAACCAAAGTATAACCATTTACAAGCCAATTCATTTGGCCAAAGTCATTACCAAAATATAACTAACATGACTCAAAGTCCCTATACATGCCATATACTCAAATTACCAAAGTTCATTGATACCAAGATATCGGTGGATAGTGTGAAGCGATCTCCGACGATACCTGGATCTGAGCTAGATTTGATATCATTATAAAACACGAAAAATAAACAAAGTAAGCTATAAAGCTTAGTAAGCTCGTATGAGATAAACTTAATGCAATCACTTAAACATGATTCATTATTTTCAACATGTTAATATACAATATTCCCTTAACTATCAAACCTTTCAAGTGCTCATTCACAAAACCATATACATTCGTCATCATTTCTGCCATTCAAAGTTAGCATGATTTATACACATACCTATACCATCTCGTACCAATCTCATATACCTTCTTATCTTTCATTTACCCGTTGAACCGTTCGAAATAGAATATGAATACTCAAGGATCTCGGTAAAGAAATGTGCTTGTGTGATGGAAACTACCGAAATTCTTTAAAGCAGAATAATTCAACCCTCCCTTTACCGAAATTCTTTTTGTGCCGTCACTATTTCTTCAACCTAGCCGATTCTTGTGTAAGTACTTTACACTTTCAATTGATCTTGCTAGAACTGACTTCTCCTCTCCCTCACTCTTTCTAAATCGATTTTTGTAGGGGATTGATATGGAATCTCTGTCCTTCAGATCTCTGCCGAGTTACTCTTTATGTGTTTCAGGATTTGGGTAAGTATTCTTCACTTTTGGTTTTAAAGGTTGGCCGAATGGTCATATGTAATGTAAGGGTGACTTAAGATTGATATAAGTCACTTATGGTTCAGTTTTTAATAATTAAGATTGATGCATATTTAGGAAGTACTAGTGATTAGTGATCGAGGAAAAGCTATTAAGGCTTGGTGTTTCAAGTAAGGTTAAGGTGAGACTTCGACTTTTGGTAAAGTATTCGATAAGTATATGTGATTAATCATTGAGTGACATCGTTTGTCGGATCTAAAGAGATCGCTAATACGAGCGCGCCCAGTGAACCCCATCAGGCAAGTCTCCTTAGTCGAGCTTTGCATAGTTGGCAAGCTGATCCCAATTCGTTTCCAGCTCCACGAGCTCCGCCCAGTTCAAATTTAGCTCATTTGAGTTTGAATCGACTCAATACTTTAGTCTTTAATTATGTCTTGTTTAATTAAATGCATCTTTAGTTAATGTCATGCATTATGTAACTCCCATGTTAGTATAAGTCTGCATCATTAAATTAAGTCTTGCATTAAGTACTCATTTGTTTATTTAGTTTGCATTTCAAACCATTCATTTAAGCATCTTGGTTTAATTATTAAGTGCTTTTGTTGAACTTCATTTAATAAGTGTTGCTCTTAATTAATCTAGTTCCTAGGATTATTTATTGATGCATGAGTTAAATTTATTTAATGATGTATCTTTAATTAACTAGTTGCTAGAATAATTGATGCATAGTTCATTTACCTAAGTTAAGTATTAATGTGTGTTATGTTTAATAAGTGATTACATGTGTTTAATAAGCTCATTTTAATGTATTTATTGTAGGAGTCTTTTCAAGTCATAACCGTTACATTACAAGGGCTATTACACATTAAATAAAATCACTTTTTAAGTAATTTTCGGTTACAAATGAAGTGGCTATTACAAGGGATGTTTTATACATCATTTAAAGGAGGTTTGAGGAGAATTTAATCATCCAAATTAATTTTGGCAGCAACCTTTCCACTACCAGCCGTTTTTGCCATTTCAAGGGTTATTTCAAGCATTCAAACATCATTAAGAAGTTGATTAAGAAGATGGTGTCCATTCGGCTGACCAAGGGCTAACTCAAGAGTCATTTTTCAAGCTCTTAAAGTCATTCATTCAGCATAATTAAAAAAAGAATTCAAGGGTGGAGTTATTTGGCTCCAGAATGTGAAAAGACTTGAGTTAAATTTCAGCTTTTAATTGGCACATTAAGTTGAATGTTTGTGACCATTTAGCTAGCCTAATTTAGCACTATAAATAGGTGAAATTAGCCTTTGTAAAGGAGCTTTGATCTTTTTGCTTAGTTTGAAAATAGTATTGAACTTATATGAAATTTGTGAGATTTCTTCCTCTCATATTTTGTTGAAGAACTCGTTGGCTTATCTAGGTCATTAGTGGCTTCAACCTGCCTTCTTCTATATCTTGAACTTATCACTATCAAATAGTGTGGCGTTCACCCTTATACCAAGGTTCCTACTTTGCTAAGTAGCGGGTCGAGGTTCTCCTATACTCCATCCAATCATCTTGAAAACTTATAAGCGTTTGGGTTAATATTTTCTAATATTGGTTCATGTTTGTTTTTGAGATTATTTTCATTCCATTCCATCTTTTCATTTCACCATAATCGAACCATTCATTTCCCTTTCTATCCATTCTTTGTTATCCAACTTCAATTTTTATTTCCATAATTATATTCCCCAAAATTGAACCTATACATATTGTTCATAACTATAAACCCTTTTTTTGAACCCTTAAATATTGCTTATGCCATCATTTTACCTAAAGATATCCTCTTAAAAAGAGCCGAATGATACTTTCTCATAGACGATTGGGCAAATTCACATACGACTCGACTCACCCCGAGGCGGATCATATCATTTGGTATCAGAGCTAGAAAACAAGGAGCGCCGACGTTCGTATTCAATCCCGAAAGTTGGTTCGTAAAAAATTTCGAAAAAAATTCCGAAATTGCATGTATTTCATTCTTTTGTATTTGAAGTGAAAAAAAAAAGAATTATAAAAATTCAAAAAAAAATACGAGTGAAAAAAAAGAGAGTGAAGTTTTCTTTTGAAAGTTTGGTAAGTACTTGTTGTTTATGTTCTCCTCTTCTATACCCAATCTTCAAAGTCACTCTCCTTTATTCCCAATCATCAAGAACCCTTCCCATCATCATTTGGTTCCCCTCTATCTTACCCAACGCCACCCTTAACTCATTTTCTTTCAGCCTACCTTTACCTATAACGATTTTTCCTTTGCTTAGACCCCTTGAAGATGACCTACAAGTTGCTAATAAGTCTAAGGCAACCTTCCAGAATTTTGAGAGGTGGATTCAAGTGGTAAAAGGCACGAGCGAGTGAGATCATTCAAGTGGAGGTAAAAGCCAAAAGAGTAAAAACACGAGCGAGAGTGTCATTTTTCCTTCTTCTTTCTAAGTGAAATTGTGAGGATTTTGTTGTGAGGAATTTAATTTTTTTGTTTTACTTAACAAATTTCTTTTTAGCAATCAAAGATGTCTCGCGAAGAGTTCAACGAATCGGAGTACCAATACTTGGTGCAAGAAATGGAAAGAATGCTGAATTCTAAGTTTGATAGACTACATGAGAGATTAGATCAAGTGGAACAAAGAAAACCACGAAAACAAGTGTCATCAAATCGGAAAGCAGAATCGAAAACTTCACAAAGATACACTTTTAACGATTATTCAAGACGAGATTTTGATCGAGATTCTTATTCATCAAGGAACTCGAGGCGAAGAGAAGCCGACTTTGATTTTTACTCTCTCCAAGATGACGTGCGAGATGAATGGTATACTCCTTCAGGAACTTCAAAGAAATCCTACACAGAGTATTCTTCCCGATGCAATTATCGTGATTCATTTGTAAATAAATTTTCTTCTTTCGAGCCAAATAATTACCATCTTGATTCTTTTGTAACATCATGTAAAAGAAAAGAAAAAGAAGGTGAGCAAGCAAGGATTGTTTCCACTAACCCACCTGTTCGATCTTCTTGTGATGTAACTTTTCAGGTTCCTAAAGTCTTGTACGACCAATTCTAGCTTCACTACCTTCCAAACGAGAGATGTTTTTAGTTATTCGAGAAAGGTAAGTACGCAAATGACGAGCACCCACTTGTGATTAAAGGTAAGAAAGGTAAGGATTCTATGTTTATCAAATCAAGGTTGTCCGATTTAAAAATTGCTCATAAAGATTTTGATGGGTCAATTTCTGATATGCCTTCATGATTTGATTTGATTAGTCCTTGTTCATCTCTTGATGACCCTGCTTCGAAAAGTGCCATGAAAATTATGTCTTGTGACACGTTTGATCCTTCTAATGGAATGGCTCACCCTAATCGAACTTTAGATGTGTTTGATAAAAACTTTGCACATACAAATTTCGGTTATATAAAATCATTGAACTCATGTGTTAAATATGTCTGTTTAAACATGCCTGTTCATTTGGTTCGTGATAGATTTGAATCTTTGAATAGTTATATGTTCACCATGTTTTTGTTTGACATACATGTTAAACGGCTTTCACATGCAATGTTCAAACCGTTTGATTTTGGCCTTCAAGGTAAAAATTTGAATTTTTATATGAGATTCCCATATCTTGATCTGCTTGGTTTTGTCAACTCTGCATGTTTGCTTGATCGAGTGGAGTTTAAGTCCTGTAGTGAGTTGATTACATCATTTTCTAACATGTTGTGGACATTGGAAATTATTCAAAATATGTTGCATGTTGGAGCGAATGATCAAGTTCGTGTGTTCAAACCTGGTATTTGTTACTTTGATTCATTTTATAGAAACTTCAAGCAACTTGCTTGTTGTGCATCTTATTTAAGTTTGTTTGATATTCGTACTTTAATTAAGGCAATGAAACTTAATGACTTTGGTTTTGTTTTGTTCCTTAATCATATTGTTTGGCCACATATGAAATATTTGTTTCATTTTGAAAAGGTAAGGCTAACATATGTATATGGACTTGAATCAAATTTCGAATATGATCTATCTTTCCCTTTTAAGTCCATCAATTTTGTTAATACCAACCAATCTCGTTTTTGTGAATTCCACACTTCGAGGAGCATGAGATGTCATGGTGTCTCATCACCCATCCAAGTTGTTCGAGATAAAAGGTTTGTATTACATTACATTTCCGAGGAGAGAAGATTTGTCTTGATTGACAAAGGTAAAACCAATCATAAATTTTCTTCTTTTCAAGATCGTCAAGGTAAAGTCTCTGAAAATTTTCAAATACCTTTGCTTCATTCAAATGAAGATGAAAATTTTATTGATTGGATGTTTGGAAATTATTTGAATCATGATGTGTTTGATTGTAGTTTTTGGCCTAGTATTGATTCGTTTGTGTTGGATTATGACAATGGACATAATGTTATCACAAATCATGACAATAAGCAAATGATTGAAAGATGTTCGCCATGGTACACTTTGCATGTACAATCACATGAATTTCTGTTTTTGAATAAACATATTGAAAAGTTTTGGATGTGGATTAGTATGCTTAACTTTTTGCAAATATTCATGACTAAATATCCTTTTATCCAATTGAATCCACATGTTTGCATTGATGGAATAATGAAACTTTTCAATAAATTAAAGTATGTTTGCTTTGCCCAATTGAGATTATTGCCATATGATCTTTGGACTACATTCTATAAGAGCTATTTGGATTTGAATACTTTAATTGATAAGTCATTTTGGCAAAAAAAAAATCAGTTTTTTGCTTAGCATTTGGTTTATCTTTAGGTTTTTGTTGTCTTAACCCACTGTTACTTATCTATGATGGTGATGTGCTTTCTTGTCCATTGATAAATCATTTCCAGGAATGTGTGATATCTTCCATTCCATTCGATCAAGGAAAGCTGAATGAGAGGAAATATTTTCCAATAGAGGAACAACCCAACTTGAGGACAAGTCGCCTAAAAGATGGGGGAATGATGCGAGCGCGCCCAGCGAACCCCGTCAGTCAAGTCTCCTTAGTCGAGCCTTGCATAGTTGGCAAGCTGATCCCAGTTTGTTTCCAGCTCCACGAGCTCCTCCCAGTTCAAATTCAGCTCATTTGAGCTTGATTCAGCCCAATACTTTAGTCTTTAATTATGTCTTGTTTAATTAAATGCAACTTTAGTTAATGTCATACATTATGTAACTCCCATGTTAGTATAAGTTTGCATCATTAAATTAAGTCTTGCATTAAGTACTCATTTGTTTATTTAGTTTGCATTTCAAACCATGCATTTAAGCATCTTGGTTTAATTAATAAGTGCTTTTGTTTAACTTCATTTAATAAGTGTTGCTCTTAATTAATCTAGTTCCTAGGATTATTTATTGATGCATGAGTTAAGTTTATTTAATGATGTATCTTTAATTAACTAGTTGCTGGAATAATTGATGCATAGTTCATTTACCTAAGTTAAGTATTAATGTGTGTTATGTTTAATAAGTGATTGCATGTGTTTAATAAGCTCATTTTAATGTATTTATTGCAGGAGTCTTTTCAAGTCATAACCGTTACATTACAAGGGTTGTTGCACATTAAATAAAGTGACTTTTTAAGTCATTTTCGGTTACAAATGAAGTGGCTGTTACAAGGGATGTTTTATACATCATTTAAAGGAGGTCTAAGGAGAGTTTAATCATCCAAATTAATTTTGGCAGCAACCTTTCCACTACCAGCCGTTTTTGCCATTTCAAGGGTTATTTCAAGCATTCAAACATCATTAAGAAGCTGATTAAGAATATGGTGTCCATTCGGCTGACCAAGGGCTAACTCAAGAGTCATTTTTCAAGCTCTTAAAGTCATTCATTCAGCTGAACTAAAAAAAGAATTCAAGGATGGAGTTATTTGGCTCAAGAATGTGAAAAGACTTGAGTTAAATTTCAGTTTTTAATTGGCACATTAAGTTGAATGTTTGTGACCATTCAGCTAGCCTAATTTAGCACTATAAATAGGTCAAATCAGCCTTTGTAAAGGAGCTTTGATCTTTTTGCTTAGTTTGAAAACATTATTGAACTTATATGAAATTTGTGAGATTTCTTCCTCTCATATTTTGTTGAAGAACTCGTTGGCTTATCTAGGTCATTAGTGGTGTCAACCTGCCTTCTTCTATATCTTGAACTTATCACTATCAAATAGTGTGGCGTTCACCCTTATACCAAGGTTCCTACTTTGCTAAGTAGTAGGTCGAGGTTCTCCTATACTCCATCTGATCATCTTGAAAACTTATAAGCATTTGGGTCAATATTTTCTAATATTGGTTCATGTTTGTTTTTGAGATCATTTTCATTCCATTCCATATTTTCGTTTCACCATAATCGAACCATCCATTTCCCTTTCTATCCATTCTTTGTTATCCAACTTCCATTTTTATTTCCATAATTATATTCTCCAAAATTGAACCTATACATATTGTTCACAACTATAAACCCTTTTTTTGAACCCTTAAATATAGCTTATGCCATCATTTTACCTAAAGATATCCTCTTAAAAAGAGTCGGGCGATACTTTCTCGTAAACGATCGGGCAAATTTGCATACGACTCGACTCACCCCGAGGCGGATCGTATCAATCGCAGCTCGTTTTGGTTATCAGGTATGTACACACTATACACACATAATGGATTGGGAAATCTCGAAATCCTGAAAGTTTGGCTTCGGTAGTCTTGCGAGTGTGCGAACACTTGTATACGGGAAATGGAATCAATAACAGAGACCCGATGAGCGATCTCATGGACTTAGGTCGTGTTGTGGCCAACTGAGCCAAAATGGGCAAAATGGGCTTGGGCCGTAGGCTCAAAATAGGCGAATTTGATGATTTGGTAATAAGTGATGAGCTAGTCATGCTGGTTACATGGCTTGGAATTGATTTGGGCCAGATGGGCCATTTGAATGTGATTGGGCCAGATGGACCATATGAATGTGATTTGGGCCTAATGGGCCATACGAATGAGATTGGGCCTAGTGGGCCATATGAACGTATGTGAATTTGTTTGGGCTTTTTAAGGGGTCTTGGGCTTAGTATTTGGTAAATTGCTTAACCTTACATAAAACTTTAATAACTTATTAAGTGTGGCTGTGAACAAGTCATAAGGTTTAAGTGTGGCAACAGGCATATGTATGTCTAGGATTGGATCTAGGAAGAGCTTGGTACTTAAGCGGTCTTAATGACCCACCTCCTCTTCTCTGGAATCCTGCCTGGTGCGTAGTGTCTATTCACTTCAGCTGCGAGGACTTGTTGATGGGCCAAGGTTCGTAATTAAGACCCATACTGTTAAGAATTTCTGAAATACCCCTGTAGGGTAGAATTACCGAAATACCCTTGATTTGTTAAATGACTAAAATACCCCTATGTGTTGAATGTAAGCTTTATGGGTGTTACTCGTATATTTGCTGCATTCATATGATATTCTGTTTAGGTTGCATATGGGTGGGAATTATGGAACAGAGGAAGTATATGAGGATCGCATGGTTGCTTGACAACTGTGGATCCACCGATGGCTTTTTAAGCCTATTATATGATAAGCAGCTTTGCTGCAACATTTGGTAGTACCGCAACCGGGCTACCCTTGAAGTGTATCAGATGGGTGGGTCGATTTAGAAATCCCAACAAAAGTGTTTCGGTTGGATGGAGACGAAGTGTACCGGATGGATTATTTGGGGAGGGTTTGCACTGCATTGCATGTATGATATTATTATGTTAATAATATGATATGTATGCTATTTGTTTTGACGAGGGTCGTACACACGGAGTTTTCGAAAACTCACTCCCTCTTTTATTTTTCTTAGGTGATCTTCAGTAGGCGGTTCGATGGATGGAAGGACTCAGAGGTGGCCAACTAGGAAGACGATTAGACCTGTTTTTCTTAATATCTAAATTCTAGATTTGAAGTTATTTTATTTCGGATTGTAATAAGGCTTTCCCTCTAATTATTATTCCATTACTTCCACTATGCATTGAAATTTTGAAATGGAACCTGGATTTATTACTTTTAAGCATATTTCAAGTTTTTGAAAATAATTGTGTTTTGAGAACGAGCTTTCGCTGTCAAAGGAAATATTTTTACATAGTAACAAGGAAATGGTATATTTGGATACACCTCGTTTTGAAAGCAAACTGGATTTTACTTAACTTTTCTCTGGAAGGGTTTTCAATGAAAACAAGGTTTTCGCAAAAACACTTCAATGTGACATGCCAGACTCGGGCCTAACTTCTAGGCCGGGTTTGGGGTGTTACACTATGATACTAATGTAATATCCCGGGTTAGGGGGTTATTTTGATGTGCATGTTATTGCATGTTTGTAGTGTGCTATGTTGCTATTTTTATGTCTTAGGGGCTTAGCTATAGCTTAGGTGGATGCCTGAGTAAATTAGAAAATTTTGGTTTTTGGGTATTAGGTGAAGGGAGCTGAGGAAGCTGGGGTTTAAGAATTATTTTCGTGGTTTTATAGCACAAATAAAGTGTTGGCAAAGTGGCTGAGCAAGGGGCAACTTGGGAGCTAGGTGGCGTCATTTGCAAGGGAGGGGAGGTCCTGAGTTCAAGCTGCAGGATTCCCATTTTGGTTGTTTTTGGGACGGCATGGAGAAGAGGCAGAATGCAAGTGGAATTCTACCATGGACTTGGTCAAAAAGGTGACTTGGATGGTGGAGAGCAAAAAGGGGGAGTAAGACTTGGTAAACTCATTTGAAATGAGTGGTTGGGAGCTTGTGGAGGGATGTGGCCGAATATGGAGGAGTGTTGTGGGGTGTTGGCCGAATTTTTGGGTGTTGGGGAAGAGGTTGGACGGCTTTGGTAAGTGAGTGGGAAGGCTATGCCGAAATTCACTTGTGAATTTTTGGTTGTTCGGTCAAGGGGTAGTAGGCTAGGATCTTCTCATTTTGTCATTGGTAAGGTCACACTTTCTTTTTCCTTTTTGTCAAAGCAAGCCGAAATTCTAAGGCATTTCTCTCATTTTTTCTTTGAAGCCAAAAGTGCAAGCAATTAGTTGACGAAATTGATTGGTTCCTCTCAATTTTCTTGGTAGCCGATTGTGCCTTGTTTTCTTTTTCTCTTCACTTGAGCAAACCGAAACAAGTTCTCTCCTCCTCTTACCATTTCTTTTCTTCTTTTCTCTTCTTGTTTAAAACACTTGAGCCGAAACTCCACCTCTCCAAAAACATTTTCCATCTCTTCTCTTGCTAGCCGAAACCATATCAACTTGCCCAAGCGTTCTTCTACTTTCTTAAATCCTAGTGCCGATTTCTCCTTTTCTATTGTTTACAACTTAGCCGAATAATCCCCTCTCCTAGAAGTCCTGGTTTGGCCGAATATTGGGTGTTGGTAAGTACAAGGCCGAATGGCCATATCTCCTTTTGTTTTGGTTCTTTGTTGGTTATGGTTCGGGTAAGAGCCGATTTCTGTCCTTGCTAATAAGAGGGAATCGTCGGTTTGGAAACCGATTCTGTTTTAGGGCCTTGTGATCGTGGTGGTGTTTAGAGGAGGCAGTCAATTGAAGCTTTGACTGCAAGTGGCCGATTGGTAAGTAAAAGGGGTAAGCAGTTGGTATATTGGTGTTAATACAATTAGTTGATTTCGATTAAGGTTCAAGTGATTAATGATTCCATTTTCTTTTAGGTGGAGGCCGATTGTCAAAAAGAACCACTACTGGTTCGGGTATTGGTTAGGAAGCAAACCAATAGCAAGGTTAGGGATTGAAACTAACCCCTTTGGGTTTAAGATGTCTTTGGCCGAATGGTCTTAGTACCTAACCCCTATGTTTGGCCGATTGTAGGAGTTAGCAATCGAGGGATTTAGATCGTTTCGTGGGATTCTAGACTCGGTTTACCAGGTGTGTATACTAACACACTAATATTTAGTAATATTGTTAATAACCTGTGTGATGACTAATGAAACAGTGGTGACTGTCATGATACCCTCATGGGTATGATTTTGGACTCGGGTAAGTCAGTGCTACTATTATGAGTTATTGATGATCTGTATGATATCATGATTATGGATATGTGACATGGGGTATGAGATTAGACATATTGGCATGATATGCATGATAGTATGATATGCATGATTACATGAGTTTGGCATGTTGATGGGTGATACGAGAGGATGGAGCAGTGATATATTGTGCTGACGAGCACCAGTGCTTTGGTAGCACACTTTGTGACTTTGGGTCACCAGAGGTTTGGCACCTCCAGAGGTTTGGTACCTCAGCGTCTCGTCCCAGTGGCTCAGTACCACAGTGGGTTGGCCCCACCGATGATTATACGGGATTGACGCCAGTGTTTTGGTAACACACGATGGGTTGGCCCCATCACCAGATTTGTGACTACGGTCACCAGTGCTTTGGTAGCACACTGTGTCTTTGGGACACCAGAGGTTTGGCACCTCATTGCGACTTGTCCCTGTGGTTTGACCACCGTGGGTTGGCCCCACTTGAGATATGGGATCGTCTGCTAGTGTTTTGGTAACACACGATGGGTTGGCCCCATCAACATTGGATTTGTGACTTCGGTCACCAGTGCTTTGGTAGCACAATTGTGTCTTTGGGACACCAGTGCTTTGGTAGCACATTGACGGATATTGTGTCTTTGGGACACCAGTGCTTTGGGAGCACATAGTGACTATATGTCACCAGTGGTTTGGCACCACCAGTGGTTTGGTACCACACGGGGTAGAAAAGGAGATATGGATGGTTAGGATCGGGTTGCATTGATTATATTGCTATGTATGATGTGTGTTAGCACGTTGTTCTTCGGGAGTGGGATTTACACACTGAGTCACTCGACTCACCCTCTCCTTTGACATTTCAGGTGACTCGTAGACGCGGACTTGGAGCCGGGATGGACTCGGAGAGCACATGCCATGCTGAATAAAGTTTTTACTCAGACTCTATAATTTTGGTACTTTAGCTTATTTACTTTTATTTGGGTTTAATTTGGTTTGTAAAAGGCCTTTTAATTTATGTTTAAGTTGGTTGATGTTTTAATTGGATTTACTATGCCTTAACAAAATAAGCCGGTATAAATTTTACTAAAACCTGGAAAGATAATGTTTTCAAAATTATAACGCGACGTGTTTTTAAACTATACCATCGGGTATCACACTAAGTCTTTTGATAAACAAATTCAACTGCTTTCCAATTCTAACTGGTAATTCACCTAAGATTAAAAGTGTTTATGTATCACTAAGGAACTAATGAGGGTTAGATGGTTTAAACTTGTTTTAACTACAAATTCTAGCTAAGTTTTCAAAATCTTCGGGTTTCAAATACATCCACTGTTTTCATACAAGCCTACTCAAATTGTTTTCAAACACACTGTGTTTTCACTCAGCTTTCTAAACGGAAAGTCTAGTTTTTCAAAAACGTTTTTCCCCGTAGCATACCAGATTCGGACGTGGTGTCTTGTCCGGGTTTGGGGTGTTACATTTGTGGTATCAGAGCCAGGTTCAAAGGCTCGGCTGTGGGCCTGAGGCCCAAAATGGTTTTCAAAAGTCTGTTTAAATGTTTGTTTGAAAGTATGGTTTTGAAAGGCATGGCACCGAGTCTCCGGCACCAGTTCGCCCAGGTAAGGACCCCGGACTATTCTTTGTGATTTGATTGGATGTTATATGATTTGATGAATAGCAATAGTGTGCTACCTTAGAGATTGAAACTGATAGGATTCTGTGAACTCACGAGAACAAATCCTCTTTAATATTCATAAGACTTGCTTTTTAAACAAGTGGAATAAATACTGATGCATAAAATTCTTTAACCAGATACGTAGAAAGATTAGACATGAGCACTCGAGGCGGACGTGGTCGTAATACTCGTGGTAGAGGTAGGGGTAGAATGACGGTTTCTGAGCCCGTAGGATCTGGGCAGGGTTCAGAAAATGAGGTACCGGTTCCGCCACCAGCTGGAGGTGGTGAGTTCCAAGATCAGACTGGAGACGACGCAGTGTCACAGGCGATGCTGCGAGTGTTGGAAAGGGTAGCTGGGGCTAGTGGTGGTGCAGGAGTTAGGAAATCAGTTCCTGAACGACTCCGGGTAATGGGGCCGAATTCTTCCGAGGTGTTTCTGGTGTTGCTCCTAGCACTGCTGACAACTGAGCGGATCATGGATGATCTGGACCTGACAACTGAAGAGAAACTGAAAGGTATCGTGTCGCTTCTCCGGGATGAGTCATATCAGTGGTGGCTCACGGTGCGAGACAGTGTGGCAGCTGAGGATTTGACATGGGATTACTTCAGAGCTGCATATCAAAAGAAATACATCGGGGCTAGTTATATCGACTCCCAGCGAAAGGCATTTCTGAGGCTTGTTCAGGGAAGTAAATCTGTTGCTGAGTATGAGGCTGAGTTCCTGAAATTGAGTAGGTATGCCAGGGGCATTGTAGCCACTGAGCATGAGAGGTGTGTTCGTTTCGAGGATGGTCTGCGAGACGAGTTGAGGCTGCTGATTGCTCCACAGCAGGAGCGCGAGTTTGCTGTCTTGGTTGAGAAAGCTAAGGTGGCTGAGGGTGTTAAGGAGTCAGTGCGGCAGAGTATGGACAGGAGTAGGCTTAAGAGGAGCTTTGGGTCTTCTGGTTCGTTGGGTAATCCGCAGAAGAGGGCTAGACCGAGTGGGCAGAATCAGTCTGCTAGGTTTGTTGCTGCTAGGCAGGGACCGCCGCAGTGTAATCAGTGTGGGAAAACTCATTGGGGTGGCTGTTGGACTGGTGGTAAAGGGTGCTTCGAGTGTGGGTCTCTGGAGCATCGCATTAGAGATTGTCCGCGTAGGATGGCCAGGATTCAGTCTGAGAGTCAGGGCCGTAATCCGTTCAGAGGTAATGGACCGCCACCGCAGAGGGGCCGTGGTAATGGCAGAGGTGGTTATGGATCTGGTCGGGGCCGTGGAGCACCGGGCAGAGGTGCGGGTAGTTCTGATGCCAGACAGCCTGGATTGGTATATGCTGCGAGGCGCCGGGAGGAGGCTGACGCACCGGACGTCATAACCGGTACGTTTTTGATTTTTGGTACTCCTTATACTGCTTTGATTGATGTGGGTTCTACGCACTCTTATGTTGCCAGTAGTATAGTAGAGACAATGGACTTAGACTCTGAGATATCTTCTAGGCAGATGACTGTGATTAGCCCTCTAGGTCACTCTGTTATAGTAGATAAACTGTTTAGGGAGGTACCCCTAGAACTCCAAGGGGTAGTGTTTGCTGCGGATCTGATGGAACTGCCGTTTGGGGAGTTCGATTTGATTCTTGGGATGGATTGGTTGGTCAAGTACCAAGCGAGGTTGGATTGCGCGGCTAAGCGCATGGTTCTTAAGACGGTTGATGGTGTAGAGGTGGCTATGATAGGTAATAGGAGAGATTACTTATCGAATGTGGTATCTGCTTTGAAAGCGGAGAAGATGGTCAGGAAGGGCTGCGAAGCGTATGTGGTTCATGTGTATGCCTTGGAGGCTAAAGAGTCTGCAGTTGAGAAGGTTCGTACTGTTAAGGAATTTGCTGATGTGTTTCCTGAAGAGCTTCCGGGTTTGCCGCCAGATCGTGAGATAGAGTTCGGGATTGATCTGTTACCCGGGACTGCGCCAGTGTCTATTGCTCCGTATAGGATGGCACCAAAGGAATTGGTGGAGCTTAAGGCTCAGATCCAGGAGTTATTGGATCGAGGTTTTATCAGGCCAAGTGTTTCGCCGTGGGGTGCGCCGGTACTTTTCGTTAAGAAGAAAGATGGCACGATGCGGATGTGCATAGACTACCGTCAGTTGAACAAGCTGACGATTAAAAACAAGTATCCGTTGCCACGGATAGATGACTTGTTTGATCAGCTGAAGGGTGCTGCGGTATTCTCTAAGATTGATCTGAGGTCTGGGTACCATCAGCTAAAGGTTAAGGAGGCTGATATCCATAAAACAGCGTTTCGGACTCGGTATGGGCACTACGAATTCTTGGTGATGCCATTCGGGTTAACTAACGCACCGGCAGCGTTTATGGATATGATGAATAGAGTGTTTCAGCAGTATCTGGATCAGTTCGTGGTGGTTTTCATAGACGACATCTTGGTGTACTCAAGGACAGAGGAAGAGCATGATGAGCATTTGAGAGTGGTGCTACAGATTCTGAGGGAAAAGCAACTTTATGCTAAATTCAGCAAGTGTGAGTTCTGGCTTAGAGAAGTGACGTTCTTGGGTCATGTAGTGTCAGCTGAGGGTATTCGAGTAGATCCTCGTAAGATTGAGGCTGTTCTGGATTGGAAGCCACCTAGGTCAGTGGCTGAGATTCGTAGTTTTCTGGGTTTGGCTGGATATTACAGAAGGTTTGTTGAGGGTTTCTCGCTAATAGCAGCGCCGATGACTAAGTTGTTAAGGAAAGGGTTCCGTTTGTATGGACTGAGAAACAACAGGAAAGCTTTGATAAGTTAAAGAAGATCTTGACTGAAGCTCCGGTTCTAATTCAACCTGAGGCTGGTAAGGAATACACAGTCTATTGCGACGCATCACATACGGGTCTGGGTTGTGTGCTGATGCAGGAAGGTAAGGTTGTGGCTTACGCTTCTCGACAGCTGAGGCCACATGAGGTCAACTATCCGACGCACGATTTGGAGCTAGTGGCTGTAGTTTTCGCCTTAAAGATTTGGAGGCACTACTTGTATGGAGAGAGATCGATAGTCTACACGGATCATAAGAGTTTGAAGTATCTACTGACTCAGAAGGATTTGAATTTGAGGCAGCGTAGATGGGTCGAGTTGCTGAAAGATTACGACTGTTCCATTGAGTATCATCCGGGCAAGGCTAACGTGGTGGCAGACGCGTTGAGCCGTAAGGTTGTTTCGGACTTAAGAGCATTGTTTGCCCATTTAAGTTTGTACGACGACGGGAGTATTTTGGCAGAGCTGCAGGTTAAGCCTACTTGGGTGGAGCAGATCAGAGAGAAACAGTTGTTGGATGAGGTTCTGAGTGCACGAAGGTTGCAGGTGCAGGATGGTGGTTTGGAGGGTTTCAGCTTGTCAAGTGACGATGTTCTGTGTTTTCAGGGTAAGGCTTGTATGCCTAAAGACGTTGAGCTAAGGCAGAAGATTCTTCAGGACGCACATAGCAGTCCTCATGCTATGCATCCTGGAGGTAGCAAGATGTATAAGGATCTGAGAGAGCAGTTTTGGTGGCCTGGGTTGAAGAAAGAGGTGACAGAGTTTGTTGGGAAGTGTCTGACTTGTCAGCAGGTCAAGGCTGAACACCAGTTGCCGTCGGGTTTCTTCAGCCTGTGAAGATTCCTCAGTGGAAGTGGGAAAGGATAACCATGGATTTTGTCAGTGGGTTACCGCTTACGCCAAGCAAGAAGGATTCAGTTTGGGTAGTGGTGGATCGTCTGACTAAATCAGCTCACTTTATTCCGGTGAGGGTTGATTACTCACTTCAGAAGCTAGCGAAGCTGTATGTTTCAGAGATAGTGAGGTTGCACGGTGTACCAGTTTCGATAATCTCGGATAGGGATCCCCGGTTTACTTCAAGGTTCTGGAAGGCATTGCATCAGGCTCTGGGTACTCGTTTGGATTTCAGCACGGCTTTTCACCCGCAGTCTGACGGACAATCAGAAAGGGTTATTCAGATCTTAGAAGACATGCTGAGAGGTTGTGTCTTGGATTTCAGGGGTAGTTGGGAGGAGTTTCTACCATTAGCTGAGTTTGCCTACAACAACAGTTACCAAGCGAGCATTAAGATGGCACCGTATGAGGCGTTGTATGGCAGGAAGTGTCGCTCACCTACGTGTTGGACAGAGTTAGGTGAACGTCAGTTGTTGGGACCTGAGTTAGTGGCTGAGACTGAGGATAAGGTTAAAGTGATTCAAGCTCGATTGAAGGAAGCTTCGGACCGGCAAAAGTCTTATGCCGATCTTAAGCGGAGGGATATAGAGTTTGCTGTGGGGGATCGAGTTTTTCTGAAGGTCTCGCCTTGGAAGAAGGTTCTGAGGTTCGGGAAGAAAGGTAAGCTAGGTCGAGGTTTTGGGCCGTATAAGGTATTGAGACGAGTTGGACCAGTAGCGTATCAGCTTGAGTTGCCAGCAGAGCTTAGCCAGATTCACGACGTTTTTCATGTTTCGATGCTTCGGAGGTATCGTTCAGATCCGTCGCACGTGGTAGCGGTGGAAGAGATCGAGGTGAATCCAGACTTGTCTGTGGAAGAGGAACCTGTGCAGATTCTTGATCGAGATGTGAAGGTTCTGCGTAAAAGTCTGTGCCTTTGGTTAAGGTACTTTGGCGGAATCATGGAGTAGAAGAAGCGACATGGGAACCCGAGGATGCGATGAGACAGCAATACCCGCAACTCTTTTGACCAGGTAATTTCGAGGCCGAAATTATTTTTAAGGGGGGTAGAACTGTAATATCCCGGGTTAGGGGGTTATTTTGATGTGCATGTTATTGCATGTTTGTAGTGTGCTATGTTGCTATTTTTATGTCTTAGGGGCTTAGCTATAGCTTAGGTGGATGCCTGAGTAAATTAGAAAATTTTGGTTTTTGGGTATTAGGTGAAGGGAGCTGAGGAAGCTGGGGTTTAAGAATTATTTTCGTGGTTTTATAGCACAAATAAAGTGTTGGCAAAGTGGCTGAGCAAGGGGCAACTTGGGAGCTAGGTGGCGTCATTTGCAAGGGAGGGGAGGTCCTGAGTTCAAGCTGCAGGATTCCCATTTTGGTTGTTTTTGGGACGGCATGGAGAAGAGGCAGAATGCAAGTGGAATTCTACCATGGACTTGGTCAAAAAGGTGACTTGGATGGTGGAGAGCAAAAAGGGGGAGTAAGACTTGGTAAACTCATTTGAAATGAGTGGTTGGGAGCTTGTGGAGGGATGTGGCCGAATATGGAGGAGTGTTGTGGGGTGTTGGCCGAATTTTTGGGTGTTGGGGAGAGGTTGGACGGCTTTGGTAAGTGAGTGGGAAGGCTATGCCGAAATTCACTTGTGAATTTTTTGGTTGTTCGGTCAAGGGGTAGTAGGCTAGGATCTTCTCATTTTGTCATTGGTAAGGTCACACTTTCTTTTTCCTTTTGTCAAAGCAAGCCGAAATTCTAAGGCATTTCTCTCATTTTTTCTTTGAAGCCAAAAGTGCAAGCAATTAGTTGACGAAATTGATTGGTTCCTCTCAATTTTCTTGGTAGCCGATTGTGCCTTGTTTTCTTTTTCTCTTCACTTGAGCAAACCGAAACAAGTTCTCTCCTCCTCTTACCATTTCTTTTCTTCTTTTCTCTTCTTGTTTAAAACACTTGAGCCGAAACTCCACCTCTCCAAAACATTTTCCATCTCTTCTCTTGCTAGCCGAAACCATATCAACTTGCCCAAGCGTTCTTCTACTTTCTTAAATCCTAGTGCCGATTTCTCCTTTTCTATTGTTTACAACTTAGCCGAATATCCCCTCTCCTAGAAGTCCTGGTTTGGCCGAATATTGGTGTTGGTAAGTACAAGGCCGAATGGCCATATCTCCTTTTGTTTTGGTTCTTTGTTGGTTATGGTTCGGGTAAGAGCCGATTTCTGTCCTTGCTAATAAGAGGGAATCGTCGGTTTGGAAACCGATTCTGTTTTAGGGCCTTGTGATCGTGGTGGTGTTTAGAGGAGGCAGTCAATTGAAGCTTTGACTGCAAGTGGCCGATTGGTAAGTAAAAGGGGTAAGCAGTTGGTATATTGGTGTTAATACAATTAGTTGATTTCGATTAAGGTTCAAGTGATTAATGATTCCATTTTCTTTTAGGTGGAGGCCGATTGTCAAAAAGAACCACTACTGGTTCGGGTATTGGTTAGGAAGCAAACCAATAGCAAGGTTAGGGATGAAACTAACCCCTTTGGGTTTAAGATGTCTTTGGCCGAATGGTCTTAGTACCTAACCCCTATGTTTGGCCGATTGTAGGAGTTAGCAATCGAGGGATTTAGATCGTTTCGTGGGATTCTAGACTCGGTTTACCAGGTGTGTATACTAACACACTAATATTTAGTAATATTGTTAATAACCTGTGATGACTAATGAAACAGTGGTGACTGTCATGATACCCTCATGGGTATGATTTTGGACTCGGGTAAGTCAGTGCTACTATTATGAGTTATTGATGATCTGTATGATATCATGATTATGGATATGTGACATGGGGTATGAGATTAGACATATTGGCATGATATGCATGATAGTATGATATGCATGATTACATGAGTTTGGCATGTTGATGGGTGATACGAGAGGAGGGAGCAGTGATATTGTGCTGACGAGCACCAGTGCTTGGTAGCACACTTTGTGACTTTGGGTCACCAGAGGTTTGGCACCTCCAGAGGTTTGGTACCTCAGCGTCTCGTCCCAGTGGCTCAGTACCACAGTGGGTTGGCCCCACCGATGATTATACGGATTGACGCCAGTGTTTTGGTAACACACGATGGGTTGGCCCCATCACCAGATTTGTGACTACGGTCACCAGTGCTTTGGTAGCACACTGTGTCTTTGGGACACCAGAGGTTTGGCACCTCATTGCGACTTGTCCCTGTGGTTTGACCACCGTGGGTTGGCCCCACTTGAGATATGGGATCGTCTGCTAGTGTTTTGGTAACACACGATGGGTTGGCCCCATCAACATTGGATTTGTGACTTCGGTCACCAGTGCTTTGGTAGCACAATTGTGTCTTTGGGACACCAGTGCTTTGGTAGCACATTGACGGATATTGTGTCTTTGGGACACCAGTGCTTTGGGAGCACATAGTGACTATATGTCACCAGTGGTTTGGCACCACCAGTGGTTTGGTACCACACGGGGTAGAAAAGGAGATATGGATGGTTAGGATCGGGTTGCATTGATTATATTGCTATGTATGATGTGTGTTAGCACGTTGTTCTTCGGGAGTGGGATTTACACACTGAGTCACTCGACTCACCCTCTCCTTTGACATTTCAGGTGACTCGTAGACGCGGACTTGGAGCCGGGATGGACTCGGAGAGCACATGCCATGCTGAATAAAGTTTTTACTCAGACTCTATAATTTTGGTACTTTAGCTTATTTACTTTTATTTGGGTTTAATTTGGTTTGTAAAAGGCCTTTTAATTTATGTTTAAGTTGGTTGATGTTTTAATTGGATTTACTATGCCTTAACAAATAAGCCGGTATAAATTTTACTAAAACCTGGAAAGATAATGTTTTCAAAATTATAACGCGACGTGTTTTTAACTATACCATCGGGTATCACACTAAGTCTTTTGATAAACAAATTCAACTGCTTTCCAATTCTAACTGGTAATTCACCTAAGATTAAAAGTGTTTATGTATCACTAAGGAACTAATGAGGGTTAGATGGTTTACACTTGTTTTAACTACTAAAATTCTAGCTAAGTTTTCAAAATCTTCGGGTTTCAAATACATCCACTGTTTTCATACAAGCCTACTCAAATTGTTTTCAAACACACTGTGTTTTCACTCAGCTTTCTAAACGGAAAGTCTAGTTTTCAAAA